>CM067081.1:65815053-66325053 GCA_034008185.1 Gorsachius magnificus | reverse complement strand
TAGCAGAACTGACTTCTGATGCACACAGTTTGAATTATTTGTGCTTTAAAAAGTTACAGTCAAATAACTTTGCACTGAGCCCTAGAGAACTTAAGCTTGAGTTCTGTAAGGGCCTCTGTAACTATCCTTGTGGTAAAATTAGGCACAGGTGTAGGTAGCCTAATAAATCAAAGCTCTGTCAATCCTTCACATGGATTTTGGCTCTACAATATTTGGAACCTGTGTGACGATGGAGGATACATGCTGCATTTGAATAACTTGTTTAATAAAGGTTTACAACAGCCAAAGTAAGAATTTATGTGTGGCTCCAACAAATGTCATCACATTGTCTTAGCCAAAGAGTATATGTTGCCGAATGTCCTACAAACAGTCATTTACACATGGAAAACAATAATCTTGAAGACAGTGTTACAGTATATTGGTAAATTATTACAAACATACGTAACTACTAAACAGCTACTCCTTCAAGAAAAGCACAAACAGAAATTTATGAGAAAATTAGTATTGCCCCCTACTATAAATTCATCAACATGTGTTAACAGGTCTCAAAGTATATGAAGCTAGTCCTGCTTTCAGTGCAAACCTGCAAAGAAATTTCAGTGGTAGACGTTTTTCTTAAACTGTTCTTCATCTAAACCAGATGTGTAATATCTTGGAAATGTATTTTATGACTCAGATCCCTTTGCCTTGATGCATTCACGGGTCATGCTCTTTTGCACATCAGAAGCACTCAGTTTTCTCCGTGGCATCAGCTTCTGCTCATTTACCCAGCCATGTTACGTTAGCTGGCAAAAATGATAGTTTTTGGGAGAGAGGTGTCAGATGTGGTATGAGGGATGTACTGCCTTGTGCCTGCTGGCTTTCCAGCCAAGACTCATTACTCCCCACATCCCCCCATGGGGAGCTGCTCCTGCCACCTGCACCAGTGAACAGCAAACAGACCTCTCCGTCTTCAGCTGCATGAAACCTCCCAAGCAAACAGGGTCTTCTGTTTTCACAACAAAAGTCTAGACTTTGCAGAAAGTTTCTCACTTCGGTTGCCTAACACAAGCTTGCATAAAGCCCTGAAGTATGTACAGCAGGCAAGGTCAAACTCAAGGCTGATACAGTCATGACCACCCATAGACCCTTGAGAAGGCTTTGAAAAAGTAGTAATAAGTAGTCCATCAGTTTTAATTCACGTATATTGTTTGTAAATCTCTGTCACGGTTAAATGGCTTTTTTTGAAATATGCTACGGAAATGAAAGGCAGAAAAAGTATTGTTTTGATGAAAGCTTGAGAACCTCATACAGTCATAGAGCTCTAGCATTCAGGGGCTGCAAGAAAGAAAAAACAATTACGATGCTTCTGATGGAGCTGCCTGCCAGGCTGGGGCCGTGGGCTGGATGCCGGGAGATGGTGAATTAAAAACTCGCAGGGTAACATAAGCAATTTAAGAAGTAACTTCAGCAACTCTGCAACTATCTGAATGGTTAATGGCATAGAAAAAAATTCTTCCAAAATTAACAAGTAAAAATAAAAAAAATTCTATTCCAGAAAGTGTAGATATTTAAATGATAGTTCAGTCCACACTGTGCTGAAACCTGTCTTAACTGTTTTAATGTACTGATTCATGGCAGTGACACATTTGTTGACAGTGTAGCTCCTCAGCAAAGCTTCATGTAATTTACTATGAGGGTGGCATAAAATGTTTAAAAGGAAATTGGTTTGGGGTTGTTTTTGTTTTATTTTGGTTTTGAAGGAGAGAAGGTGAAAGTCAGATTCTTATTTATAGTTTCCCTGAAGCTAGAACAACTTAATACAATTTTTTTCCTAAAGTAAATTTATCCATTTTTTTTTTCTGAAAGAATGTTTTCAGGGTGTTCGGATAAACAAGTTAAGTCAGGATGTTCTTTGGACTCTACTGAGATTAGTTCCTACAGAAAAAAGCTGTGCGCTGCATGAGAGTGTCTTTCTGCAAAAGCCATGGGGACTGTTCCTGCTGGTTACCTGCACGTGTGATTTAGTTGCCTGAGGAGGCAAACCTAGTTGCCTTACTTGCCTAAAAAAGCAACTACTGTGTTTGAGATGGGTGAGTGTCTCCAGGCTGGCTCTCAGCCATTGGTCCAGGGCAGTGTTGGTCTCCCGTATCTCCTGCATTATACCTGCCGGCACCATAAGGATGTCTCAGACAAACTGGGTTGCCTCAAATGGTTCTGGCTGTCCAGGTTTAGGCAACTGAAGCAAGACCACAAGACTGACAGCCAGAGAAATGGGTCCTCTAATCATATCTTTGCTGCTGAGTGCTGCTTGGTAACTTGCAATTAATGGTTCTGAGCACTACCTATAAGTGTAAGGCTCCTGTTCACTTGAAAAAAGCTACTGAAATAAGCTCTAATTGCTAAAATTCCACTTCTGATTTCTTCTGCACATTGGGTTTGGCAAAACTGGGGCCTAAATATTTCTTTCGCCTTTACAGGGAGGTAACTGTAAATTGCAGAAGTCAAATGATTTGCCCAGTCCCACATGGGCAGCGGGTTCAGGAGTTATGCTTCATGACTTTCAAACCAGCGCAAGACATCTCAGGCAAATATCTTCAAGACTCTGATTTTGTAATTGTCAAATCATACTTCAGCATGCCACTTCATTTCTGAGACTGTTGTAAAGGTGTTTTTTAAAAGTAGTCTGCACTTATACAAGGTGAAAATTACACACAGCTCATGGTGAAATGCAGTTTTATATGGACAGGTCTTCCTTGAAACTGGAGCTGTATTTGCATTGCTGATCACTATGTAAAACAAGAGATTTTTGCTACAGCCAAGAAATGATCTGAAAAGTGCAGACCTATTCCCCCAATCATCCTGTGCAACAGCATGGGGACAGAGTACTTACTTAGTTGAGGGAGACCTATAAAGTGGAAAACATATACAGCAGCTTGTCACTATACTGACCCGTTAATATCCTTTTCCACAAGTAAAAGTATTTCTGTTTTCACTACCATCTCTTCTCCTCTCAGACATCACACATTGGTTTTAAAAGATGTTCTCTCTAAAATCCTACAGCCCAAAGCTTCCTCTTCATCACTCCCCACAAATCCCTGCGCTCCCAGAAGTCACAGAAGGTCAAGTACTTATGCCCCATGGCTTTTAATCCTACAAAAGAGGAGCAGGGCTAGAAGGCTCTCGGGAGCTTTGCTGCAGATCATCCTGGAGAGCGCTTGTGCACAGTCCTGAGGCAGTGTGAAATGTCTGGAAAACACAGAGCTCTGTTTTTTGCTGGACAAAAATAAATTTCAAAGAAAATATAAAATCAGTAAGATGGAGCAGCTTATCCTGGGGCGATCATTGCAAGTATGCACTGATCAAATGTGCTCGCTGGGCTTTTGCTCATTCACTGGGAACGAATGTGCCACTCCAGCCATTCTCTGTGTCAGTGCCTCTCTGCAAAAGCAATAAATCCTCCTCATTTACCTGTCTATAATTTACTTGTGGGTCAGATGACCATGTCCTGTGGTTTCAGTTTAGGCACATCTTCTGAACGACATGATGTGCAAACTAGGACACACAAGTAGGCTTTCAGTTCAATTTGAACTGTTTTGCACTACTTCAGAAATGCTTTTACCCCACATGAATGTGTTTCAAGTGTAGCTGAGGGTTTGCTATGAATTTTTCAGTTCAATGCAGGCTTAGGATCCCAGTGCTCATGTTTAGATTCTAGTCTTTGCTGTCACTCAGCCTTGGTCTCAGCTTTCTCTGCTGTAAAATGGGAATAATGACTTTTTTTTCCTGCAGGCAGAATGCCATGAAGGACTGTAGGCTGCCAATAACCACGTGCACTATTTGCAGTCCCCCTCTACAGAAAGGGCAAGAGCTGTAGTTTGCAAGTCTCTGTGCCTGGCCCTGCGAAGAGGAGTATGAGGCATTTGGCAGATGCACTTCATGCGGTGCTCTGCAAGCAAACCCTCACCCATGAGCCCAGGCAGGGTTCCCGCACAAGATGGGGCTGCCCACAGCATTAGCCTTGGGTAATTGATTTGCAAGGAAGCTATCGGGGTATCATTCCTGGGCTTAGGAACGGGAAACCAAAGCTAGCAGGCCAGAGCTTGACCCCCATTTTACTGGCCACCCCAGGTGAAGAGAAGGCTAATTTTCTGGCTTACAGGAGTGTTCCCACTCTATGGGGGGACTGGGGTGGGGGGAGCACAAAGTCCGAATACCCCACCCTGTGCCATTTCTGATGGGCTTTGCTGAATATGAGTGTGGTTAGAGAGGTTGTGGTTAGAGTATTCACCGGGACATAAAGTCTCAACACAAGGAATTAATAAGAAAGGTTAGTGATGATCATGGTGATAAAATCTTCCTGTGCCAAGAGCTTACTGTGTTTAGCCCAGGGATCGCACGACTGTTTGTCAGAAACCCATCCTCCATTCTACCTGTCTTACAGGTCTGGATTTTTTTCACACATATGAATATGCAAGATCAATGTTGGATCATGTATAATGTCCAGTTCTTTGAAAAGAGGAAAATATCTGAGGTGGCAGAAGGGCTGGGGACAGATTTAGCCAAAAGTTTCACACTGTGCAAACCCAGGTTAAATGGCAGGATCTTTTTTCAGCACAAATACCCATAAGTTCTTTTGGTCAGTAACTATATTGAATATGGAAACAGTCAACTTCCTTCTGATTCCAGCCATTTCGGAGACATACGTTCCTTCCCTTTTCCTTATGACACCTGCCTTCTCCAGAAAATGGAACAAAAAGGGTGTTCCATACATTTTCTTTCTTAGTGTGGGAACACCTGGTAATCAGTTCCACACCTGGTATCAGGAATTGGTACTCACCCTTTCTAGTAGTGATGCTCACATCAAACAGTGGCCTCAGAAAACCTTCTGTTTACCACTTTAATACTATGCCTATAAATTTAAATGGAGCATTCCCTATTGAAAAGTATAAATCTGATTAAACTGAGATCAGTCCAGTATTCTGAGCCAGCACTTAATTTATGGATGAACATATACTTTATTTTTTTCTAAATACTGCAGGTGCTTTCCTCTCTGTTAACAAATACCAGTTGATCTTAATTTAGTTGCTATATTCTGCAGTGTTTTAGTTTGAACTCTCTTCTGATAGGACAAAGTTATTTTTTTTTTAAACATGGTAATCTACGTGGGTGAAAACAGCAATGGGGAATTTCTGTGTGACACATTTAATAGTTCAAATGAAAAATAATTGAATACTTTGCAGCTCAAAAGTGGTTTATCACCATGGGTATTGCAGTGTTTAGAGTTACTTAGTTTGACCATGTTAAAGCAAGAATGGATTGTTCAGTTGTGAAGCATATTATTTGTGGTCTATTTAGTCTGCTGTTTCTTCCAGAGAAAAATCCTCTTTATTCGGAGTAGAAAGCTCAAACCAAAATGTGTAGGGAGGGTAAAAGCTTGCCATAATAAGCCCTTACCTAAGGTGAAAACATTACTATTTTGAAAAACAAGATAATTTGGGAGCCTGCCTACACTTACTGATTCCAAGCAAAAGTGACACTTACTACCATCTTAGCTATTAAATATTTTACAACTCAGCCTTCTATCTTTTTGTTGTTGCTGTTGCCAATCTTCTGTAATCAACTTCATGAAATGGATCACTGAACTGGGTATTTTATTACCATGATGATGATAAGCTTTCAGGTCAGCATCCATTTTTTGACTTTGTTTTCTAGAGCACCCCAGTCCCTGTGAAGGTTCATTAATGCCACATAACAAGCCCGTGACTTTGAGGGCAGCATTCTGTAATCTCTACTTACAATTATTTTAATATCCGTCACCCTAAGCAATGTCAGAATCCTCACCTTAAAAAAAAAAATCTCCCCACTGACGGATAACTTTGAAGACTGATGCCTTTTGCACTGCGAGGGTCACTGGTTTGAGGTACTGTGTTCCTTGAAACGGCACTGAAGATGCCTAATCCATTTTCTAGTCCTGTAATAATCAGATTAAAATTCAAACATACCAGACTCTAGCTTCCCACATGTAGGCAAGCACACAAACACCTCACAGCGACAATGTAACCAGCTGATTAGAAGCTGCTTTTATTTCTTTTATTACAAGTTTTGCTCAATTTTAACCCTGAGATTTGCTTTAGAGGGAAGTGTCTGCATACTGCCTTCCTTTTGTCTCAACCAGAGGGTTTAATAGCTAAAGTAACTGAAAAGGACTAGCACCAGAAAGGCTTTGGTTACCAGAGTAACCGTAAAAACAGACCCCAGTCTCCATGGCAAAGAGAAAAGCTATTTGCTGCAGCCTTTTCAGACCTTGAACAGACACTGACAGTTTTCCTATAATCAGTGCAGATTATTTGTAGCAACTAACTATATTATAATGTTAACTACAGGAGGTCTTTGAAAATATGCAGTGCAAAAAAGGAAATAAATATAAGGATTTTTTTTGCTGGGTTAAGTGTGACTGTATCATACATTTAGAAACGATAACATAAATCAATCTAACATTGTATTCCAATGAAACCACTTCCTTTTTAAGGTTTTTCCCCCCTTTTTGTTTTGCTTTTAATTTTCTGCAGGAAATCTCTGTCTTTTGGGGTGTTTAAATACCTAACATCCTAGTGAAGAAGTTTTTATGATGAAGGTATACGCTATAGTTTTATTGCATGCTGCCTTCTATACGCTTTTCCAAATACTATACATCAGTGATGCTTTATCTTATCTGAATTACTTGATAGCTGATTCTTCCTGGTGTCTGCTTCAGGGTATGTTCAAATTGCACAATATATATTTTTAAAAAGATCTCCATAATTCCTGGGTCTACAAACCCTGCAATACAATTACCTAAATTACCAGTGCACATTGTAAGTGCTCCTTGTGGCTAATCATTCTGTCCTCAGTGAATTGCCTGACTTGCCAGTGGCTTATTCTCTGTAACAGCACTGTTCAGTCTCTGTCCTCCAAACCAACGTCTGTGAACAGAGTCATTAATTCCAATATGAGTTATGAAGAAACATAAGTCTTTACCGTTTTTAACTATATCTATTTAAATAGCTGATGATTGCATTGCGGAGAGAGATACATTACACCGTATTTCCCAGGTAGCTTAGTTTCAAAAGAAAAATTTTAAGTGAGTGCTCATTCTGCATTTTAACAAGTGAGGTAAAAACCTGGTGAATGGAGAAAGCAAATATTTAGAAGAATTGTTCATTTAAATATGCATATGTGCATATCTAAAATAATGCCATAAATAGGCACAGCAGCTAAGGTGTAGGAGTGGTATAGGGAGCATTCCTAAAAAATTATTTGACCTAATCTATTCTGGATTATATTAGCAACATAAAATTTAAATACATATTTTAAATACTGCAGTTCAAATATGCTGTGTGTGCAACATATGTAGCTATAGATATTTGTTTACATATTACAGATACTCATTAAGTTAACGTGAAATATATAAACCATAAAAAAACCAAACTAGGAAATTAAATATACCTCCTTCAAACCACTTAATAAAACCGCCGAAAATTGTGTTGCAAATACAAATTCAAATACACAATGATGCTTTTAGGTGAAATAAATAAAAAGAACTATGTTAATTATGTTAAGCTTATTTTTCACTGCCTGTATCTCTGTTGTAGAGAAGCAAAGAATTTCCTAAATAATGGAATGAAAATGATTGCCAGTTGTCTGTCATGTCAAAAGGAAAGAAAGCTTTTATCACCTTTGTATAATGCCTTTGCTTTAAAGGAAACTGAGGCAAAGTTTTTTTGCCTAAAGCCACGGAAGCTTGAGCGTCAAATCTAAGGAAATAACTCTGCACACCATGACCCCTATGCCAGGGCCCAAGATATGATTCTTAACCTTTCACGTAAAAAGCCCTGTTTTTAAAGTGTCTTCTGTGCTTTGATGCTGAAATTAAAGGCACACAGCTCTGTGAGCTTAGGTAGACATCTTTCTGGAAATGAGTGGTGGAAGATTAGTGGTGGAAGGGCTGGAGCACTCCTCCTTGGAATCAGGGTGTATGTTCTTAACTGGAAGCATTTTCACTCAAATTAAAACAAGAGAGCTTCACTGAGGGATGAGAAGCAGAGTCTACCACAGTGAGATCATAATTTGTTACATCAGTTCATCTTAAAAATGGTATCTTCATATGATAGAGAAACAAAAAAACCCCCACCATTATCTTATTAAAATCTACTAATTTCTGTTAACTCTTCTGGAAAAAAATTATCAAATGTGGTTAAAATAGAAACAGATTGAGAAGGTTGAAAGCCAGAAGAAGCGGAGACAGAAAACGTTAGCTCTTCTAAAATAACAGGTCAATGTACTTGGGTTGGAGGATGATGGAAGAAAGAGCATTAAGGAAAGGTCCCCAGAATAGGCAAAAATCAGGGTCCTACCACTCTGGACCATGGCAGATATTCACCCAGACTACCTCCTGCAAAAACTCTTGGCTATTCTAGTTTGCTACCTCTCTCTAGTGCCAAAACTCATCTTAGAGCTCTTCTAAAGCCCATAAATAATACTTCCTGAGGCAGGCTGTTACAGCATTCTGAAGGCATCTGAACTTAAAGTCCCTATTCCAATGAATAGATATAGCCAAAGACATCCACCCAGAAGAGCCAACGCCAACAGGGTAGGCCAGTTTGCCTGTGGAAGGATGGCAGAGCAGAAATTCAAAACAGGGTTTCCTACAGTTCAAATAATTGCCTGGATTATGAGGTTATCGGCCGCTCTGAAGTCTTTCTTTTCTGCCTTCTTCGTTCTGATGTGCATTGGCACTTTTGGGAGTCACAGAAAGTTTTGAGATACCCTGTGCCAACTCTCAAGACTAGCAAAGAAGAACATCACCGGTTTTACTAGAGCTGTACCAGTTCACCCAGTGATTCCTAGGCTATAGTAAAGTGTCTCTTGACTAGTAAAGTGAAACTATAAGCCTTGTGACCCAAGCTGGTATTTTAAATTGGTCCTCCAGAACATGAAAAGGTAGATGTACTTTACCAGATAGCCTTTTCTATATGGTTTACGGCTTTTTTTATGTTATGTGCTGAAATAAGTCTCTTGAAGGTAAAAGATGTAAATGTAAAAACAAGTCCATAACAGATAAAATATAATGTTGAATTCTAAGTATAATGATGAGCACTCCTGATGCCCCTTATATATTTAAAATTGCCATTCAGTTGCATTGAATGTAATTCATGCTATTTTTCCAAAGTATAATCCCACAAGGGTTTTGACCAAACAAAAATGCTCTAATGACTGCAAATGGTTCAAATATTCTGTCCAGTGAGTTGAAGTTAAGTGATAAAAGTTTCCATGTTAAAAGAAATAATAAGTGGAATTTCACACATATTATAGTAATTGTGAAGCATCCAATTTACATAGAAATAATGTAAAAGAATTCTGACCATGATGGTTTAAGTGAATCATTACATGCATCGCTGATACATTTAGAAAACTGCAGCATGCCAGGTATGTTTCTTTTAGCATAATAAGTCTTGTAATGGAGCCTTTAAAAGCCTTAAATGTATAGTTAGATTAACCTTTCTGTTTGGATTAAAAAAGGGAAGAAGAAGAAAAAGAAGAAGAAGAAAACAGATAATCATTAAATAGCCAATTAAAGCAACATTAATTTCCTTTTCCAAGTTAGTAGAGTTTCTTTCGACTGTCCCTCTCTCCAAGAAAAATTATGTTATTTACACTGCGTTCATTTAAATAGTTTTGCTGTGCTAATGTATTTTAATTGCATAGGAGTTCACTCCTCCTCTCTGGATCAGTTATGGTTCACAGCAGCGCTGAGGTACCTAAGCTCAGGTGGCATTCCCAAATAGCTGTTTTGCACAGCCCGATACTAGAATACAGCTCTGGGATCGAAGGACTCGGGCTTCACATGGAGAAAGCCCTTCACGTATACAAATTGCACCACCTGTGCTATACGCAAACAAGACCAAAGTAAGTTGTTGTGAGTGTAGCCAGGAGTTGTCACCTAAAGGTGCCCAAACAAATTTTCAGCAGAAGGCATGGGAAAAGTTAAAGAGCTAAAATTTGTTAATGCTACTGTATATGTTTGCAGATTATTTTTTTTTTTGAATTATTGACCCTCTTCTTGTCTTTTCAACACCTTCTTTTCAGTTTTAGACGCTACCTTTGTATGGTTATTTTTAGAATGAAAAAGATTCTCCTGGTGCTATGAAAGGTGTGCTGAAAACAATAACTGAAACAAATCAATCATTTCCATATCCCAAAGAAGTGCATTTTTATCATCACTGCAGAGCTCAGAAAAACATCTTAAATTACATGTGAAGAAATTTGACCATCGCATTGGCAGTCCCTGAAAATCAGGCCTCTCTCCCAGGCTGTTTCACCCCTATTTGTTTTTTTTTTCTTGTGTGGTCTGTGATTATCACACCATTTGTCTTTTCTGTTTCCTTCAGACCTCAAGGGAATGCAAAATAATACAGATCCCAGAAACAGATTTGGATTGAATTCGATTCTTTCCAATAGAGAGTTCAAACAGCTAAAGAGGGTCACAGAATCAATATGCTCAAAAAACATGGGCGTTTCAGAGAAAAACTCAGTCAGGGTACAAGGGGGGAAAAGCAGCTGTTCTCCCCTCTTCACCTTCACCCTTCCACTGTTGCTGCTGCCCTTCTCTTTCCCATTTCCCTCCCTTTGGAAGCTGCTTTCCATTCTCTTTGTGTGTGTGTGTGTGTGTGTGTGTGTGTGTGTGTGTGTATGTACCCCTCCTCCTGCAGCGAGCCCTCTCCCTTGCTGGCTGCTGCTCTTTCCCAATGTCGGCTTCTTCCGCTGCCTCCACCACAAGGTTTGTGCAGCTCTGCATGCTAATTCACAGGCATGAGAACACAGATAGACTTCAGGTCTAAAAGACTCTTCCGTTCACTGAAAAAAACCCCCAGTCTGACTACTTTCCGCGATACCTCCTACTTTTATGAGGTAAATTTTGAGCATGAGGGAGAGGCAATATAAATGGACATTAATTATAGCAAATCCAAGACCCTGCAAGGTGGCAGATTTTGAATATGTCCAAATAAATAGACACACACCCCCCTTCAAAAAAACTTTTATCATAACAGATAAGCGTATGAGTGAATGACTCCGAAGTTGTTTACTCATGGTCTCACTCCGTGACTGTGGGTGTAAAGCAGTGATACCTCCTTGAAACTACTCCCACGGCAAATAAAACTTAAAAAATGATACAGACAGATCTATGATACTTTTTTTAGCTTTCATTAACAGGCAGTAGCAATATTAATTTATCTGTTGTTGTATTGGCTTCTGCTGTTAGTGATGTAATTCACGTCAGTTCCCACTGAATGTGCTCCACGTCCTAAGGTACAAACGCAGGAGTCTTCACAGTATCCCCTTTACCTTCATGGAGCATCAGGCTGAACTTGTCATTTGCCAGCTCCAAAATGAGTATGGAGGAGAGCACAAAGCAAAACAGTATGCAGGCTTGAACCATTCTAGTCCCAGAGTGTCCTGCAGTGCCATGGCCATGTTACAGCATGAAGTTACAACCAGAGCTTCTCCTCCTGGAGTCGCTGGAGATGATATATGGCTGACAAATGTAGACCTCCTGTAAGATCCACTTTAGCCTCCAAATGCCATTCCACAAGGGCACAGATCACCTACAAGAGCCAAGTTACACCTGACAGCCTACTGTAAATATCTTGGCCAAGCTGAGGTACCTGAAATACATAACATTAGAGGTCCATGCTGGGTAGATGAATCTGTCCTCACTGAATTTAAATTTCCACAGTATCTCAGAATTTAAATTTCTACAACAAAAGAAAATGTAGAGCCATCCTGCTTGCAAAGAAATTTAGAAAATATGACTTGTCTGTAACCAGTACTGGCTGAATGCGCTGAGAGCCAGAAGCATCTCTGAGAAATATTCACAGACTAATTCAGTATTAATGAGGATGTGAGCTTTTGCAGCACCCAGGTTTTGACACTTAGCCTAGCTTTAAATAGGTAAGGTAGCTGGCTTGTTTCTTTAAGCTTGCCTATGCATAGAGGGATACCTATGGTGATGGCAAACTGACATGGGTCAGTCTCAGTCCTTGCTCTTCAGTGACCTCAGCATATCCACAACGTAAGGTCTTCAGGGGGAAGAAGGTGAATATTGGAGACAATCAACCCACCAGTGCATGAATTAATACCTTGAATGCTGATGATTCAGTTTCTTTTTGAATCTGAGAAGGCCTTCTATGGATAGAAACAGGGAAATACTCTTGCCAGTCAGTGGGAGATGTGTTCTTGGTGTGGGAGTAGAAGGACAGGGCCAGCACAGAAGCTTAGAGCTCTGGGTTGTTACAAGCTACTCCTTGGTCACAGCCAGGTACAGTATGAGGTAGCCAACAAGAAAGGACAGCACTGCTGATTTCTCTAGTTTTTCACATATATGCTACAGCAGTTCAAAAGACAATACCAGAGATGATTTGAGAATAGGAAAAGCCTTTTTCTTCCTGTTTCTTTCATTCTTAAGAGGGTACACATCTGACAAAAAATTAATCTCCCGGATAGTGAACAAGGATACCACATGTCATCTACAGAAGTAAAAGATTTAAAGGTTGTACACAAGCAATTATAAATGACCCAGTGGAAAGGAACGGGTTGTACACTGCTCTACCCTGCAGTGGTGATTTCCTAAACCTTGGTCCAATGAAGGGCTCTAGCACTCGCCTGGCTAAGCATGTGAATAGTTCTGCTGACTTGCAGACCATTACTAGTGTACTTCATGCTAAGTGCATGTTTGTCTCAGCGTCCTGTAACATGTGAAGGTGCTAAGAGTCATTCCTACAATTTTCTGAAAAGCAAATTGTGAAAGACGAACTGAAGACTGAAAAAACTTTTCTTTCAGAGATTCCAGCTGGTGGCTGAAAGGTTCTTGTAACCTTGTGAGCTAAATGAGGGAAATTCAGGAACAGGTTCCACAGTGAAAATGTCAACATATTAAAAGAACTATTTTAAGAAAACACAATAGACTCTACCTATATGGAGTACTTAGCACATAAAACTGTTGCATTAAAAAATATCCTTCAGTGAGAAATTAAAAATGCCTTAATTGCTCTTGGTGTCATACTTTGCACATACTCTGCCATGATAGACTATCTGTGTTGACCGATGTAAAAAAAAAAATTCTGTTAATTCTGTTGAAAAGCTGTGAGGAAACTTACATAGTGAAAAAGAAGTTATATTGTAAAAGGAATATGTATTATAGGTAGATGTAGAACATATCCTTTCCATCATTTTAATATCCAATGATACAGCCTAGATGAAGAGAATTTTTTTTGCGGTCACTAGATCCAGTGGAACATCAGATTTCAATACACACCAGGAGGTATCTCATTTAATTCTATGTGGTGGGGATACATGTAAGGCTGAGGAACCAGAAGTGTCTACAGTAAAGTTACCTTTTTAACAATGGCTAGAACTGGTTAACCCTGCCAGAAATATACCAGAAAGCACAGAAAATGTTTCATGGGAACATAGTACTTAATCATACGCTTTGATCAAAAGCCATCAAAATGTTTCATTTTATTAAGGATTCAATGCTTCATTCTTATCCAAGCAAAATACTTCAAGAAATGCCTTAAATATCTCAAAAACATTTTCAGAAGGAAATTTTGGCATTTTTCTAATCTGCATTAAAAGGAAATCTTAGCAAGAGGAAACATTTCCCATGAAAAACAAGTAAGTTCTGGCCAGTTCTAAAAATGACTTAGAAGTGACACAGAATGCTGCATGCAAGTCAATACTGCAATATTAGTTCTAAGCACCTTCTCTTCAGATGCTGAATCAAATTTGTTTCAAACTGCCCAAACTGAGTTTTTTATTCTTCATCTTCTTCTGAAACATACAATTTTAGAATGGCACTTTTACAATCCTTACTAAAAGCTCAGTCCCCCAACTTCATTGACACCATGGTGGAGATGAAATGCCCAGGTTCCGTGGCAAGTACAGGGCATGCCTTCCCTATTTCCATGGTGAAGGCAATGGTCACTGTCTTACAAAACTACTAGCTTTGATCACAACTGCTCCCCAAAAGCTGAAGCAAAGTAAACATTAGCTGGGAGCCATGGCTCCCCAGTGCATTAACTGGATCTCTTGCAGTCATCTGAGCGAATGGGTCCTGCAGAGGATAGCTGAAGGGAAAAATAGCAAGGAGACACAACAGCTGAAAGCAGGCAACACTGATTCTCCTCAAAATTTGCCAGCAAGGAAAACAGGCTCAAGTTAAAGATGTAGGAAGAAATTTATCCTACTTACAGACCAAAAATTTACTTTTGGTTTTTTTTTTCCCTGTGTCAACTGTCAGATCTTGCAATTTGGTTAGGTAAAGCAGGAAATTTTGTCAGCCTGGCATATGATGCAATCAGAAGGAAAGGAAGGATTCCACAAACAGTGCTTTTGAGAAGATTTTGGGGTACATCTGGAGGTACAAATTTGCCTTGTCTTGCTCTTGCTCTCAGCTGGCTGGGTATGAAAAAGCTCCAGCCCACAACTTGTATAGCTGTGCAAGCACGGCACCATGCCCAAGCTGATAAACCCCTCTGGGAACATGGCCAGTTTGCAAAACAGACAGGTGAGCATATATCTGCCTGAATCTGGCCACATCAATATGTATTTAAAGATCCATTCATCACCCATAGGAAAGACTCTATTCAATATACACATACACAAATGCGCGTGTCCCTATATGCATGCAGAATGGACAGAATATTCATGTCCAGATACATGAACATCAGTGGATGCAGCAAAACCCCTTGTATTTTAGCATCAACAAAATTAAAAACTGATAAACAGAGAAGAAAAAAATTATTTAGCTCATTTTAATTTTGCCATAAAAATATCAGGCAGGTAAGATGAATACCAATGCCCAAATTTTATCAAGAATATCTTTTGGATTGGGAGAGATTACTGGAAAATCTTAAAAAAGAGATATTATATGGTGTAATAAGTGCAGTTGTTACAGCACTGGGAGGACAGTGGGTGGTGGCAATTGCAGCAGACTTAGTGGCAGCAGAGGAGGATGTATTAGAGAACACCAGACTCACTCACAACCAATTAGGAGCATGGAACTGAGGAGAGCACAGCAAGAAGACCTAATAATAAGCATTCTTAAATATCAGAAACTGATGCAGAGGACGAATTAAAGTCAAGGGCCATGATTTTTTAGGAAGCCAATTGTAGCTTACCATCTATTTAGTGTAGTTTCTCCTGCCAATTGAAGTAATGCTCATTATGTGAGATTAATACCATATGTGTTTGAACTCAACTGTGTTCTCCATACTACTTTTTCGTATTATGATGGGTGTACCTTTTAAGCTAATCAGTAAAAAAAAAAAGATGGTGATGTTGCTTAGTGATTTTTTCTCCTATTTTGTACTATAATGAATGCTCATTTCTCTCTGAAATGATAATTAAAAACCCCTATCAGTGTAAGTGATGACTATCCACAATAGAATCTAGTAATAAGCAAAGTTCTTAATTCTGGAAAAATAGAGTGATGATTCAATAAAAATTAAAAGAGAAATCATGTTTCATTTAGATTTTGGAAATGGAACAAATTCCAAATAAATAATTATGACATTCTTAATAAGAGCAATAAAAATCTACACTATTAAGAAATCACATTCATGACCAAAACATAGCAATGACTCTGAACAAACGGTTTCTGACAAGTCAAGTGTATTTGCAACTTGCATTCAGTTCACAATTTCAGAAAAAAAAAAGAAAAAAATCAGAAATTTCAAAATTAGTTGCTACAGCATTTCTGAAGCATTTAACTTTTTCAGGTCAGATTCACAAGTGATTTTATAGTTTCATTCATATATCTGCCAGTCCTGCAAAAGTTGGTACTAGTTCATTTTTATGCCAGTATCGCTTCAATTTGCAAAAGGCAATCTCAGGTTGCACAGTTCAGTGGATCTTTTCTATTTATACTGAGAGACGTCAAGAGAAGCTGGCTAAAAATGACCTTTTTAAAAATAGGGATTCACCCATACACTCAATTTGTGTGACCCAGCTTTTAATTTCATTGCAATTTTTTTAGGTTCTTTTAGGTGACCATTTCATTTCAAAGAACTTGGAATCATAGGAAGCAAAGGACAGACATCATGATAGCAAATGTAATTTACTTATAAATTACCCAGGAAAAATGGGAAGAAATTCAGCTGAGTAAATTCTACAGTTTTGCTCCAGGTAACTCTATGAAATTCTCGGTCTAAAGACAAGTACACTTCCAAGTACATTTCTTTTGAAGGAAAAATCTGGCAAAAAACTGACGAAGAAGATGGAAAAGGAATATTGCTGTTTCTCTATTGTTGAGATGACTTTCCTTTTTGAATATCACTTAGTGTCCTTAGCCATTCTCATCAACTTCAAATAATGTCCTGGAAGCTTATTATTTTAATCAAGGCCAAAAAGTGAACGGAACTTCAGTAGTGACTTGCTACCAAAGACATTACAGCTATTTTACCCCGTGGTAAGCAGTTTAAACATGTATTCACGATGAGAAATCACATTAGCAGATGTTCCAACTGAGTAGGAAGATATCTGTGAACCAGGGGAATGACTCATTTCATTGCTGGACTCCTGTCTAATGTTGGACACCACCGTCATGATGTGTCATTATATGGGAGCTGAGGGCAGCTGTCTTATGAGTGCAAAAACTTGTAACAGTTTCAGAAATTAAGTGTGTGAGACTGATTCAAGCATTTCTTTGATGCAGTCTTTTACTTGCCACGCAGACCGATCTAAATCCACTCTCCCCGAGTCAGGAGAGGTTGAGGATTTGAAGGCAGCTTTCTCTCACCCAGACTCAGTACCATTTTGATGACTTCCCAGATGAAAAAGACTTCTCTCAATGTTTCTCTAGGGCCACCTGGCCTAATTTCTAGGATTTCCCTTCCTCATTTATGCCGTGTCTTCTACTTCGCCCTCTCTCCTCTTCACACCTATTCAAACAATATTTCATGAAGCCTATATTAAAATATTCAAATGGTCTGTTGGACAGGGACTGTGGTTTGGTCCTGTTTTATGGTGGGCTTAAAGGACGGCCAGTTGCTGAACGCTCACCATTGACAGTTATAGGTTAATGCAGCCCATAGCAATACTTTTCTTCGCAAGCTCAAAGGAAGCAGCTAGAAACTGTTCCTCTCTAGTGCAAAAATCCACCACTGTGCTTGCAGGAACTCTTGTTCCTCAACTGCAGCACTCTGTGTTGACTATCTGGGCATTGCCGCTGCCCACCTGGGCCTTGGGCAATTTACAACTGGACTTTTGGTTTCTGTATGCTTACACAGCTCTTACACAGGACCTTCTCATAGGTAATATTGTATGGCATTATAAGATAAAACCAAAAAGGAACATAAAACCCCCAAACTGTGCAAATCTGTAAGTCCAAACTTACTGGGAAAAGAGGAGCACTGGTCATCTTAGTACAATGGAAATACCTAAATCATTCTTCCCTTGCCCAGCGTGAGTAAAGCCTTCCAACTGCGGCATGTTCAACTAATACAATTCTGAAGATTAGGTAAGTACCTAATCTAATAAAGGTAGGTAATTAGGATTAAATAAGACACGGTTCTGCCCCTTCGTCACATTGGGTAGGATATATTTCCAAGAAATCTCACAAGTTCCATTAGCCTGAGGAAAGGCGAGCAAATCTGGCATGGTCTGCACTAATGAGGGGGAAAAGAACTACTGATGAGGTGAAGAAAAACTCCTAAAAGGTTAAAGAACGGCAACGAACTCATGACAAAAAAATTATTCCTGTTGTGAAAAGAGCACTTCTCTAGTGACCACGATTTTACTGCTTGATAATGCTTATGTGCTTTTTTGTAAACAGATGTAGTACGAAACTGGTCCAACACTGACAAAGGATGGATAATAAATAACGGACATGTCAGCTGTGAGTATAATCTCCTCCTTTTTCTTCTGAGGTACGTTTAGATGTCACAGTAGGTGCATATAATATGTTACCTCCTGTTACTGAAGTAATACCTTTATTTCTGTAAAAGTGGGGTACAAATTGAGGACTGCGCTAGATTATGCATACTCCATCCTCTGACATGAGCAAATCAAACACTTCCTGATGTACCAGCAATAGAAGATATGAATTAATGAGTGATATTAATACAGCTCACTCATTTTCCAAAGCTGCATTTTCAGTGTATTCTAAAGGAATCAGAAAATTCAGGCAAATAGTTCTCTTTTCTGGGGAGGGGAAAAAGAGGATTGGCACCTGCAGATGAACAGTCAGAGATCTTGCTCTTCTCCCTCAAAGGGGCACTGGTCAAAACTGGCAATGAAGGAGACAGAGACAGAGAGAAGAGGACGCTTTACAATACATTCCATACCTATCGCTCTCTTTCATTAAACCGTCTTTTGTGAGTTTTCTGTCACCCAAACTTCTTTCACTAATAGCAGGAAGAAATGTCATAAGGAGTGCTGATTAATAAATATTTGATAGCGTTACGCTTTACCAGTAATACAGTGCTGAACACCAGCTGTGTGACATCCAAGATCTTCCAGCTCTATTTATTACTTCTTAAGTCTCTAAGGAAGAGCGGAGCAAAACCTGCTGGATTTCTGCCCACTAATAAAACACACTGAAAATCACAACAACCCTTTCTGAGACTTATTTATCTTATTCCAATCTAGGGCAACTACAGAAAGATTCTTCCTAAAACTTGAAAAAAATATGCATTTGGTACAGGTATAGTGTGCTCTGTAACTTTAAAAACGATTCGACAAAAATCTCATCATACTGATTTCATTTCTGAACTGTATTTTGCAGCATACAGCTCCACCTGTTGAACAGGTTTTAGGAAAATAACCTCTACTATAGATTTTCTTTTTCACCTTCCCGTTTCTGAAAACTTGGAAATAGAAAAGCTCAAGAAAAGCTGTTTCAAGAACTCTTGAGCATATGGAAAATCAATTATGCAATAATTTCTGACAACTCAAAGAGAATAAGAGACAACATACAGCCAACCTCAGTACAAGTCAAAGGGAATTGCCCTCCAGTCAACAGTATGGGTGGTGATGTAGAGAATAGCCCTCTCAGATCTTATTGTGGGGGTTTTATCTGAAGTACCCAGAAGATGTGTATCAGAGAAAGCATGAATTTTAAAGCAAATTAGCCTTTGTTAGAGGTGAGTTCCTACTTTTCAACACAATCAAGCAATGAAGCAGGCATAGCAAGTGTTACCTTTGCTTTGAAGTGCCCATACTTCCAGGACAGGATGAAAATGCTAATTGTCTCATTAACTTTAAAACATGCAATGATTCAATGTGTTATAAAATTTTAGAAGAAACTTAAAACCTATATATTTTCAGCTACTATTAAACAGAAAAGATCCCTAGTCACCTTAGAAAGCATAAAAATACCATGGGCCAGATATGCTGAATTACAGCGGAACTAATCAAGAACGTGTTGGCTGAGGTTGACTCTGACAGAGAGAGTAAAGGAGAGGGAAGCGCGGATTTCTGCCAGTGCTTTAAATATGCTACCGTACTGAAGGGATAATTAGGAATATCCTGTACATATTGTTTCTACCAATGACTCTCAATAACATAACTCAGTAACTGATACGTATAATTATTATATTTTGCTACCATCTCTCCTAGGTAACCTGCCGGTATGTAGGACATGTACGCCTCTTTCAGTTATCCAATTATAAGGGCTCTGACCGGGCTTCAGTGGCAAAAACTTCCAATAACTTCAGCTGTAAAAAGTGTTAGAGGGAGTATTGTAGGGCTTGGCTTTCATGTGCCAAATGTCAGCAAGGCCACAAATAGGTCATATTATAAAAACCTCTTAAAATAAAACACATACATAGACTTCACTATGTATTTATAAGATTTTCTTTTTAGCATCTCCTAACACCATAAATAATTAAATTCAAAGTAAGGAAGTAGCTGAGAGCCATATTACATCGTATCAGAGATCTATTGGATCATTCTCAGAAGATTTTTCTGAAGTCCAGAAGCATGTTACTGTCTAACCATTAGCATATTAAACTAAGGCAGGAGGGCGGAGATATAAGGTATCGATTTCCTCAAATTTGTTGCATTTTTCACTTCCTTAAAAAGGACCTAGAAGTTCATAAGGAGTAATTAAAAATTAAAATGCTTTAATTACTTCTATTATTCTGAGAATTATGAAAATGAGAGATCTGTGCTGCAAAGACAGGGAAATTTAGTTGCTACTTCTACTGAAATACCTAAAAGTAAGTAAAATAAACAAATTGTACTGTGTACAGCAGTCCCATGACAGCAGTTACAACTGAAGTTGCAAAAATGGCCCACAGTCTTGTCTGACTCCTTGTTCAAGTGAAAATTTATGGTACTAGGTATGATATGCTTTTTGACCTGTCTCACCTCTCTTTGCAATGCTGATTTCTGGCAGGCTGAAGGGAAAAATAGTGCATTGTCCAAACAAGTTTGTACATAGCACAGGCTATTTTGGAAATAAAAGGAATGTAGTGTTGGCCAGTAAAAGTTTTTTAAGAGTGACCAGCTTTTGACCAATGTAAATTTTTCATTAAAAAGTGCTTTTAGCCTGAACTAAATTTGTCTAAAGATCCACATGAAAACACACACAATACACTTATATTTACATTTATATTTGTATTTTTATTTATATAACATAACTTTACTGTGTTTAGCATTAAAATACACTTGCATGATGTTTTATGGAAGTTATGGCATGCAGATGCACCATCTCCGTAGCCCAGTCCCACTGGCTGGGCTGTTGAGGCACTGATCCTTGAGGCACCGTGGCCAGGGGCTTCCTGATGCAGAGTAGCAGTTCCCTGACTGAGGAGACTGCTGTGCATCTCGGGAGTTACATTGCCTGTCCAAGAAGCCCAGCTGCAGCATTCAGAAGGATTTGCACTGTGAATTTCTGAGGTTTAGCCAGAAATTTTCTGGGGGTTGTTTCTGGCTGTTTTTTTGCTTGCTTCTTTTTTCTATACTGCTTCCTTTTATTTTTTTTTTTTTTAAGGAAAAAATCAAGACAATAATAACGCTTCCCTTCTCCCTCTCCCCTAAGCTTCTCTCATATGCTGACAGATTTCTCAGCAAATTCACTTACGAGACTTGCCTTTTTTATCTTTTGACAAAGTGTGTAAGGCCAAAGTAGGTAAGATTTGAATACGTAGTTTCACAGCACGAGCAATGCATAGTAAGCAACAAATTGCAAAGTTTGCATTCCTGTACTCCTTTAGCTTAGGTAGGCTTGACATAGGAAAAGGGACACATCTCTAGCATATATACACAAGAAGAGCACCAGCAAAGAGCTGACACACAAGATACATTCAGTTGACTTGTAGGCAATTGTGATATAAACGTAATAACTTAATGAACCTCCTATTTTTTTGCATCCTTACGATGGCATGGCTGTTGTTGATACATACCAGCTGAAATTTTCTGGAAGTCAGAGGACATGTCAAGCAAAAGTGGCTGTAGTGATCACTTACAAATGATGAATCTTTAGTAACCAGGTGAAGGCACACGTACAGTTTCCCTCCCCCTTGTTGGGCATTCTGTAGTGAAGAGTATGCAAAAGTGCACGCATACATCTGCTAATTCACTATTCCCACTAAGAGCAGAGGTAGTGAGGAGGCTGAAAGATGAAGTCTCCTCGCCCTCCTGAAAAACACACATAGCAAATTCACTAGATGAAGATGTGGCCAAGCTGCATTCCAGACATTTTAAACATGTTAAATGAAAATACCAGGCTTTAGGTAAGGATTTGGGGGTTTGTATTATTTTTCCTGTTAAAGTGTTCCCCTTCTCATCCACATTCCCTTGTGCAGTGCTATACTATGGCTGATGTAGGATACTGCACTAGCAGGAACTTCTCAGATATTTTCTTTATATAGCATCATGCAAATCTATAGCACTGCATAAATAAAACACAGTCCTATTAGCGTACTACTAAAAAACACCCAGATTGTACATGTCAAGTTGTGACTTTGGTATTCTGTCACCAGGATTTTATGCAATTTATGTTTTCATATCAGTGCTTTGACAATTTTTTTTCCTTGCATATTGGTGTCTAATTGAAGAAAGATCCTGCAGCTGGACATTACAAAGGAAACTGTTTTTTTAAGGAGAGTTTAGTCTAAGGGTAGGTTTGAGTTAAAGATTTTTCCTAAAATTATGTGAAACTGGGATTTTAGAAAACCTAACAGAGCCTGGGATAGAAAGAAATGTCCTTAGGAATGAATAATAATCCTGAATGGAGCGAAGAAGAAAAACCCAGAGAGATCGTGCTTTGTTTTTTAAGTCTCTTTTACTCGGTACTTTTTTTGGTAAATTGTGTGCAGTTAGAGGTGATGATCTTGGCAAATATCAGCAGATAAAGACGTCGCTCTAGCTTTCCCTGCAGCCTTAGTGGAAACAGACTGTGTGCTATTTCACTGCTCTCGTCAGGTATATTAACCTGTCAGAAGTACCTCCAAACTGTGCCTGAGGGTAAGGGATCATGAAAGGGGACAGCAGAGTCCTAGGGACTTACACTAAGTTCTAATGCCAAGGCTAGAGAGAAAAGAGGTCATGGGACATGGAAGCGTGGAGCTAGGCTGCTGTTCAGCGATTATCCCTTTTCTCTGCAAATATTGCCTTCAGTGCATTGTGTCAAGGCTATTCCCTTGAGTCTGAATCAGAGCTGCATTGAATGGCAGCTCTAACAAAGTGTAGGGGAGGTGGCAGTTCAATCAGGAAGGTACAGACAGTACATTCTATGGGTAATTGCAGGATTCCCTGTAGTATGTAAAGCAAATTAGAAAATACAAATAAATGAGGGGCAATTACTAAAATGTTTGCTTTGGAAACCAGAAATATTTTTCCCTGATGAAACAGTTATTGGCACCTCATTCTCTCATGGATTTAGACACAGGTCTACCCCAAAATTTTCTAAAAAATTAAGTTGTTTCCTGACCAGGGAAGCAAAGCCTGGATTCATCTTCATCTGTCTGTTGGAGACCCTATGATGTCTAATAACACAGCTTCGCTGTCTTTATAGCGTATATGTCCAATGTGGCTATCATTTTCGAGAAACTGGACAGAATTTCATCTGTTGGAGACTTCAGCTCCTCAGTCAGACTTAAGTGGAATAGGTCAAAGCATTCGTAATTTATATGTGGGAGCTGCTTACAGAAGACCGTGCAGTCAAATGATCCACGTTTCTACAGGAAATGACTAACATCAAACAGGAAATCTGTAACCAAATTCTCAAGTAACCATCGCGGAACGAAAACAGCTCTCAAGAGTATTTTAAAGTTAAGATTTTTACAATTTTACCATGGCAAAAGGGTGAATTGGAAGGGGAGAGTAGTACATGAGGTTCACTGCATTAACCATGTAACTCTATCCACACTCTGAACCCATGATAACAATTTTCCATTTGGATCTTGTTTATGTTACTGGACGTGAGCAACTTTCCCAGTTCCACTGACTGCTCTGGCTTGATGGTACCTGTTGATAGACATGATAGACATGGTAGGATGCCTATCACGTCAGGGATAGGCAAAACCCAAAAAACATTCCTGGACTCAAATAATTCTGAAAAAAAAGATAATTAGGCTGAAAAATGCACCCAGTCCTTCCTTTTCGCAGATCCATAGAGAACAGGCACCACAGTAGAACTACGCTAAGAATTATTAGTTGAATAAGTATTCAGTGCACTCAAACAACTTCCTTTTATTGTTTGAGGCTTTTTAAAAACTGCAAACGCTGTTAGGGTTTGTAAGCACTCATTGAATACTGGGTGGGTTAAAACTACACCATGTCTCTGTTTTCCTAAAAAGGCATCCGCCGCGTGTGCTTTGATGCTGATCCAAAAACAGCATTCTGTGTTTGTCTCACGCTGGAGGGTTTTTGGCTCCTCTATGCCATAATGTACCATAGCAAACAGAATCAGGCATGTGACAGTTTGCTACATCTGTGCAGGGATAAGTCATTCATCTCAACCTGACGCTTCTCTCTTTTCCAAAGTGACACTGCAATAGAGAAATATGCTTGCTCATTTATGGGAAGGAGAGTAATCATTCCTGGCAAACAGAGATGGATTTCATTCATGCAGTACATAACTCACAGTTCGTACTTTCATTACATTTCCATGGATAGTGTCCCACTAATTTCAGCCAGAAAGCTTCATTTCTAAAATTATTTTACCATTGAACTGTAAAATGGGGTCCTGTGAGGTACTTTAAGAGACATTCTGTAGCATCAGGAGTAAAAATAGCAGTACTTTCTTCAGAAAAATTATAGCTGCCAGTTCCAGATTTTCCGTGGTAATTAACCTAGATGCACTCAAGTGATGAGTACTCTCCCTAATGACTCTATTGGTTCAAAAAGGGAACATTTTCCTGTGATCTCCTCTGACAGTATCATCAGGATGTTGTCAGTGCAAACAATACCCTTATCTAGCTTCTTTTCAAGTCACCTGATTAACTGGAGAAAATAGAAACAGAAAGAAAAGAGCATGTCCTTGCGCAGAGGCTGTAAATGTCACTGAAAGGCCAAGGGACCAGTTCCACCTGTTCTCCCTTCGTTAGCTCAGCTTCTCCTGCTGAAGTGGTGGCTTACTGGGGTGCTTTATTTCCCAGTCTCTCTGCCAGAAGGTGGATCTTTGCTGTTAGAAACCCAGTTCGTGTATCCCGATCACAATGGCGCCTTTGTGAAGGGAACAGTGGGTACAGGGCTTGAAAAACAACTTTCCTTCCCATTTAGAACCCTATAGGCTCATTATTCAATAGCACAGTGGTAACATAATGCATTTTCATTTACTTCACCCTAAATGTATGTAAATTAAAGGGTGGGTTTTTTATTAAAAATAACACTGATGTGTTTTTTGTTATTCAGAAAAGAAATTGTATTAGTGAAAAACAGCACTAATGACATTTCACATTCAAATTTGCCACTTGCTGGAAAAAGGCAGGTCTCACCCTGTGCTCAAAATATAAAAAATAAATACAAAATCTCTACTAATTGGTACTGTCATCCATATGGTTAGTCCATATGTGTGTTTCACTTGTTTTAACTTACGATTGTCTCTTTAGATGTACAATTGTATCCTAACAAAAAAAGCTGCTCTCTTCACAATGAAAAATGGATCTGAAATGAAATGGCAGAACCACTACACGCCATTGCTGGAAGGTTTTTGGGCGGAAAAGCATCATCTTTACCAGGAAAGATGACATATTTATGACAGTGTTTAGTGCATTAGGAAACCAGGGACACCGCAAGATGTCGCAACTTGTCTTCTAACATTTGAATTTTTGAAGCACCTAGGGCTTGAAATCTAATCTTATTTAGCCCAAACTTTAAACGGCTATATTGTAAGATCCTGTTACCATGCCTGGATTGAGTGTTTGGCTTCATAATCAAATCAAATATAGATATTCTTCTTTCAAGGCTGCCTCACCTGTGTGAGTTCTGCAGATAAATGATGGATTGTCTAGGTAATTATGGAGTACAGAGACACAGTGTATGAGCACAGATTGAAGTATTTACTCACTCCTAATCTAAACTCCTTCTAAAGCTAGAACATTTACCAGCCTTCTCAGTTTTCTATTTGAAGCTCTTCCAGTCACATCTCAGGAAATGACAACCTCACACATAAAAGATCAAGTATATAGAGAAGATGAAGGAAAGAAAAGAAAAAAAAAGACATTGACTACACGTGTTGATGGCAAATTGAATGAAAGTCAATCAGAAAAATTAGAGTTTTGCATTTTATTCTCAAGATGTTCAAGCCTATGTTTTTTTATCCCATGATAAATATTTACATTGTCTAGTTCAAACTCTGATTTTTGCTACTTTCCATTCCTGTTACAGTTCTTTTGATTCTAGTGGACCAGATCTGTCATGAAGGTCATCTCTGCAGAGGAAAATATAATTGCTGAAAGAGGTAGAATCAATCTCATGGAGAACAGTAAAAATCAGAGAGAGACCTTGAACTGGTGATCAGAATTCAATGGGGCGAAAAAGTGGAGAAACACTAAGACGTGTTCACAATTGACCTGTTTTGTCAAGCAGGCAGTCTGCTGCTTCCTTGATTAGCTGAAGCTCTTTCCAAGGCGTTTTGTTTCATTCCAAATATACTGAACCAAAACACTGAGACCTTGGAGTCAGAGCTTTGTAAGTCAGTAGGGCCAAATGTGAGTTCAGTGACAGAAAGCAAAACTGCAGATGGAAGGTCAGAAATATTTTGGTGGTCAAGGTGTTAGGACATTAAGCAGCCTCTAAAAGTCCAGAAGAACCTACTAAATGGGGAAGCAATTTAGGAACCTGAAGGAAGATACTCTGAACAGTGGGGGAAATACTAAAGTAAGCAAATTCTTGCCAGAGCTATCCCTAAATTAATCTGTAACTTTCTGTTTTTCATCTCAATACCAGTTTTGGCCATGCAATGAAGAACTGCAAGATGCCTTTGTCAAGTGATATAAAGTAGAGCTCAGAAGGGGGTGATGGAGAGATAGATGCCTACTGCTTTTGTCTTGACCTGTGTTTTTCCAATATCTTTGTCATCTTCTTGTAGATTTTGAACACTTCAAGAGAATTAGGAGTTTTCTGTTAATCAGTGGGTGTCAATAAATATGAGAGCAAAGCAGCCCACTGGGCTTTTATGAAAACAAGGAAGACAAGATGCTTTTGTCCAACCTCTTCTGCCACTTGGGGACTGGGATGCTTTTATTCAGTTGCCAAAGAAAGTGAAAGATTATGGTTGCCCTTATCTGTAAAGAACAAGGATGGATGTGAGGCTCTTGTACCATGTCTTGGATTTAAGTTTGATTGGTGTTACTGACAGCTGGCAAATGACAATAAATTATGTTTATGCTGGTCCTCAACCACATTACTAAGAAGAGTGACATCAGATGAGGTGTTAGCTTAAAAGTTCAATAGCTTGAGTTATTGTAATTGAGAATTATCGTTGCTGTGTAGCCTACTCTAGGTCTCTATTTTTACTTTTGGATGTAGAGACTGCACAGGTACCAATTTCTTTCATGGCATCATTCTGCTACTGGGGGATGAGGGGGAGCAGTATACTAAACTTTTAGAAGAGAAGGTATTACATCTTCTGACACTGAAATCAGACAGTTCTACCTCGTGATCCATCTTGAATAGGACAATGATACTGAGAAATAACAGTCCTCAAAACACAAGAGTTGCAATTTCAGGGCTAAAGCTTTGAATTCTGCATTAAACATTTTACACCATGAGGCATATGATACTTGCTGAACATGTTTGCCTTTTTTTCCATCACATTTAATATTATTCTGGAAAATGTATCTTTATCACTTTTTTTCCTCTGGCCTCTGCTCTTCATTCTTTAAGTACTTTTGTTCTGACTCTTTCACAGGTAATCCCACAGCTGCAGAAAAAGAAGTCCATTGACGGGTGTCTACTGTTATAATTAGGGAGCAGCACAGTACCTCAGATGTCTTACTCTTTAGATATTTTTTGCTAGGAAAAGCTGGAAAGCAATACAAAAGGATATTCTGTGAAGATATCAATCCATACTAGACATAGCACAGGCCTTGTTAACTTGCACAGTTTAGTATGCCTAGTGTTTTTTTTAAAAAAGGATGAATCTCTACGCTCTCTATTTAAAAAAAAATGACAAGACTTTACAATTCTAAATAAAAATGTATTCCCATTAAACATTTTAAATAAGCATTGGTTGACGCCTCAGCAGCTTCTGATTTGGATACGCAAATGCCACATTTTTATTTATGAACCAGTATAGTGAATGAAAGGCCGTGTGTGATCATTCAGAAGAAGTCATCAGCTGTGGGTGTACATTTCTTTGAAAATGAGGCCAAATTTCTGAGCAAACACAGCAATAGCAAAGGAAACTGTCTCTCAGACTCTGTCTTATGTTCTTCTGTTATATAATAAGTCAAGGTTAATCACTAATGAAAATAAGCTGTGAAGCACAGCCACTGATTAAACATCAAAGCCATCTGTGCCATATCACTAAGGTCCAATATAAAGTAACCATAATTATTAATACCTTTTGGTATGCTCTAAAAATTATTACTTGTGAAATGAATTTTCCAGATGTAAACTCACTTCCAAGGGACAAAGTAAAGGTCTAAAAAGCCTTTGTGAGTTAATGCTGGAATTTAATTAAATCCATAGTGCTGCCTAAAATGGATGCACAGTCTCCAAGTGTGCTGAAAAAGAAAAACTGTAAAACTAATTTTCTATGTCTTACTGGTATTCTAATATGAATAAAAGCTATTAGAGTAATAAACTCAGTTCTAATTAGAAACACCAGAATTCTCAAAGAGAACAAGGTCTGGAGTTCAATAAATGCGATATTTTTGGAAGGGCATATATGAAGTGGAAGTCTTGATTTCAGTTATCCCATATCGTATGGAAGAAAACGCAAAAGGCCAGAGAGAAATCCTGAGAACTGTGAGTGAGACAGGAGAGTTGGTTGCTCTTGGCAGTTGCCCTTACGATGCCTTATAAACTCCACAGGACAGAGTAAAATTCACTTATTCCAAATAGACTGGCTGAGATAAAACAAACTCTGTGATTCTGCATGGCCCACGCTTGCTTGCTGAAACCTGATGTGGTAGCATCTACATAAGAAAGAGGCATACCATTAAATGCCACTTTCTTAGAAGCGGTAATATAACATGGCTAGGCAAAATCTCAGCACAGAAAAAAGTGGGGTTTGTATAAATTAAACACTTGCTACCAGCCCCACCTCAAAACTGTCCTGGGAACACTGTGGCTTATGAATTCATATATGCCTTGTGTGTCAATAGATGTACCTCTTGTTTGGAGGCAATTGCAGCATCTCAGTAGGATTCATCTGTGATCGATTCCCATAAACACTTGCAGGTTGCCCTACAGGGTCTGCTAAAGGGTAAATGCATGCTGATGGAATCATAGAACCATTTAGGTTGGAAAAGACCTTCAAGACCATCAAGCCCAGTTGTAAACCTAATACTGCCAAGTCCACCACTAAAGCATGTCCCTAAGCGCCACATCTACCCATCTTTTAAATACGTCCAGGGATAAGGACTCAACCACTTTCCTGAGCAGCCTGTTCCAATGCTTGACAACCCTTTCAGTGAAGAATTTTTTCCTAATACCTAATCTAAACCTCCCCTGAAGCAATTTGATGCTATTTCCTCTCAGTCTTGGTACTTGGGAGAAGACACGGACACCAACCTTGCTACACCCTCCTGTCAGGCAGTTGTAGAGGGCGATAAGGTCTCCCCTCAGCCTCCTCTTCTCCAGGCTAAACAACCCCAGTTCCCTCAGTTCCACCATGCCTTACTCGTGCACCACAGAGCTCTTCCCCTTGTTCTTACCTAGCCTGGAAAGCCAAAGTGATGGATTTTAACCACTTTATTTACCATTCACTCTAGAGATAATAAAAATCTATGCAATCTTAAATTAGAACAGAATTAAAAGTAAATCCAGCAATGCTCAGCCAGTTTGTAAAGATTCCTATAACAGGGTGAGACCCGACATAGGCATGTGCTAGTCTCCTCTCCCACACGTTCCTTCAGAAGGGAAACATGGCTATATGTCCAAGGTGGGGCGTGACGGCAGTCTCTTCCGTGTAACTCTGTGTGCATCTCTGATCACCTGTGGTACTTCTGGGTTCAAGGATTAGAAACACCCACTGACTGGTTGGTGAACCAAGATGAGATGCAATGAACCAGGGAATGAGTTTGTAGGCCCTTTACAGTCTAAAACACTGTAGTTACAAGTCTTCAGACAAACTCTGCAGTAGTATATCATATTAGTTTTGCTGTCTATATAAGAAAATAGGGCAATGAAGACTTAACTATACATGGAGGGGATAGAAGAGCAAGTACGCACCATTAAACAAGGACTACCAGTAATTAAAGAGCTATAAGTACAACAAGCTTATTGGTTTCTTTACCTGCTTCTGTACCCTTTCAATTCCAATGAAATAGTGTAACATCAGCTTCTATTCATTCCGTACTTAATCAACCACTTACCACTATAAGAATTTTATATACTGTTTTTTTATTTCATGGGGACTAAACTCTTACTGATGTCATTTCACAGAAGTCCATTGAATTGCACCATGAATTAATTTGGCCCTGCACCTCTGCAGCTGTGTGGAAGATGTTGGCTTTTCACCAAGTTCACACAAAGATGGAAATATTCATTTTCCACCAGTAATTTGTAGCTCCCACATTTGTCAAAAGCAAAAAGCATATTTTTACTTCCTTATTTATTTTTTCCATGAATACTGTTTCTGCAATGCACAAACAGAAAAAATGCAAATAGAAAATATAGCGATCTCTAACCATAAAAATTCTCCAAATTAATGAAAACTTGCAAATATGTTAAAAGACACAATTTAAATGCTTTGAAGTGTATTTCTGTAATTTGCAGAATTTTGACAAAATTTGTTCTCTATGAAATCCTAACAAACTCCTTCCTCTGCTTTCACAGTGGTCCTTGCTTATGGCAATGAATATTCATACCAGCTCTTTAACTTTCTAGCTCAGGTCCTAAAAGTTTATTTTTGAAGCCCTGCTATTGAGACCCATGGAGGCACATGCAGAGATAAAGTTGGACAGGAACGGGTGCTGACATTGAATCAATTCAGTCCTCAAGTGTCAGCTTGAACTCCATGATACTCCAGTACACTATTGGTTACGGATCTACAGTCAACAAGGGCTGGGCAGAAACTGCAGGTTGGAGCTGATAGGTACAAATGTGCTACATTAGTTCAAGAATTACAAATATTTAAATGAGTATTAAAAGAGGTGCTGCTGTACTCTGCATCAAGTAACGCATGAGCCATATTCTGGTACATAGCACAACCCCTCCTCAGCCTTTAGCACCACGCTGCCTAACCTTTCTAGGAGGGGAGCTACTTAAAACTTCCAAATAAGACACAAAATTGGAGAGAGCGTGACTTGGCTGGCAGGGGTGCACTGGCTGGGTGAAGGATGCATTTGAACCTGTGTGTTCAGTGGACTCAGAAGAGGTAAAGGTTGCCTTCCACTGGTTTACCTTATTATATATGGTCATCAAGTAAGTCTTACATTACCCAAATCCTATTGTGTGTTTTACCTTATTTCTTAATTTTAAAATACATTCATTGTAGTTTGATTTTTTTAAGCTCTTTAAGGGTCCAAGCTCTTTTAAATTATATATCTGCTTCCTTTACAGTTTGATTATTTTAACAGGGTCTGTGGCAAGGATGCCAGAACTAGTGAGAAAATCATGATCCCATGGATTTCAGAGATAAAACTCTCAGGGGCTTTACTGAAGTTTGGGTCACATCCCTCAATAGTATGCTGAGCTCTGCTACAACCTTGCTGTTGAGACTAAGGCCAAGTCAATTCATCATTCTGTGCTCACTTTTCTCACAGATTATAATTCTCAAACTGTACACCCCTGTACCTGTGAGTCCCTTCCACATGCGTGCTAGAGGTAGTTGGGAATTCTCCAGCAACAAAACTGTCTTTGTCAAAAGATAAATTCAGAAGCATTTCCCAATTCAAGAAAAGTATGAACAAGATTTTTAAATTGTCAGACAAAAATTTTGACATTTTCCAAGGAGAAAATTACTTTCCTGCTTGAAATGCCATCATGCAAAATAACTAGTAGTATATGCAATTTTATATGTAGCATATGTACAGTACTATAGAACACAATTATATCTTGTTTTTAATATATATGTGTTAAGACCAAAAGGTGAATGTCAAACCATATGAAATTATTGCAGCCAAATTTTTTAATTCACTGAATTCAAAATAGTGTCAGGCTGGGCTTTTTTAAAGTTAAATGGAATGAGAATTTTTTTTTTTTTTTTTTGAGTTTTGAAAATTTTCATAGGATGGAAAAATTGTTTTTGTCCGGCTCTATCAGCTCATACAAAAATAGATGAAGAGTGAAATATGTCTTTTCCTTGCTGACTGGGAATAGTAATTTTTTAGTGGAGATTCATCACATTACCTTCCCCAAGCCAAGCTGTTTGTCAATACAGGGATACAAGGCCAATAACCAAGGACTTGTGTCTCGGAAGTCTCTCCTGCCTAACTGGGTTCTAAGGAATTGGACAGTATGAGCTTGGTCTAGTAACTACTGATTGCTGCCCTGTGAAGTGGTGTTGGGTCTTCTCAGTTCCCACTGCATTCGGTATAGAAAGAGAATCCTAAACATCTTATGAGGCCCAAGCATTGCCCTGCAGGTTCTTTCAACAAAACCTGAACAATGTCTTATGGACATTATATCACATTATTTACAGTAGAACTTGCTGGTTCCTACCTATTTTTTCAGGATTTCATTGTAAAGAAGCTGTTATTTTCTACCAACTCCACAATTTTTTTCAGTTAGGAGACCTTACGAAGTGCCAAATTCTGTCAGCCTTAGTCATACCAGTGTGCCACGCCAGGATTGGCATGATCTCTATAAAAATGAGTGTGTAACACCTGGTGGGGGGTGCCTGTCACTGTCCAGACAGAACATTTTGTAGCAAAGACGTGAGTCCCAGCTTTCTGAGGTGCTAAAGTAACTGTGAAGAGGTCTGAAAAAAATGTTGAGCCCACCTGTGTTTCACTTACTTCAAAAGACGTGAGTAGGTTTTCAACAGCTGAACAACTAAAGCCTATAAAATGAGAAAATCACATTTGTCAGGTGAAAAATTTAATTAATACCTTCACATCTTCATTGGACAACACCATCATTCAGATTTTGGCTTTTTTCAGCTACACGGGGCCAGCACTATTGATGTGTCATGCTGGTGTCATTCCATTTTACCTGGCTTCCATCTGAGGCCAAAAAACCCAAACTCCCTGGCCTTTTCGTAACCCAGAGGCTGCCACTGCTGCTCCCTCCCATATACAAGTAAAACCTGGCATGAATGTGAACAAGCATAACAAGGAGGGAGCATAACCCTGCTTTTGAAAATGTAGGTATTTTATCTGTAGATATCCCTATTGATTCCCAGCCGGCAATATTGGGGCCAATGCTTGAAGAATGGATGGAGTTTGCAGAAGTAAATGTACAAAGTCAGACATTACTCAATTCTACTGGTGATGAGCTTCATTAAAGAAGATAAAAGCAGTGTCTATATAGAAAATTCCCCATTCATATGTCCCTGATGATCTCATGTCATGCTTCCAGTAAATAAATAACTAACTCTGAGACAGTGCAGTTTGAAGAGTTTTCCAAATAATTTCTCGCTACCTGGTATAAGTCTCTGTCATGGTGTACAGACACCACATCAGAGGAACAGTCCTAAGTGAAGAGAAAAGACCTAGGTGGTCTTAGAACCATAATAAAAGGTTAATAAGAATATTTACTACTAAAAATATTGATAAAATACAAGCATTGGAGCACCAGTGGGAGAGTAATGATTAAATTATCTGATTCAGAGAAGATACCTGTATTGTGTAATAAACACTAGCATTAGAGCCTGACTTGTAGTAATAATAACCAGCAACTGATTATAAGCACTTTCCCGTCAGTGTTTATTTGTCTGCACCTGGATATTGCTGCTTGGCAATAATTGGACTCTAATCACTCAAGCAAGCTTTAAATTTACCAAGTGTGAGCAAAACACGCTATGTTCTGTTTACCCAAGAACAAACCGATCTCATTCAGAGAAAAGATGCCTGGTTGCCTTGCCTGACTAAGGAAAAAAATCAACTGTGCAAAAGCAAATAAAGCTGGCTGTTTTCTTTTAATTGTCCATATTGTACTTACCTGAATGATTGTCCAGATTCTCTGGGGTACAAATACACTTTACCACACTTTTAGGAAGCCTGGTAGTAATCTACAATGTGGAGGCTGCTAATATACCTTACTCTTGGCAAATCTTTTAGAAAAATAAATTTCTTTTGAATGGTAGTATATTAAGAAATGCCAGTCATCTGATATTGCTATGAGTTCTCAGGCAGCTAATGAATGGATGCTATCTTTTCAGGGCTTTTTTTTTTTTCTTTGAGGCCAGTTCCAGAGGAGAAAAGAGATGGGAGCAAACATTTACGGGTGGCTCATTAGCACCTCTAGTGTTTGCCAAGGTCTTTGCTGGACCAAATGCAACTCCTGCACAAATTGCGTATAAACGGCACATTTAGGAAAGCGCTCATCCTTTTAAAGGGAGGAAAGACCCTCTTGTAAAGATGAAGTAAATCATTAGATTCAGAAATATTCCCTTAAATAGACATTTCTATATATTTTTAAGCAGTCAGGCATTATTCGGCTTGCTTAAAACCTGTCCTATGGACTTTGCTATGACGGACGCTGGAGAAATGCATAATTAAAACCGAAAAAGGCTTTTAGAGCCTGTTTACTTCGGTGACTACTGTGAAACAAATGTTTCTTTCTCCTTGCATCGCCCACCCACAGAAAGGGAACAGAACAAAGATGGCTCTGTCAGGCCTCTCTCCACTAGAGAACGCCTTGAGAGGCCAGAATGTATTAGGGCCCTGCTGAGCCCATTCAGCTTCACATAACACTCATACACACCGTACAACTAATTACATGTCAGATTAGCGATTTCATTATTACCGCACTACCACTAATTAAAACTACTTTGATATTGCTCAAGTAGTTTTGTGTGTTTACACAGTTTTAAAGTCTGTTTTTTTGAATTATTTTTTTTTTTTTTTTTTTTAGAAAAATCAAATTAGTATTATTCAAAGGGTGAAAATAACACATTAAAGAAGCAAAATCTATACTGGCACTTTTCTCCTGCAACCCAACTTTTTTACAAGTGAATTCTAAGTGCAAAGTCCCAACCGTACCTTAATCTGCAAATTGATAGATTCATGTCAGCTTTCTGTTCCTAACGCTGCCCGAAGCTTAAGTTATCCTAGTAAGTACATAACAAAAGTTACATCATTTTAATCTACATTCATAATTTTAATTGCCTGAATCTTCACTCAGACAAAGTAGCACTGTAGTTTTATGGTATTTGATTAATGAGGGCAAGAAAATTGAAGTTTTGCAATAAAACTAAAAAAAAAAAATTCAACAGACTTTTATAGTTTTTTCCCTTATGATTTTAATTTAATGGCTCGTGTTTTCATTACTGCAGAGGCTGTACACTTTAGCTTGCAATTATGTCCCATCTGTGAAGCACTGTGTTATTACAGTTTATTCTAGTAGCTTTTCAATCACTTTTGAGTTGTGCTTTACAAGTATTCTTGCAGCAGGTGGGCTTACTGGCATGGGACCAGAAATACACAAAGCGCAAAGCTGGAGTTTAATGGCAGCCATATGCATGTGGCACAGAGCGCCAGCCTTCCCCCATATGCTGCTAAGCAGCCCCTTCAGCCTGCCAGTCACTCTTCTTACTGACTACAGTCTCTAAGTAGTTTTCTGCCAGGGAAAAATATACCAAGGCAGCAAATTTCTCCAGTGCACCATCCTTATTACTGAGACAACCCTGTCATTAGCAAAAGCACAATGAACCTGATCTGGAGATGCATACCAATTAGGTTGCATGGAGCACTTTTCCTTCTTATCTCTATGGAAACTCGGCCTCCCTGGCTGCAGTGGACAATCAGTAATGTTTCATCCACCCATATGTCACCTAGTTAACACTGTACACTTTTATGTGAACCAAAAATCTGCTCTAACCCTCTCAATGATGCAAAGTAAAGAAATTAAAGAAAGGGAAGGAGCAAAGTGCCCCACGCGTTTCTGAGCAAGTGTGCCCTTGCGGCATACGAATCTGCACAGTCAGCACTCCTGGCCACAGATAAAGCAGCGAGAATTGTAACTTTAGCTGTGGCGGACACAAAATCTACGTATAATTTTCCAGGTCTAAGTCTGAGGAAGCTTGTGTAAATAACTCGAAGCCAACTTCCCTGTTACAATCAGCACAGTCTTTAAAATCTCATAAAAATGCTGTGCCACCTGCTTTGTCCACGAGAATGCTTTACACTACTTTCCCCACGTACCAGCCTTAAATGTATTTTATCCCCCGTGTACCTAGGATATTTAAAAAACCCTACATTTTTACCCTGAGATTAAGGAATATTTCTATTCATGTCCGCCTGACTAAAGAAGAAGGTCTTTGGGAAGAAACAAATGCACCTGATTTGTTCCTTCTCTGCTTGTTTTTACGCCTTTTTGCCATTTAAGGCTTTGCTCTCATTTTTACATTTCTCTTTGTTCAAAAACGGCAACAGAAGGGATTGGGACAAGATTGCTGTGGTACTGATTTTAGCCTCTATGTGTTTTGTCTGCAGTTGTAACGTAGGAGAATGGGTACCAACAGACGTACCATAGTTACACCAAGAGCTGCAGTTTTGATAGTACATATACCATATACATAAATAAAATACAGACTCTTCAAGGGAAGGGAAGGTGCTTTTTAGCGGTTTACAACCCATGGTTCTCACCTACAATGTATCACCCCCATTTGGTTTGTTCTACAGTACTGTTTCTTCATTTTGTAAAATAGATAGCAAATAATAATGGGTGGAATAGCTGTACTCCACATCCTCTGGGCAACAATACATTTCCTAGGAAAGAATGTCATCTTTATAGCGATACTTAATTTGTAATTAGCAAAAGAACACCTCATAGATGCACCAGATATTGACAGTAAAATAGAACAGGTCATAAATGTCAAAAGGAAAAATGGAACTCTCCTTTTGAAAGCATACAGGTCTGAGTGAGTACAGACTTTGAGAATACTCCAGATTAAATACAATGAATGCACTTCATATGGGCAGTGGTACATCAGGAGAGATGAACTCATATTCCAAATGAACAAACATTTAAAGAAGCTGAATGCAATTAAAATAGCATCTACCAAACAATGGACGTTGAAAAATAAAGCCAAGCTGAGAACTGGTGGTGACTCAAGAAGCTACATGAAAAGAAAAAGGAAGAAAGAGGAGCTCAAGGAACGCCGGCTTCTCTCTCAGAATTGACTAGACTTATGTCAGTGCTGTTGATATTCCCATGATACTGTCACTTATAGAACATTTATTTTTTATTACAAAAGCAATTCTGGATATGTGTAAAATTCTAAGTCTTCTAGTGGGAGCAATTTAAAACTGAATAATGCTGTCCTGAGGGGATTGTACTACTCTTTGGGTTTTGTTTTTAGGTTTAACTCATCACAGGAAAAACTTCTTCTCCAGAAGTAATTATTATTAGTTGTGACCCTTGAGAACAATGGGGAAAGAGTTAGAGAGTTCTGAGGGAGCTGTTCATTCAGATGTTAAATACACTGTTAGGAAAAGAGAGAGGACTAGAAATCAGACTGAAATGGGCCAGCAGAATTTTAGTCAGTCTGGTCAGGGTTATTACCAACCTGCCATTCAGCTATTTATGGGTTGCTACAAGGAGAAATTAATAAAATTCCTTTGGAGATTTTGTTTTATAGGTACAGCAATATATTTCAGATTTTTCAGTAAAAGCTGTCATACCTGACTTGGCTTTTTCCTTTATCAGTTCAAGAGAAAAAGAAGGATAGAAAATAACTTAAACATTTCACCTGCTTCTGTTTCAGATGAGAAATCCATTGCAAAAATCCACTGCAAAATGAGCTCCGGTATGCTTGCTGTATTTTACCCTATGGCCCTAGAAGGGACCAATTTTGTGTGCAGTGAATAGGGTAAGGAACACCTTTTAAATGAGCTTCCTTTTGGAAGGATGTGGTCGTTATTTATATGCATTTTAGTCTCAAAACCAATGACTGAAAATACACTGTGACTTCTAAGAAACAGAGAAGAAGAATGAGAAAAAATAATTTTATACCCATGGGATTTTTGTTATTATTTCACAGAGACTTTGGTGTCTTAAAATGAAACATTTTGCTAAATAAGAGCTACAGAAATTTGATGCAAACCCAAAATTTCCATCATGGCCAAATACAAAATATTTACAGAGGACAGACATTTATATAGTAGAATAAAAGTAACTACTGTAGGGTTCAGAGTCCCTGGAATTTCACAGTCATTCTTGTAACTTAGCAGCTCTGTCGTAGTTATGTGGTACCTGTCATTGCTGTGTAATGAAATACAGTAGTCCTCCTAAATAGTTGGCTTTCAGGCTATGAAGACGTGTTCCTAATACACCTTTTCAAATATGCCCTTAGTTCCTGCCAGGAGTCACATTTAAATCCTTGTATTGCATAAACTTCCCCCCCCCTCCCCCCGATTTATTTCACACTTTTTCTTTGCTTAAAGAAAAATCAGAGATCATTTTTGTTTTTCAGGGGATTTAATGAGATACTTTTGAACAGGGCAGTAAAACCTGCTGCTTTACCTTGCTGTTTATGATGCTTGTATACAAACCTTTGAATTCAGAATAGGTCAATTTGGGATCCGGGGTTATTTCAGTAAAGAAAGGAAGGAATGTAATTGCCAATCTTCACAGACATAGGATAAAATGGACCTCAGTCAACATAACTATACTATATTTTTACTTAAAGATGTAAGGATCACTTCAATATAGCACACTGTAATTTTTCCCTTGATATTATATCACTGGCACTTTGCCAAGTTCGGTATGTTTTACTTTCCGGTGTTCCTATGCACCTCAGTGGGCGTAGTCTCAGTGCAAAGCCAGGGAGACCAATTTCTGTAATCCGAGCTGTGCTCTGCTGAGGACTTGAGGAGAGGTGGAAAGACGTTTGAGCTGCTTTTCTACAGTAGGACTTCAGAGCAGTATTGGGAGCATCAAAGAACATATGCTGGGTTATATTAACAGCAAAATTCCTGTAGGAACCAGCTACAGTGCAAAAGGTTTAGCTGCCTTTTGATAAATTCAACGTAACTTTAAATACATAGCTGAAGACCTGAGTTAGGAGCTTGTCAAACTCATCTCCCTCTCTTGTCAGCGGAGAAGAAAGCCTTCCACCTGACAGCAATATGAGCTGTCCTCTGAAGGTGAATCTTTCCCTCCATGGGCAGTCATGAAGCCGGGGCCAAGCACATTTCTAGCATTAGCTTCTCAGCCTAACTTCGAGTGGGAGAAGCCTAGACATGAGCGACTGACCTTTTCCAGAACAACATGGCACGCTGCAGCACCCCCGCCTCAGGGCTAAGGGAGAAGCCTCGCTGTATTAAATTGGTAGTTAAAATACTGCTGTGGTAGTGGCAGTTTTGTTAGAGTGGGTTTACTCTTGATGGAAGCAATCAGAGTGACAGGTCTACAAAATGAAGTTGTCTACTTACACCAGCCTTTGCTGAAATGGCACTTCAATTTCCAGCTATTTGAAACTGTAGTCTCTTTTTCAAGAAGGCCAAGTATGGCATGTTATTGACAAAATAAAGGAGTTTCTGTCTTTTTTTTTTTCTTCTTTTTTTTTTTTTCCTGGGACAGAGTGAGAGCACTACCTCAGCTGATCGCTTCTAGTGACGTTAACTGCTGAGTAATATTGAATTTAACTTGGTTGTAAAATAAGGCAACTTGGAAAGTTACAGCATATTTGCCCTTCTCTACTATCCCACAAGAAAGCAAATACTATTCGGCTGCTAAAAGTCTAACATGCACCTGTAACTAAGGGGAAGAATTCATGCAAGTATACTAGCGAAAATGAATACTGAAAATCCAGAAAATGTAAAAGGAAAAAAAAATTCCTTGGGAAGCACTGAAATGCACAGTCATGATCATTACACAGCCTTAAAGTGCATTCCTGCCATGATTCCTGAAAACAACTAGAGATGCAAGTGTAACATTTCCATCATAAAATAGGCTTTTTATGACTTGTATCCCCAAATATAAAAAGGTCCTTTTCTGCAGTTTTACAGAATGTAGCCTAAACATATGGCATCTCCTTCATTATTCTAGCAAACAAGGACAATAAAAAACTCAGTTTCTGAAAGTCCAGGATCCAGCAAGCAGTAAAATTATTCATGAAAACTGAAAATAAAAACATCTCCCTTGCATATACCAAGCACAAACTGATGCAGTTTTGTACCTCACAGAGAAATGCTTTTCCAGTAAAAATGTCACTTCCAGAGGTTTTTTAGAGTGATGAAGTGTACCACCATGCATAATACAGCAAACGTGGTACATTTGCTCGGAATAAATGTACATGTTTCAGAGTGAATTTTCTAAATGATGTCACTAATATAGAGAGTTCCAAAGTAAGTGCAGAGATGAAGTATCACAATTATTTCAGAAATATTGTATAATTTATGACATCAGATATGAAATCAGCATTTAGGCTGGAAATTTTCTTTGCAATTATTGTCAGCCTGGATGGGAAATGCAGGCAATTTATCGTCACAAATCCTGAAGATCTTAGAAGAAGTCTTGATCCAAAGATAATCTTATAGTTGAGGCAAATTTATGATGTTAGGGTGGCAATATGTCAGGATCCAATAGTTCATAATTACTTCAGTTAAATTAAGTGGAGTCTTTCATATTTTCTAATCTTTAATTATGTTTCCCTGGGGGTTTTTTTGGCTAAATCATTCCTGATTATGCTTTTTGACACACAAACATTCATTTTAGGATGTGCTCTGGAGCTGGTTGGTTAAGCCTGGTTCTTTGTTTCCATATGATTTGGTACAACTCATAAGCAGACTTCCTTGCAAATTTGTAACTTTACAAACCTTTTGCTGTTTGTGATGAAAAATGCCAGTGTGTTTTTTATTCAGCTTTAATTCTTGTAAATTAGATTCTTTGTTAAATTAGCATTTTATGGTTATCAGTGGTTGTAGGATATTTTTACCAGCACTTCTTTGGACATTTATCCAGTTGAGCTCCATAGTTGAATACCTAAACCATATTGTGTTATTTCTGTTCCCTTCTTGAATGATCCAAGAAGCACACACACACATAAGCACACACACATATATACGCACTTACGACTACACTCAGCTCTCTCTATATGCATCTATACTTATATATGCACTTCCATTTACATGCACCTATATACATACCTATACAGATATGCATACATGTATATGCATTTGTACATGCACATAGCCACACACACCTTCCTGCCACATCTGCTAAAATCAATCATTACTTCTTATAAAGAAAATTACTTCTCTGCCCAATTAAGTTCTCTACCACTCCCTTACTTTACTTCGCATTAGCATGCTCACAGAAAGGGGCTATCCTTTGTAGGAGTTCATGAAAAAATGGAAACCAAAATACTCAAACCAAGACATGGTTAAGATTCACCCAAACCACTACGGGTCTTCTTCCCTGGTTGCTGACTCACTCGCTATCCTATGTTGTAAGGATTCCTCTTGCTGTCCAAACTAGGGTAACATGCCATCATCCCTTCTCCAGCAGAAACGCACACATGCACGAGAAGTTTAAGGTGAACTGGCTTGCTTCCCCTACATGGTACATGCATTGTATGAGAAATTACTTACCTTATGTTTCTGCTTCTTTGAAAAAATCTTGAATTAATCTTTTTTCCTGGCTTGTGTCCCATCCTAAACCCAAAGCATTTTCATCTTTTAAAGGCACCATTGTCAGGCAGGAGCACCCCAGGAGAATCAATAAACCCCCATGGTAAATGTACACTTCTCTGGCCTGGTATACCCAGCCCATCAAATGTTCCTCTGCCTAAAAGGAACACAGAGCTCCCCTTCATTGTCATTAAATCCATTCCTCAAATCAATGCACATATATTAATTACACACACAATTAATGAAATAAAGCAAATGTTTTAAAAGCAAACCCGGTATCCAGGCATAAGGGGCAGCTGTAATAGGCAGTATCCTATCCAGTCCTGGGCAGGAGAAGTGCAGCATGCTGTCTTCAGGGGCAGAGAAAATGCATGCCCCTTCTCTTATCACCTTTCATTTCTGTCTGTCTGCCAGGTGGTCTGAGGGAAGCAAGGAGGAGATGTGCCTATAGACAAGTTAGGACTGACAAGCAATTAGCCAGGCTGATGACCTGGGCTGCCTCCATACCCGTGAATGGGTGGTGGAGCTCGACTGTCCACACTGCTAGGCGGTGTGACAGGTTTCTGGCATGGTGTTGGCCCATGCTTTCCACCTGGTCTGCTCCCAGCCACACCTGGGGACTGTTCCCAGTAGCGGCTTGGGCCCGGCACCAGTCCCAGTTGCTGGTTTGCACATGGCCACCCTGACTTGGACCTAACTCCATGGACATGGGTGGCTCTGCGGCTCTTGGCCTCAATGCTGGAGGACTGTCCCAGCATGTTTTGTTTGCTGGTCTGGATGTAGCTGTACAGACCTACTTGTGCTTTTTGCTGTTAACCTGCCTAATGCCTGTCACGGATAACAGTGATATGCCAGCAATCTTCTAAGGTTGGCTGGTCCAGTGAACGTGGAAAGCAGTATGTCTAGTGGGTAGCTGGACAGGAGAAGACTAAGATGAAGCAAAGGAAAGAAAACAAAGAGTTGTCTCCCTTCCCCCCACATTACACTGGTTACTTAGTCCTCTCCAGCAAGGTGGAAGAGCTATCCCAGTTTTGCACTTCAGGTACATAGCTTCCCTAAGTCTGAAATACGGGATCTCTCCAGCCATGTGTGGCTTACATGATGGCAATTCTCCACCCTGTCCTTCAAAGGCAGAATAGTACAGCAGAAGACTATCTAAAAAGCAAAACCTGACAGCAGCAGCAACAGAAAACATTAGGAATTGAGATGGTATTTATAGAAGATCCTGTAATACATGCCCTTCAATGACAAACATATGATCTCACACAAATTGCAATGTTGTCCGCTTTCATGATTTCGTTCTGAGTCTTCTGATGTTTAGGGTTGCTTTCTTTCTTAAAGCTCCCATCTGAAGTGACTATCATCTCAGCTTAGTTTTTTTTTAAAAAAGGTAAGAACATAGTCCTGGATGCAAAGAAGAGTATAAAATGTAACTCACATTTCCCTCAGTGGTGCAAAATATGTCAAACCACAAACCAAAAACTTGGGATTTGTTCATTATTGGTTTTAGTATCTTGATTTGTAGCATGATTTACTGTGTTGAAGCAAGCAAGCCTGGCACTGTCCAGTGACGCACACACCCACCCCAAGTGCCAAGACCAATCTGGGAAAGTATAGAGCCTGAGGCAGGACAGGTTTCCTCAGGCTGCCCTAAAATCTTTTCTGAGACTATTTCAAGTTCCCAGAAGTTTGTTTCTAGCCTCCGTCTCTTGCAAAAGTACTGTTCCTTAGGAAGTATTATTCATGTGCAAAATTTATGATTGTCCTTATCCTGGATTTGCATTATTGGGAAGTAAAATTAGAAACATGCCTGTACGCTGTGACAGACGTGTTTTCTTCTATTAGGTGTAAGAAACATGCAGCTTTTTGCAGGTTTTTCCATCTTTACCCCCATGCTGACTGGATGCGCATAGTTAGTCTTTCCAGTGCATATTCAGTATTCCTAACCTGTGGTATTCTTTACTGTAATTCAGATAGCATAGCAGGACAGTCTTCAAATTTTAATCAATAAATATCAATAAATCTGAGTTCAGCCTAGGACTGGAATGGAAAACAGCAGTTTAAAAGTTTGAAAACACTAGAATTAACCACATATAAGGTCAAGGTCCTAAAAGGGTTCTACAGAACATAGGGTTTATTATTAAATATTAAGATAAAGTTACTACTTAATATACCCATTTGCCAGCTTTCAAATGTACATTACCTGCCTCCCTTTCATATTGCTGTACATCTGCTCAGTTCCCAGAAAACTACCTAAAAATACACTTTAAAATTGCATCGATATTCAGGCTACAGAGAGCAAGTCACAACTCCATCTGAGCAAAACCACATGACAAATGACTCTTCAAAAATGAAATTTTTCATGGAAATGCATTTCTGAAAAAATGTTGACCCCCTGAGCACTGGAAGTACTGCAGCTCTCACAGTGTGGCCCAACTGAAAGCCTACTGAAGCCAGTGCAAAGGGATCCATTGATCTGGATGGCCTTTGTACCATGCCTCTGGGATTATCAGGGTACTTCTTCATACACAGAGGGGAAGTAAATATGCTTATAGCAAATCCCTCTAAGGCACAGGAAGAACCTGTTATGAATCGGCTATTCATGATTTGTACAGCTCAATTGGTAGCATTTTCTTTTTATGAATTTTGCCCTTGCAGGGGATGTGCATATTGCTTATGGAACATAAATAAATAACAAGTCTCTGCATCATCATTATCTTTTTGCATTCATCTTACTTTACACATATTATGTCTCCATGGGGCAAGCTTTATGTGTAAGACCTCCCTTTGTTCTGGGTGGAAATAAAAAGTTATGCTAAAGGTGTGTTTTTAAGAATATCTGAATAATACAGTCATTCCCCACCAGCTCATACAATGTGCATACAACAACAGGGCCTAATACTCGTTTCTCAATAGCAAATGAAGGGTAGGATTATATTAGAGATGTATCTGAAGTAAAACATCCAGTTTAAATGTCCTCTGGCAGGTTAAACTGGAAAATGATAGGCTGGAGTCCCATGTTACCTATCTTGCTTTTTTGATGAGAAGAGGATGAATCAGATTGGATGTGAACACGGACGCAGTCTGTGTGTAAACCTCAGTTTGTTCTCATCCTGCTGTTTCACAGGTACTTCCCACATGCGTCTTACTGGCAGGATTTCAGAGCATTTTGTAAGCTGAAGGCCCAATTCTGCAATTGCATCCACAGCTCTAGAGACAAAATGATGACCCCATGGGGCTGGAAGGCCCACTTGGTTTCAGTGCACATTCTTGTCCTCACAGGGTCTGCATCTATGCAGAAATGGCTGCACACTCAAGGCTTATCTATGAAAAGTTGACAGAAGGTAGAACACAAATATCAGACTACAACATCAGTTGGTAGAAAAGAGAAAAACAAGAGAAAATTGGCCCAAAGTAACCCTGGGAAAAGTGAAACTCCCCCATCTACCCTTAAGTTCTGCCCACTGTGGCTTCAGTATTTATTGATCAGTTGAAACAAGCACACGAAGCAAATAAATTATTTTTTCTTTCTCAGAAGGACTAAATGGTCTACCTGTTTTTTAGGGCTTGAAGTAGCTAGCTAAACTAGTTAATTATCTGAGAAATTGAACAAGGAGCCAGAATGTGAAATCTGTGGAAATTCCACCTCTGCAACAACTGATGCTTTCAAGTTTTGCCCGGAGATGTTCTTAAATGCTTACTGATGACTTGACTTTTCTCACAGTATTCTATTTCAGTAATTTTTAAAGAAAGAAAAAGAAGAGAACACATAAAAAAGAGATATCCTTTCTTCTCCCATCTCTGTCCATTAAATGACTGATTCCAATTTAATGCATTGATGTTGAAGGTCTTTGAAATTCAAAGGTATGTTTCTCTTCCCATCCCTAATGGGATAATAGCACATACTAATGCACATGCATTTGTTCTTTTAGTCACAATTTCATAAGAATTGCAAGTTGCAAACATTATCGCTTTATGATTATTGTGCAATTAGACAAAAGAAGACACATACAGAGACAGCCAAATGGAGAGGACAGAAGATGATGACATCCAATAATATAAGCTTCTTTTTTCTTGCTTACACAAAGTTCCATTTATAGTTTGCATATTTCTCAAATTCACCCTCTCAAAGAACTCCAGAACCAAATGCCTAAAATCTGGCAGTACTTATATTGCTCATTTGCCCCCTTCTTAAACCCTTCACCAGATAACCAGCAAAAAAGAAAGCATGATGTCCTAGTATAGCCATGTCAAATGTACAATAAATTATTTTTAAAAGGAAGCACTTTAATGATAGCAAGCACCAGTGATCAGCTTTGGAGCTGTCACCAAAGGACACTTTAGACATTAGAGTGCATTATTGGATAGTAATAGTAAATGGTTGTATAGAATCTCACTGATCATTATTGCCATTTAATCATTTTCTTTCCTGTTTGCAAAATGGATAAATGAGCATTTTCATGCTCTCAGAACAAATGGCATAAATAAAAACTGATAAAATAGTTTTAAATAGTTTTCACTTAAAAAAAAGGTATTGTTTTGATCCACTGCGACACTCCAGCTCTGTGTAACCACAGCACATATTCTTGTATTTTAGTGAATTTAGCTCACGGCAAATTAAAAATGGAATTATCTTCTTCACAGTTTCAGGCTCATTGCACTGCAGTAAGCTCAGGAATTTGACTCATAGATGGTTGGTACCACGCAGGAATTTGTCACAGACCACCAGGTTCCATCGCCATCTCTAGCTTATGCATTCATGAACTGTATGGACTTCAAATGATGCTCACGTATAACACGTTTCTTACGACTTAAGCACAATGCTTAAAAACTACATTTCACAGAACACCTTTCCTCTGCACTGACTTTAGCCCTTGAAGTGCAGTTTTAGAACAGGTTCTCACATTTGCAATGACTTAGCCACATGGCAGCCTATGCACCTACCTAACTCTCATTCCTCCGTGCCTGTCCTTAAATAAGTCGTAAGACACAAGCACATAAACCTTAAGCACACTGCATTGTTTGTGCACATGCAAACATGTGCTTTAGGGTGCCGACAACGATTACCCTCAGGAAGGAGGAAAACCATGGAGATGGGAATCTGCTGTGATTACCATCCATGAGTGAAAGAAACCCAGCCCCCTGGTTTGGTGTGCACCCAGCTGGCCCTGCCTTGGCTCGGCAGGAACTGGGTGTGCTGCGGCTGGGAAATGCAGCAGGCTGGCATGTTCTGCTTAATTTTCCCTCACGCCCATAGTAGCATTCAAAAAATATCTTTATCAGAGAAACTAAGACAGACTTTGCTTAACCAGTGAAATCTTGTCCCTGAGGAAGTCAAGGGGAAGATCTCGCTCTCCTGAGATCACTAAATCACCCAATTTCAAGACACTAGCATTAGTCACGACACACAGACAAAATGCTTTTAGGATTTCACTTCAAAGCATTTTCCTGTTCAAAAGAAACACACCCCAAACCAAACAAAAAATCCAAGAAAAAAATCCCCAAAACCTCAGAAAGAAGGAAAAGAGAGGAAAAGCTTAATGAGGTGTTGCTCTTTCGTCCCAGTGTCAGAGCCCCGCGTTCCCGAGAGTTCATTGCGATCAGGGATGTGCAGAGTGAGGAGCGCTGCCACCGCTGCAAACACGAACAGCTTCTGTCAGAAGGAAGCGCAGCTGATTAATCAACTTGATATTACCCGAACTGATTAAACAATGAGATGTCCTGGGGTTTTGCTGTCTGTCCTGATGAGTGCTCATCATAACTATTAGTACAAAACCCCAGCACGTCTCCCTTGGGAGTAAACTACCTTCTAATGTTTTTCCTCTAAAGATTAATTCCATTGTTATGGAACCTGTGTATTAAAGGAACTATAAACTAATCATTAGTCATTTTCAAACAATTTGACCTTTCCAGCTTTGACTGGTGGAGTGTTTTTGGAAGAGATCTTGTTCAGTTTCCCTTATTCACATAAGCTGGTTTACTTAGACAAATAAAAAAGGGACTGATATGTCTGCAGCATTGTGTTCATTTCTAAAGCAGAAAAAGTGGACATTTTTTAATGAACTTTTTTTTTTTTTCTGAAGTAATGTTTGGAGGATTAGCAGCTGTGGAAACCATGAAAACCTTTGCTTTGTTCCACCAAATGACCCAAACCTCTGCCTAACCTCCAATACAATAAGCTCTCTCTCTGAAAGACCCCATTAAACTTGAGAGTTACCTGCAAAAGGAAACAGTTTTTTAAACATGCACTTAAACAGAGGTTAAACAGTGTATTTGTCTCATGTCAATAAATAATTACTATGCCTGGATAAAATTTAAAAGTCATACTTGAAAGACACGTTCTTTGCATGTCTGAAATGGGTTTCCCTTGTCTATCAATCTGTTTTTTAACATGATTACTGGTGTGTTTAGAAGGCAATCACTCAGGTGCAGGGAGCAAGCGTGAATAAATTACCCTGAAATTCCTCTTTTAGGCAGTTAGAGAAGGCCCCAACATTCTACATTACTGTATATCCTTGTAGGTGTTACGGTGTATCGACTTTTCACCTTCCATCAAGACCATTCACAACTTCCCTACATCCCAGCTTGTGAGAAAGATTCAATCTGAGACCAAAGGCAGGAAAAGGCAATTATTTCTAACTTTGTATTCAGGCTTTTTTTTTTTTTCTGACTTCCAGTGATAGCAGCTTTTAAACACTTAACAGCTTTGTTAGCTTAAAACAAATTTATTTCAATTTTAATTCAAATGTCTGGTTTCAAGAGTGGGAAATATTTTCTTTTAAAATCTATTAAACCTTTTAGCCTCCAGGGAAAAGAGTTTAAAAATAGTCTTATGCATTAAATTCTCAAGTCATTTTGACTGGAAATTCCTCAATGAACATTCTACCATGCACATCTTACGGATTTATTTTAGGTAACTTCCTTTTTCTAAGTTTTCCTGATATGTATGCAGGTCAGAGTAAACAAACCCATGAAAAACCACCAGTCCGAGCCTGTGAGCACAAAGGACACAAAGAGCAGCTGCCCAGCTTCAACCCCGCAGGCATAATAGCAGGAGACTGGTGATTCTCAGTGCTTCAGTTCCCCACAGGGGCATACATCCCAGCACAAAAGCCTGCAAGGTTTGGGGGTCTTTTTGGTTTGTGGTTTTTTTTTTTTTTCTTTTCTTTTTTCTCTTTTTTTTAAAGGTGTGCACTAGCTTAGAGAAATGACATAACATATTCATTGCTCACAAGCTACCAGGTGCTCCGATGTAACAAATAAATCTGGAGGCAAGTCCTAAAATTTGCTTGGGTTCCAAATACTGCTGGTATCTTTCTGGGTTATTTATAAGCCTTAAATATTCCTAAAGCTTTGGAAGTGTCTGTTCATTAACCTCCCTGGTCAGCACCTAAAACCAAATCATATTTTCTTTTGGCTACCTAAAAAATGGATATCAGCTCCGCACGTTGATTTTTTGTAACTCCTGATCTTTAGACGCTTATGCGCCTCCTCATTTTATATAATTGTGTTTAAGCACCTACACATATTTAGGGTTGTGAATTTCACACAATTAGAAGGTTTGGCGTGACACATCCCTGCCAAGAAAACAGTCCCATATACCTGACGATATACCCATGGAAGCTAACTGGAGTTTTGTTCACGATTCAATATAGGCAGGGGTTTAGACCTTACCAGCGACACCTTTACTCCTTTGCTTCACAGCTACATTGTAATATTTCAGAAAACCTGACTCCTTAATTTGCATTAGAGTCAAAGGAAGTTTTGTTCAAATAAGAAAAACAACCTGTGCTTTTCAAAGTGTGCTCATGAAGGCCGGTGGTCTACATGGTATTTCTGAAGTGCGTCTGAAAGCTAACTAAGAAAAGCCAGACTATTACCTTAGACATTAACTGTACACGGGTCCACTGAAAAGTGTTACGAGGTCCTCAGTCTAAGAAAGGCTGACAATTTTTTGACTGTAGAACTAGATTTACAGTTTGTGGACAGATCAGATAAGCTGAAGTGATCCCAATTAAGATATCTTTTCTGTTCCTGCAAAATAAAATAAATTTATAGATATTTTTCTCCATTAAAAATGTGTTTAGAAGTGGAACCTTTATTTCAAACCTCCACCAGCAATTTCCTTTGATTGTATTGCCGGCAATTTAAAATATGATTTATGATTAATCTTTTATCATGTTATTTTATAAGATTTCTTTCAACTGCAATTGCAGATTTTTAATGCTGTGAAGGTCTGTCAGAAATCAGCTACTATACAAGTGTCATTAAAAGCTGGTAATTTCCGTCACCTATGCAGTAGCTGACTCACGGTCAGCTTAAAAACGTAAACAAGAAAGTCCAATCCCGTCCCCTCCTGCCCTGCAAAAAGTATTGCCAGCAAGATTTCATTATTTGTTTGTTTTCTAATCAATAACATCTATTAGCGGACAAGGTATTGCGATTGCTAGAGCATCAATATGACTGGTTGAACTTCAGATGCCGGTGGACTTGGGATGTCTAAGCTCCCACAGTTGTTGGGAGTCTGGCATTAAAAGAACAGATACAATCCTAAGCCTAAGTGTTAACAAAGCCTTTTGGCATCCCAGAGGAGATTAGGTTGCTGATCTTGTAAGGATCAGCTACTTACTTAGTGATGTTTACACTGACATTGATGTAGTGACATCCTGATCTAATTACATGTCAATAAACCACAGTCCTGATGCCCTGAGAAGATCAGGAGAGGATTACAAGAACTCCATTGCCAATCCTTAAAGCCTAAGGAAGCAACCCTGTGATTTAAATACTGTGAATTCAGTAACTGTAAAGCTACTCTTTTAAATGGGCCAATTTTTTCATCATTAGATTGCATCACTCCCTTTAACCCCTTCACCTCCAAATTTTGCTAAGATTCTACATATAATTCACTGCTTTAGCAAACACTCTGGAAACTCATTTAGATGCCTCCTGGTCATTTGTGTCTAAGATTCTAAGTCTCCTTTGAGTCTAGGCACTTTTAAAGGTTTTGTTTTAAACGTATACCATTGTTTTCATGTGCTCTGGCATGGTGCCAGAGAGTAACTTCAGCTCTCTGTTAATTCTGGCAATCAGTGGGTGTGTTTATCTGTTTAATGGCACCAGCACTGGAAGACCTGTGCTGCAGTCTTAGGGATGCAGGGAAAGGTGGAGTATCACCCTCTAGGTGGCAAATTTTGCCTGAAAGCTGGGAAACCTCGTGGTAGCTTTGCTGTAAAAGTGAGAAAGGTTCCGCCTGTAGAACAAACATAACTACTATGGATGAGGCTGGTACCCATTTTTAAGCACTTCCAACTAAGAGAAGTACAACTGAAGAAGTCCAGAAGGAGGGTTTTTTTAGCTTAGTTGTTACTGTGCTTGGAAGGCTTTGTTAAACAAGACTTAACACAGGGAAATAGATGCAGAGTTTCCCCTGTCTTTGGCTTGTGAGTAACTGGACTTGCTAGTGTCATTGAGCCATGAATTAATTCCCTACCTTTCCTAAAAGCAGATTTTTGAAGGTTTGACTCATTCTGAGCGCTCTGTCTGCCTCACGCTCAGGTGGGATTTTAGTTACAGTCTTACTAGAAAAGACAAACTTCTAATGTACAAGTGAGGTGCAGGTAGGATCCTGCAGCACAGAATCCTCTCCCAGTACAAAGCACCCACAGGGGTTCTGCACAACCAGAAGCAAAGTATTTTACCTGCTTCATTTCTTAAGCCCTGGAAGGGCGGGAGGGGCTGTTGGAACTGGGGGCAAGAAACCTAGCTGGTTTTGACCAGTTAATGTTCCTAGAGCTTTGGAATATAATTTTTGTTTAAAAAAGGAATGCACTGTATTCTGTCTGCCTTGCTCGGGGGGAGGGGGGAAGGTGTGAACCAGATAACTTCCAACTTAAATTATTCTATGATTCTATGTCAAGTGGTGAAATCTATATAAAAATACATATTTTATTCTGCTCCTCCAGCCTTTCCTCTTGCTTTCCGTAGTCTCTTATTTCATCATTTTATTCACCCTTCAAGTAAACTACTGGGTAGTGTTGTATAAAGCTTTCATTATGATATCCAAAGGTGCACAGCTATTTCATATTACCGGAAAGGACACAATCTTCAAGAGCAGTTGAGTAACTTACAAGTCTAAGGCCCACTTTTAAAAATGACTTATGCCCTTTGAAAGTCAGTGTTGTAGTGCCTTTCCATGGGAGATGACAGCTTTCAAACATTTCCTCTAATGCAACAAATTGAAAATAAAGGAGGTTTTCTTTAATGGTAAGCTTTTCAATGATGAAAGCACTTGGGGGGATATGGATGACATTGAAAACTGACTCTCACGATGTTTCAGTGGTTTTGCAGACAAACACGTTTTTACGGAAATAGGTCCTAGCATGACCTTAACTTGATTTGATACAAATCATGTTACAAATAAAACCAAAAAGGACCAGGTTCAAGCCTGATAGATTTCTACTGGCCTCATTGAATTTACACCAGGGATAAACACGGCCCAAGTTATTTCGGTGTGAGTATGTGAAATCCCTACTTTCCATGAATACTTCCATTCTGCATACCTACAGTATGCTCTATAATAGTAGTAATAACACCAGGCACTTAATGTTTTCATCTTCAAAGCACTTTGCAAACATTAGCCAGTAGGAGAAACTCTTCTGAAAGTACAGCTGATGAAGAAACAGAAATTTCTTGGAGGAATAGATATTTTTCGTTGTACAGCAAATAAGCTTTTATAAACTCAGTGTTTTTCAGTTCATAAAAGACTGCAAAAAGAAAATATTTTACTGTAAGTGTATCTAGATTTCATTACTGCAGTATACTGCAAGGACAAAATACCTCTAGCAAAGACTGCTGTATATCTTCCTGACCACAAAGCAATGTTTGATGCTGTGGGATGCTAAGCTATGTGCCCTTGTGTCAGCAACACATGTAAACTTTTATTCAGCTTTCAGCATACGGACGTGCTTTCTTCCCTGAGAAGCTGCGCTTTGAGCAGTCGGTGTGGTCGCTCTGATTACCCTCTGAAGACTCCTGGCTCTTTCTAGCATCTAAGGGAACATGAGTTCCTAAAGCTTCAATTCTGAATCTCACCTTAATTAGGGACCCAAACTAGATGATGTGGATGTCTGCTCTACTTTGGGGGTCTGCTCTGCTCCTTGAAGTTGATTAACCTGCTTATGGACTTCCCTGAGACCTCTGTGGATAAAACTGGCCTACATTGGGACCAAGACCCATTCTAGACTCTTTGTAAAGACACAGGAGAGTTGGTGGAAAGCCATTCATGTACAGTCAGAAAATGTCAGCATGGAAAAAGAATAAAGGCATAGTAGTCACTCATAGTTCAATTTAGTTCTGCTTAAATGAAGGAATTAAAAACCAACCAACCAACCAAACAAACAAACAAAACAGCCTGAAGAAAGTATTGTGTTGAACTTGAAGTAAAACATTTAACTTTGAATGTTTTAAAGCCTCATAAAATTCATGTTTGGCAACTATCAGAATTAAACAGTTCTATACACACAAAAAAATCTCAAGAAAAAGGCCATTTTTAGGAGTTGAGGAGAAGTTGCAAAAAACTTTCTTCTTCTATGCTTCAGCATAGACAAATTTTAGCTCTGTGTAGCCATATGAATCTTGTTCAATGTCACAGAATACTCTCTAACTCTCCTTACTGCACCTCAGTGGAGGGTTGGTAACATGAGGCTGTAGTTTCCCCATTTCTTCCTGTCTTCACCACACTATGGATCCCTGCAACTAACATCTACCCTTTGGGATTTTTCCCATGAGGAAAGGGACCTATGTTGCCAATCATCTGCCTTTTCCCAGACACACAGAAAAAAGTTGCGATGGATATGTTTTATTATCGTCAACATCAATCTAATTAGCTTCACCCTCCCCCACAGCTAAGTGAGAACTCGTAACAGATAAATGATGAAGAAAATCAATGGGAAGGGAGTGTAATGGTGATAGAGACTACATCAAAAAAGGAACATCATTTAAAAGGCTAATACGCTGCATTAAGCTCAGAAGCTGAACCCTGATCTAAATTCTGGGCTCAATATATCCATTTGTCTAATTTCCTTGCTTCTGAAATTAAGCATTATATAAATGTGTCATAGTGCTCCAGTTGTTCATCTCTTAAGAAATGAAAAGCCCCGAGTCTCATTCTGCATATTTAAAGAAAAATAAATTGCAATCGAGAGATATAGGGCTGACTGAAATTGGATTCAGTGTTTATTTAAAGTGGGCCTCCTTTCACTGCAACACGGGCAGCATTAGGATACAGCCTACAGGATCCCCGTCTTCTTCAGTACACAAAATGAGAGCAGTGGAAACATAGCATTTGCTTAGGTAATTTTTTGATGGTATAGATTTAGCTCGCTCTATAAGATTATGAATTTTGGTAGGGTTTTTCTCTGCTGTGTTTTACAGGATATTACAAGAAACTGCTATCCAAGTGAAAAAAAGGACACTTTTCTGTAACCTCAAGTAACTGCAAAGCCCGCTGTAATCACAGCCACTGCTATCACAGAAACAGCTCGTCAGTTCTTTCGCATACAACTTCATGGGGTCTTCTAGAAAGTGAGAGAGCTTTACAAAATTTGGAAAAAACAAAGCAGATTTCAATTAGTAGTGTCAAGATTTACCACACTCATGTTATTAAACCACTTTCTACAAGACAAATTATAACGCTTATTAACCAAGTCCTCCTAGCCTGTCCGATGATCTACGCAGTGGATACTTAGGAAGTTAAGAGTGTCACAATCTTTCAAAAGGAGCCTCAAAGCAGCTCTTTCACTGATGCTGTTGCAATTTTAGGATTGCAGGGAGAGCGACAAACCGAATCCATAAGGCAGCAGTCGCTGTCTGCATCTTTTATCCCTCGTTTCTGCCTTGCTCCCTCAATTTCCTAGGAGTTCCCCTTGTGGTGCATGCTCCCTGCTCCCACACCTCTCACTGTGTTGTATGCAGAGAGGCAGCTCCCTCTTTCCAAAAACTTTTAGAGGCCTTTATTGAAATGCACCACTTCAATATTTGTTGGTTTTAAATCAGTTTCAAGTGTATAACCTATACTTCTCAGAACACTAAATATAAGACACACTGTTTTATCGCCTCACACCTTGCCACTAGCAATCAAAGCTCTGTAGAAATTAAATTATAGTAGCTCATATAATCTGTATTGAAGTGAACAGGTCTTGTTTGAGTATAGAAGTACAGAGGTACCACTACTTGCAATAATGTCAACATCTCCTGACTCTTGGCCACACCACAGAGTTGCAGGGGAATCTTTTGGCTTCTCAGACTGCCTTTGGCCCCTCCTGGCAGTGCTGCACTTACCTACACCGACATTTGGAAACCCTGGTCTCCAACAAAGACATTTAGTTGTAGACAGGCTGTGCAGGTGGAATCATATGCAATTGCTCAAGGTCGAAATAGAAAAGCTGCTGGGTGGGAGTAAGTAAGAAATCCAGCTAGTACACAGCTCCTTAGGGACGCTTACAATTAAATAAAAGAAGAGCAAGAAGCCAGCTCCAAAACAGAACCCTGGTTTTCTTCACTGCTCAATTGTTAGCTCTCACCAGAGCCTTTTTTTTTAATTTTTGAATGTTTTCTGTAAATTTTCTCCAAGACAAATCTGAACATGTTCTGGGAATAATTTACTCTAGAAACTACTGCCAAGAAAACCGCACTCGATTTGGCTCTGTTCTATACCCCAATATTATTTTATCTCCCTCACACCCCCTCATATTCCAAGGCATAAAAAGCATGCAACCTGTTTCATATTGCAAGAACAATTTGGTCGTCACACAGAACTCACAGTATTTCAGGTATTTTGAGCTGGGAAAAAACAAAAGCAGCATAAAAGCACTTCTCATTCATCTAGCATTTTAGTTCCTTTTGGGGATTACAGGACATCTAGAAGTATTAGAAAGGACAAAAGAAAAACAGGGGTTCCCAAATCATGAGGATTTTGGAGTGCCTGAGCAGTAGAATGTAATGAAGAGACCAACTGAGCAGTTACATCAGACGGTGAAGATGCTGAGCTGCTAACAGAGGAAACAGAGAAGGCCACAGCTTTTTATGGCACTGGATGTATCTCACTGCACAAGCAAAAGTAGTGCACGTAAGGAGATGTGAGAAGCGCCAAGGGTTTATGAAGATAGTTCACTCGGGGAGTTCACCCAAGCCAGTGGGATTTTCTGTCTGTGCGTGATTGTCACGGATTTGTGCAAGTTTTTCCAAGTCTGCCTAGAAACTGGAGCTGTTTCTTCTGCCACATGTCTCTTTACTATTTGCAGGTCATCCAGGCAGGAATCCCAAAGGCATCTCAGTTCTTCTCTAGAGAGACCTAGAGGTATAGCAGCAGTGTCCCCTTCCTTCAGCCCCTATTTCATTACCTTCCATCTAGAAATTCTTAATTTTTTACCCATTGTTGTTTCTTCAGTAACAATTCTTATAAAACATCCTCTCAAAATTCTGAAGTTTTAAAGAAAAAGGGGAAGTTGTAGTAATTTTGTGGCTCATAGCACTAATTTTAATTCTAGGGACTCTTTTCTCTGTTACACAACTAAACTTCCGCCTAGCTTTATATCAAAAAACAAGCAAGAAATGGCTTAGAAATAGATGCCCTCTCTCCTAGTGGCTATTTCTGGAGTGGCAGATCCTACATTGCCAGAGAACTCTGAGCAAACAGGAGACAGCCTGCAAGGAGCAGAAAAGGCAGCACTCTGGAAATGTTCTGCTCCCTCCTGCATTGCCTGGCACAAGCCCCATGGCAACACAGCAGCCACAGCACGGCACCCACTGAGGTATGGGGAGAGGTCAAACCTGCTAAATATAGTCATCAAATCAAGGTGTCTTAAATAAGGTTGTAGTTGTTCCTGTGGTTTAGGAAAGCAAAAAAAAAAAAAAAAAAAAAAAAAAGAGGATGATGCAGATAATTTAAGATCTGAATCACTTTCTGGAACTGCATATTTATCTCGCTGCCTAAGAAGGAACATTGCCCTCAATAAGGTATGTCAGCTGAGTACTAAATTTAAATGGGATGAATGCAGGCCAAACCCCCCATCTGCATTAAGTTAACTGGGTCAGTATTTTAGCTCATGTCCTTCTTTATGAACTGATGCACTGGGACATGTCGGGGCATCAAATTCATGGTACAAAGGCCTGTATATATCTGCACAGGGCATCCCAGCCTCTTCTTTCATAGGCAGTCTGCATGGTTTCTGCTGCTGCCCAGAAAAGATCAGTCAAAGTCTTCCCTAAGTAAATAACTGCAGAAAGCAGAGACAGAGAATAAGAGAGGCAAAGGTTTCATAACTGCAGCAGAAGGCCCAGAATTATGTAAATGAAAGCTAATCTCCACAAAAAAAACCTGTGCAAAAGATGCCTGTATCAAACAAAAACTCACGAACATTTTCTTCCCTACAGACAACCTCCATCTCAGTTTGACAGACCTGCAAACCCTCATTGAGCTCACTGTGCATAAAACTGAGCCACCGAAACATTTCCCTATTAAATCCCATGTTCCAGGAAAGAAGAGTTAAAAAAAAACATCTGCAGAGATTGCTCTAAAAGAGACACAAACAAAGGAAAACAGTCTGGGGAAAGAGATTTTTAACAAGTTAAGGACACACTGCACTGTGACCACTTACTAACTTACAATTAAAGCCTTGCCGCTGCAGCAAGGAGCAGAATGGGAGTCTTCCCGAGCAAGCAGAAGAGACCTGTTTACACCTTTTCTTACTCACAGTCGGCTTTTGCTTGTGCTTGTGTATTTTTTTATGGTTCAATATTTACAAAAAGACTGCAAAATTAAAAGAGATCCCACAGTTACAGAAGACAACATAATTATAAGGGTCAACCTGATAAGACATATAATCTTCAGAAACCTGCAGGCTTGCCTAATAAAATATTTATATGAGTCACTGTTGGACACCAAGTGAGCGCAATGGAAATGAATTCCTCTGGAGTAACTTTTCAGCACATGTGAAAATGTCAAAGAAATGTCGCATTTGGGAAGATTTTCAGAGGAAGCCAGTATTTTTCTCTTTTTCTTCCTTACTTGACATAATTGCAAATTAAGTTAGCACTCTTTCAGGCATATTGATTTATTCCTTATTTTACTGTTAAAGGGGTTTTGTTTCTATACTCCACATTTTTGCATTTGATCATAAATTTGTATAAAACAAGTCAGTCTCTACCAGTTTAAGATCCATATTCTCAGCTACAAAGTAAACCTCAATATGCACAGTGGAAAACACTTATTTTTGTGCAACCATGGGACAGTTGCAACAGAAACAGAATAACAGGATTCTACATTTAAGCTTTAAGCTTTAGTGAAATAATAAGGATCTACTTTCAAATTTAGATTTTGAATTTATTTTTATATATATATATATATCTTTAAAGTATTTTGAGACCAACTCATGAAAACCGGAAATACTAATAAACAGGTGAAAAGAAAGAAAGATAAAAATTGCAAGCCTAATCAAAAAACATGAGAGGAAAGAAATAAAGACAGATCCTAGCATTCTGGATGTATCGATACCAAGCATGGGCCTGAGAATAGATCACTTTTAGGAAAGGGCAAGGAAGAAACAATCAACTTGCTGTGAATCTAGCCAGAAGCTATTTCTAAAACTATCAGAGGAACCAAACATCAAGTTGTAAAATCACATTGGGAACACTTGCTGCAGTATCTAACGTAGCAACATCTGTTGCCTTGCAAGATTATATGGGGCTGCAGGCAAACAGGGGCTTCTGGCTCCTCTGTTCCTTTGAAGTGTGCCAGCAGAAACCCAACCTTGGGGTCTACTCTTGAAAAGCCAGACTTCCAGGTACATGAGACATATTGGAAGAAGTATGGGGAGAATGCTGAAAGAAATAACTAATAGAGAGCTAAGGTCATTACAAAGCGGTGTCATAAAACATAAGAGTAATCTAAAAACAATGTTGGGGTTTTTTTGGATTTTAAAGACTGAGGACAGGAGCTTGGTCTTCATAGCAGATATCAGCAGAGTCAGAGGCAGGCAGAATGAAGAATGTTAAAAAGAAATCTCTTAGCAGACATTTTTGAATGGGCTGAAGGGAAGCAAAGGAGGTGTTTGGAGGAACAGACAAGGATTTCACGGGCAGGAAAAGAACGGGATTCACAAACTTTCCTTCTGTGGTGGAACAGTATGAATGACATGGTATGGCAAGGGATGTCAGAGATAAAATCATGCCGATTTTAACACTGCCTCTTTCATGTGTGTGTGTGCGTGTTATTAAGACATACTGTTCTACAGTAACACAGACCCGTTAGTATCCAGGCGCGACTCTTTAGAGAAGTCTCTTTTGTAACCTCCTGTTTAGTGCTGAGACAAAAGAAAAAAGCAATCAGTGATGAGAAAACAGAGAATCAGCCAGCTCAGAGCCTAACAAGTGTCACTGGTGAGCCTCTTTCTGGGTGGTAGAAATTATAGCGCACTTCTCTTCCGGTATGTTTTGAAATATAATTGCAAATTAATTACCATGCGACAATAAACAAACAGCTACAGTACACAGCATATTTACTGTACAGAGCTTTATTCCGTCTCTCTAGTACTCCAAACAGGTGTTCAGTGTTACCTACAGCTAGAATTGGGGCTACAAATCAGCATGAGATTCATCAAAACGGATCCCTGCCACTTCACACTATTACTCCAGCAGATATAATTCATACTGCTCAGCAGTGGAAGCATTATATGCACCTTCCCCCAGCCTCTTTCTCCCTCCTCGCAAAAATGTCAAGAGAGACAGAGAGAGAATATCGAAGGAGATCCTGAGTGTCAATGAAATATCCCATGGTGCTGAAGACAGAGGAAACATTGGCAAGCTGCTTTAATAAGGGAACTCTGCCGTGCCATATCCAGGCCCTAAAAAGAGGGAGCAAAACTACGGGGAGGAAAGAAAGGAGGAAAAAGGGAGATTATATATACTGATTACAAGATTTAGGTATAAATACTTGCGAACTGTGTAATGGTCTGTAAGCTGCTTTTCTGGAACTGGGACTGTACCAACAGTTCAAGACTCATCGTTAAGAAGTTATGGGAGGTGTTAGAGAGCTCTTTAAGGACATGCTATGTTTAAGGCTAAATTATGAAAATAGGATTGTATTTTATTATAACAGACAACTGAGACACAGCCAGGTTGTGCTAGTTTAGATCCATATACACGGATTTACATTACATACCGATTTGCACATGCTGACTGTTCCGTAGGCAAATTGTGCCTGCAGGAAATCTGGAAATCGGTCCATAATGGAAAAATGAATCCTGATGCACCAGAGCCTTGGAGGAGTTTGACCCAGCCCAATGGATTTGTCTTCTTTCTGTAAGGAACTTCCATGTGACTTTGGAGATCCTACCATTCAAATGCCACCTGAAATGCCTGACCTACTATGACAGGCCATTTTCTCTTCCGTCCTTGACTCAGCTGTACTACTGCAATGGCTGGAAAGTCTCATGCCTCTAGAAGAGACACTGAGATAATTTCTCATGGAAATCGGTGAGACATTCTTTACCTTTAATAAGGCTGTGGTTAGGGGCGTCCTCAGCTGAGACTCTCCTGCTATCAGGCTCCATCTCTTGAACCAGAGATTGAGAAGGATTTGGGATGGCATTAATCTCTAAAAATACAGGCTCCTACAAATTCTGGGACTCTCACCGGTCTGATGCCAGCCCTAGAGATGCTATGGAGTTATTCCTCTACCATTTTCTTTCAGAGAAGGAAAGTGGTAGTAGTCCAATTTGTACTTGTCTCAATGCCACTGTAGCATAGCCCCTCCTTTCCATCAATTTTAAAGCCCATTTTTATCCTAGTTTAAGATCCCTTTAAATTTCCAAAGAGAGTAAAGGTGGCATCATGTGTTCAAGTCATTCATGCTGATCCCTGCAGCCCTTTGATATTGGTATCGTATGCATGCACCTATCATGTAGTGGAGCCCTGCTCCTTTTCTAGGTTGTCCAGAAAGTAGGTGGGTGATTTTGATTTGATCAAACTACCCTTCACGATCTTATTTCAGCATCATTCCTGTTCAGCCCAGGTATATGATGCAGCAATGAGGGAGCAGCCTTCTAGCTCCTTGCAAAAAACACCACGAGAGAAACTGCCAAAGCCTGAGGGTCAGTAAAATATCCAGGGATCCTGAAAACAGGGAAACAGTGGCAAGTTGTTCTGGTCAGGGGCCTTATGCCTTCAATTGTACATCTTGGCAAAGTAAGATGGTTTTGGTGTTACCAGCAGTATTTTAGTGCATAGCCAGAAGCTGTGATTGAGACAAATGGGTATTTTCAATCTGTATGTAGCAGAGAGGCATGATTTTCTTTTAGATGTAGACCCATTGCCATTAGCCACAGATTTGCCAGTTTAAGTTTAGTAAAACGTGTTGTATGCAGCTATGCTCTAAGAACTGTAGTTTAAAGTGAGCTTAATGCTGATATATTGTGTTATGGGCTTATTTTTGCAAATAATTCTGACCTGATTGTATCTTCTTCTGCAATATCCTCTCTATACAGCGCTGTTGATTGCAGGCTGATGGAGACGTTTGATCCAAAACATTTAAACCTGCATACCTAAATTTAAGACCCTTAATCTATATTTAAAGCACCTAGAATTAAATGGCCTGATTTTCAGATGTGCTGAGCACTCACAGATGTTTCAAATACCAGTGGGAGTGAGCATTAACATGCACACAGTAAACTGGTTGCAGCCACAGTGTTGATGGGACTGCTGCATCCCTACCACACGTCGCAGAGATGGTACCAGTCTTGGAGAGATTAACAACAGCCAGGGGAATAAGAGAGGGTGCCTGTTTGCCTCCTGCCCTCTTCCAATAAACCATCCCTCCACAAAGGCAGAAACAAATTTATAGCCTTTCCAGTTCATGCTGTGGTATTCATGTTTGCATACTACATTTGTTTTTACTGATTTTGGTACCATTCTATTAGCGGCTTGCATTCGAGTTTCTGCATGCAGCGAAGTACAACTGTGCCAGGCGAGCCATGGTTCCTCAGAGACAGGCTCTGGTCATTGCAGCAAGGAGCCCCCCCGAAACTTCGCCTGTGTTCTTCAATACAGGGAGATCTGCTCCCCATTTTAATATCAGCACCCTTAGCAATCCTGAAGTTATGCATAAATCATTCCTCTCTGTTTCCTAATCTATGAAGAAAGATTAATAGTTTTTTGCCCAACAAACATGCTTCGAGGGTTCATTAGCTTACTGGTGAGACTCTCAGCTGGTGCACATCAGTATAATTACATGGGTTTGTGCATCAATGCATAAAGTACTGAGAAAATAAAATATTCCCAAATTTTCTATAGCTTTATAAAAGCAATGGCAACTAGAAGTGTGTTTCCCTCTTCAAGAGATCAAAAGCGTTCCAAGATGATACAGGGTGGAAACTTGCATTTTAAACTTGTAGCCAAGAAGGATGAAATCCCTTCAATCTTTTAAGAATTTGTGCATCCTTGCCCATCATTGCCCACTTTAAAAACAACTGAGTATTTGACATCCATAAGCATCAAAATGAAACTCGTGAATTTCAGCAAAAATGTTGTTTGCAAATTGTATTTGCTTTCGAGAAGGAAAACAAATGTACATACAACCTCATATGATCTTTTCCCTCCCATGTGGCCATGCACTTGGCTGTGTGAAGCTAAAAGATCAGGCACAAAAGGTTCAATCAGCTCCTGTATAAAACTATTTTTTAAAAAGAGATTAAAAGTAACTTCACAAATTAAGTCAGTGCAAGATTATGATGTGAACAAAAAAGTAAGTTTCCTACTCTTCAGGATTTATTTCTGCTGAGAAGGAAAAGGCAGTCTCTCATATACACAAAACCACGATACTCGGCTTCTTCAAATATATTACATCCACAAAAAAAATTTAACTATTCATTTCAGTTAGATTCTACGGTGCAGAATAAATTGTAGTGTCTGGAGTTATGCAGACTTAAGGCTCTTGAGTGGGAAGCAGAAATAAATGAAGTTTCAGAATAAAATGTTCATCACAACTATCTCAAGCTTGACACAAGAAAAGCTGCTTCTCCTATTACTACAAGTCAATACATAGCAGTACAATATAAGTGTCTTCCATTTTCCCCTATTTCACGCTAGATTTGTCTGATAGATGAGTGTACTTAAGTAAATAGCACATGCAATTTTAATAGGACAGGTGCTCTGAATGTACAGGGAAGGTCATTCCTATTATTTCAATTAACAGCATAAGCTACAAAAACACATGAGGGTGAATTAATTTAAAGCTTCAATTTAATGCTACTAGTAAGGACATCCTTAGGCCTCTTGGTTGTCTTGACAACTCCTGCATCCCAGCCAGCAGAAGCCAATCTCTGCTGTTCCCCTTCTCAGCATACAAACAGTTCAGATAGTACATTAGCAAAGAATATGATGCCCATGTAAATGTTGAAATATTTTTGTTGCCATAGAGATAAGAAGAATGGCAAAAATACAGGAGCACTTGACATACTCCAAGGCAGACTTTTAATTAAAAAAAGCCTCAAATGACAATGCCAAGATGGCTGAACATACCATAGTGCTTTTATGCTAACCTACTGCATACAAAATCTGAGCCCAAATAATATACTTGCTGCTGAGAGGTCTAGGAATCATAGATAAATGGTAAATGAAGAGACTCGGGATTTTCAAGAGGTGAAATAATAATGATTTTTTTAAATTAACCATTATAAAATAACATGTTTTAAAATGGTAGACAATTCATTACAGTACTGTGATTTTAAATGTGTTCAGGGAAACAAATGTCACAAATATTCATGAAAAAAAATCCAGACTGGGAAACAACAGTAATTAAAGTGTTTTAATTAGAGTAACACTGCCATTAGTCTCGTAAATGATGTGACTAGGCAAAACAACCTCGTACCCAGTGAGGATCAGTATTTCAGCTCTACATCTATTTTAAATGTATGTTCAGTTCCACACCTACACTTGCAAACTTGTATGTGAGCAGAAGTCACGCCAAAGTCAGGTGAGTCACGGCAAGTAATCAGCTCAGCGTCTACATTTTGAACATGCCAGGAATGACTTAAGCTCAGCATGCTTTTACCTGATGAGACAAAAAACTAGGCCTGATAAAGGGTAATAAATTATCATCCTATTCAGTGAATTCTTGTGCTCTTCTTCAGCTCCGCTAACACCTTTTAAATATTTGACTTTACAGTCAAAGTAAAAGTGGGGAATGGGGCTGCTCTGATGAATCCCCAACAAAGTAGGAACCATTTTGACACGTGATTAATAGACGCAGAATCCCAAGGGGTTAGAAAAGTATATGCTTCATTAATGCTGCTGCCATTTCGTATAGAGCCATTTGACTTCAAACTTGCCATGGAGATGTCTTATTTACGCTAAAGACATGGAAATGTTGGCCTGTATCCAAACAAATATTTTATATACTTAGTGTAAGACTGGAATTCAGTTCTAGCTGAACTACAAAGTTTTAACTTACAGCATATTTTAGCTGCCCTTATTTGTTGCATTTAGGAATTTTTCTCTCTCTCCTAAAGTTTGCAGATGGGCTCAAGTTCTAAATTCTGATCTGCGTAGCTTATGAAGAAACATATTACAAAATGCATTCATCCGCAGGTCTATTACTGCTAAGATTAAGGCTGAATTTCTTTTCTTTTGCTATATTATTGCAAAGCAACTGCTCTAAAATGTCACCGTGACAACTCTCCTATAACATCTGAGATCTCCTCTGTTCATAAGTGGACCTTAGGGGTATGTTACAAACATCTGTTTCAAAAATTTGTATTCAGCGTATCTCAGAAACTTAGCTGAATCACAGATTTCTGTAAGAATCACTTGGCCAGCCTGATTTTGCCACCTCAGAAAATGTTATTTTGTGTCATGATAGCTCTGTGGTGCATACATACATGTAAAGATATCTAAAAATGGTTTTGTGCAATCTTCACATCTGTATGAAAAGTACTAAAACTTTGTCAAGGATTTTGCACATAAAATTTTTTTTTTTTATTTTGACTGGCTAACTGAAAGAATTAAAAAAGTAAAGGAAATTTGTTTATGGGCATGTTCCTGTCAGGAAAATGGAAAAAAAAAACCCAACTAAAAACCAAAACCAGAAGATAGGGGCAGACTGGAATGCAGATATGCTCACAGCTATATGGGGAGCTGGAGGACTCCAGCTGAGGGCTGCAGGCAGATTTAACTGATGAGGCTGAGCTGGTTGCTGCCCCAAGCCGCCTACCCCTTTCCTTACCAAACCCAGCTCTGGATGGCAGTCAGCTCTGGCACAGTTTGCTAGAAAGTCTTCCCTGGTTTCACTCCCAGAATGTGCAAGGAGGAGTGGATACCCCGGGAATGCCAGCGCAGAGGAGCACAAAGGCTTGCGGGCTCTTCCCAGGCACAAGTGCTAGGCTGTGTCTGCATGAAACAGTCAAGAGATGGATGAGATGGTTTTGCCTTTGAAATTGCTAAACATCCTTTCACCTCTTGGGTGTAAGCATTACCCGTTAGCTATGCCTTTTCACATACACGTCGCTGAGGGAGCTGCCAGTTAATACTTGTGAGGAATATTATGTCTTCATAACTTAAGGTTAAACCTAGAGCCTTTAATGTTCTAGGTCTGGGGTAAACTTCATGCTGCCCTTCTTCTCACTGTCTGAAGCTGCCAAAATCAGCTAAGGTGATTAACTTAACACAGCTCAACCCCAGGGGTCTCTGGACCACCTGGCAAGGTATTCCCTGTAAGGGTCCCAGACCCAACATCCCAGCTTCCTTGTTGCCCTCACGGAGACTGAGGTTTTCAGCATTCAGGGTGCCCTGGAAGCCCAAGTCGTCCCTATAGCTTCTGTCCAGGGATGATGCCAAGAGAAGAATGTGTTTTCCTAAAGAATATTCCTTCCTGGAACCTGCAGAAAGTCTTAGTGCTAGCTAAGTGGTCAGTATATAAACTTGTTTTCCTTTGAGATGTTCCATATGCCTACATAGGAAGCAGCCAGGTGCCTAAGGGGTACAAGAGGAGGAGGTTCATTTACTTCTGTAACTCCTGGTTCAGTCGCTTAGCTTAATACATGATGTTCTTTTTATTCATCTTTACTGCAACAAGGGGACTGGCTCTTCTCAGGGGGAGGGAAAGATCTCTTTTGGCAAGTCAAGGATCAAGGGAATACATTTCACGCCCCAGGGAGAGAATAAAAACATGCTAGTGACAATGGCAAATCATGTCTGAACTTTCTTAACGTAGCAAGTAGATGTGTTGCTAAACTGGGCTTCTGCTGCTGGCAGTGTATCTCATACCACCATATTACCTGACCCAGACTGGCACAGGGGAGTGTGATCAGTGGGTCACTGAGGGAGGCCATGCAAGTAGACCTATGTTTCACTATAATTTCATTTCAGAAAGAACCACAAAAGCAGAATTGCACAGGAATACCTAATTCTAATTGACTGACAGATTTTGTTAGGGAAATGCAGAATAAGATTACACATTTTAGTGGTTCTTGATGGAAGTAAATTGATACCACAAGCTGTGGGACAGACCTTCTAGCAAGTTGTCTCCCAGCCTCACATCTAGGGAGCTCAGGCTGGGGAGGTGGCAGGGCTCTGCAATTGCAGTCTTTCCAGGAATCTGCCCTCTGTTTCCAGCCATCTCAAAGGAGCAATTTGATCTCAAGAAAACAGCAAATTCCAAAGAAAGGTGTAGTTTGTCAGAATTTTTCAGCCATCTCTCTATGTTTTTTTACTGAAGGATTTCAAACTGTATCAACTACCTATTGACTAGATTAGGTCAAAAAGTAAAAGAAACATACTCTTTTCTAGATAACCTGTTTGCTGTTCATCTCTAGCACCATTCCCGGGAGTAATTCGCATGGTTATCTTTCACTGACTGCCATTTTCTGAACTTCTATCTGCTTGGATAAGCCATTTTCTGAAATAAAGCTTCAGCATAAGAAATGCTGTCTTGATCTTTTAAAAAATCCCTTCCATTAAATGCATTCAGATATTAGTCTCAACTAACAATTTTTGCCTGTGACTGTTGTAGTTAAATCCTTCAGTCAGTCTCACAATACCTGACAGATGGATCACTTTTTAAGCATTACATCCAAGTAATCCATGTTAACTGTACTCCTAGTCCTTACTCACAACATTTGGCCTATAACTTTACTATTCAACACTTACATGTGTACAAATATTGGAAAGAGGATGCACAGAAGCCTAAGCCATGTTTATGTTGCTGTTCTGCAAATTAACATGTAGATCTTTAAATGAAGAATTCAGTGCCAGGTAAAAATGCTTAATGCATCTCTGAATATCCATTTTAGCTTGGCATTCACATGAAAAGCCACTCAGAATTGTTACGCTTCAGTAATTCCCAATCAACTTACTGATAAAAAGATGGGTTAACAGGTCTAATTGGTCTTTCAATTTCTAATACCAGTAATGCAATGAACAGATTGTTCATAGTAATAATAATCAGTACAGTATTTATGACAAATCTCTCAATATGTTTGTATCAAGAGAGTCTAAAAATTGTTTTGAAAGGATGTGGGTAGACGGAAGAGAGTTAAAGGTAGGAATAAAATTAATTCCAAACTAGTTAGACTGCTTCTTCTTTGTGTTTGGGTAGAAGTGTAAATGAGAGATTTTTGAGCTAAATAAAAGGTAAGTTTGCAAACCCCTGTGTGATGGCTTCAACAAACTTCCCTGAGAGCCTTTCAGTAAACGGTTCCTGCAATGGAACAATGTCTGTCTGTGTCAGAATTTAATAGAGAAATTAGTGGTTTTATTTCTTTCTTTTAATAAAGAAAGTGGAATCCAGAATCTTTGCAGATCTAGAATGGTCAATTCAAGCTAAAGAGGCTAAGGGCAGACCAGCTCCTTAGATGGCGTTTATTCTCTTCACACCCAAAAACTGTACTGAAAATGCTGAAGCACATTGAAAACAAACATAGTACACTCTAAATAGTGAAACCATATACATTAGGGTGAAGAGAAAATGTGTAACAGTGGATTTGTTGCAGGATACAATGGGTAGTTTCTTCAGCATATCACAGAAATTAGAAAATAAAATAAAACCCCAACCTATCACACTGCCTTGCTTATTTTCTTAACAAAGTAGAATTTGATGTCGTGAGAAGCAGATCCAAGATGCTCTCCATTTTTAATAGGGTTTAGATGGCAAAGTTACATAATTTAATACTTTTTTCTGTTACTGATATTTTTTATTTGTTATGTTGTTGTATTTGCTAACTTCAAATATTCCCCTCCCTAATTTCAAATATCCAATAGCGTTTTTCCATTCTCGTGCTTCTCCAGCCTTAGCAGTTGTGTTTGGATGATCACATTCATTTTGTCGCTGCCTTCATTGCCTGTATCTTGCCAGCAACCAAACTAATTATGTGTCTCAGCAGGTTGCAGTTACAGCCAGGATGCCTTTATTACTTCATAATATCTTGGGTGCTTCTTACTTGTTTCTAACTCTCCTTTCACTGATCTATAAGCACTTCCAATGGCAGGGTTTGTAGGGTGAGGTAATATCATTTATTAGCCTGATACAGTTGGGGGGGGGAGGGTGGAGGGGAAGATGTTTCCAAGCCCATAAGCCATTTCTTGGGTCATTTTGACGTATTAACACTCATAATTACCTTTCTTCCCAGAACTATACTTTCTGCCTTATATTATATGCTGAATGAAATCAGAAAACTTTGAGCTAAGCCATAACTCTGCATTTCCTCAGTTCCCACCCATGATAAAATAGCTGATGCCTTGCTGGAAACTTAACCATCAAGTGAAAGAAGTCTCCTAGAAACAAAGAAAATATTCCAGAATATAGACTATGGGCAGCACCTAGGGAAGTGGCTGGTGGGAAATGGATGAGCAAACATACTGACAACTTGTAAACAGAGTCCTGGAAGCAGGGATCCTGCTGACTGGAACTGGGGAGCACAGGATACAAATTAATGGTCTACTCAGAAGAGTAGAAGAAAAAGCAGGGGAAAATGGCAGGGAAGGGATAAGTTTCAGGGGAAGGCAGAAAAGAATCGGTGTCCATGTTTGCGTCCTCCAGAAGTCCACTTAAAATCTTTAGGAGCATTACTAAGGAGAAATTCTCATTTTTCCACTGATACCCATCATTCCCTATGTCTGCAAAGTACCACGACCTGACAGTTTTATACTGTGGCATGTTTATACTGAGACAAGTTATTTTAAGGGGGAATATTGCCACTAAAGATGAGGAAAAGGCTGAGATACTCAACGCCTTCTTTGCCTCGGTCTTTAATGGCCCGATGAGTTATCCCCAAGGTACCCAGCCTCCCGAGCTGAAAGATGGGGACAGCGCATGGAATGAACCCCCCATAATCCAGGAGGAAGCAGTCTTTGACCTGCTATGCCACCTGGACATCCACAAGTCTATGGGGCCGGATGGGATCCACCCAAGAGTGCTGAAGGAGCTGGCAGAGGAGCTTGCCAAGCCACTCTCTATCATTTATCAGCAGTCCTGGAGAACAGGGGAGGTCCCAGATGGTGGTTGGCAAATGTGACGCCTCTCTTCAAGAAGGGCCGGAAGGAGGATCCAGGGAACTACAGATCAGTCAGCCTGACCTCAGTACCGGGGAAGATTATGGAGACGTTCATCTTGAGTGTGCTCACCAGGCACATGGAGGATAATCAGGGGATCAGGCCCAGCCAGCATGGGTTCACGAAAGGCAGATCTTGCCTAACCAACCTGATTTCCTTCTACGACCAGGTGACCCGCCTGGTAGATGAGGGAAAGGCTGTGGATGTTGTCTACCTGGACTTCAGCAAAGCCTTTGACACAGTCTCCCATAGCATTCTCCTAGAGAAGCTGGCAGTTCATGGCCTAGATGGGTGTACTCTTTGCTGGGTTAAAAACTGGCTGGATGGCCGAGCCCAGACAGTTATGGCAAATGGAGCTAAATCCAGTTGGCGGCCGGTCACAAGCAGTGTCCCCCAGGGCTCAGTTCTAGGGCCAGTCTTGTTTAATATCTTTATCAATCACCTGGATGAGGGGATTGAGTGTGCCCTCAGTAAATTTGCAGACGACACCAAACTGGGTGGTAGTGTTGATCTGCTTGAGGAGAGGAGGGCTCTGCAGAGAGACCTGGACAGGCTGGATCGATGGGCCAAGGCCAACTGTATGAGGTTCAACAAGTCCAAGTGCCGGGTCCTGCACTTGGGTCACAACAACCCCATGCAGCGCTACAGGCTTGGGGAAGAGTGACTGGAAAGCTGCCTGGTGGAAAAAGACCTGGGGGTACTGGTTGACAGCCGACTGAATATGAGCCAGCAGTGTGCCCAGGAGGCCAAGAAGGCCAATGGCATCCTGGCTTGTATCAGGCATAGTGTGGCCAGCAGGAGCAGGGAAGTGATCGTGCCCTTGTACTCGGCACTGGTGAGGCCGCACCTCGAATACTGTGTTCAGTTTTGGGCCCCTCACTACAAGAAAGACATTGAGGTGTTGGAACATGTCCATTGGAACATTGAGGAGAACATTGAGGAGAGTAATCAAGCTGGTGAGGGGTGTGGAGCACAAGTCTTAAGAGGAGCGGCTGAGGGAACTGGGGTTGTTCAGACTGCAGAAGAGGAGGCTGAGGGGAGACCTTATTGCCCTCTACAACTGCCTGACAGGAGGGTGTAGTGAGGTGGGGGCCGGTCTCTTCTCCCTGATAATGGGCATTAGGACAAGGGAAAATGGCCTCAAGTTGCGCCAGGGCAGGTTTAGGTTGGACATCAGGAAAAATTTCTTCACTGAAAGGGTTGTCAAGCATTGGAACGGGCTGCCCAGGGAAGTTGTTGAGTCCCCGTCCCTGGAGATATTTAAAAGACAGGTAGATGAGGTGCTTAAGGGCATGCTTTAGTGGTGGACTTGACAGTGTTAGGTTACCGGTTGGACTTGATAATCTTAAAGGTCTTTTCCCACCTAAACGATTCTATGATTCTATTCTATGATTCTATGACTTAATTTAGATTTATTAATGTCTCTTGTTTCTTAGCTATTCTTGGCTAGACATTAGGAAAAACTTCTTCACCGAGAGGGTTGTCAGGCTCTGGAATGGGCTGCCCAGGGAGGTGGTGGAGTCCTCATCCCTGGAGGTATTTAAAAGAAGGATAGATGAGGTGCTTAGGGGACATGGTTTAGTGGTGGGATGGCAGGGTTAGGTTAAAGGTTGAACTCGATGATCTTAAAGGTCTTTTCCAACCAAAGTGATTCTATGATTCTATGTTTCTATGTCAATTAAAATGGCCCCTCTGATGACTTGGGATCAGAGTAAATAAGCTTTGCATTCAGAGATATAATCCCTCCTCTCCTCATTCTCCTCACAATAAAGCAATTCTAATAACATTTAATAAATGCCAGTGGTGTATTCCCATGTTTGTTTTGTCTGTAATCTCTGATGACAGGAAGAATGCACGTGGACCAAATCTTAACCTCCATTTCTGCTGACCTGTATAATTCACAGGTGACTTGGTTGCTGATCCCAAAAGATACACAAACACACTATTGTGTGTCCTCATTCTACGGATGATTAGGTGAGAAAGGGAGGGAGAGACAGATACAATATATGATGTCATGGCACTGCAAGTCTATTTAGGATGGTCAGATTGCTCACAAGAGGCACAGCCAATTATTTCGGCTGAACTTCTGCCACCCACACAGGTTGTGAAGCAAAGTCCCATTATCTCCCGTGCCATGCGGCTAAGAGATAGCACGTTGCTCACCGGCAGGGATTGCGCATCTGCATAGCAAAGTGGGTTTACAGAGTAACTCTAGAGATAGAGCCCTCTGCAGATTATGTGCCCCAACATACTTCTAGGAAGAATAAAAGACTCACGGCTGATACAATAGCTTGAGAAATGACTATATTCAAGATCAAAAGAAGCTGAACTGCATAATGTCAAGGAAAGGAAAGCAGAGAAGAGCTAGGTTAGTGAGGACAGGAGAAATAAGGGCTTAATCATCCAGGAGGACTGAAAATCGTATCATGAGCTGTCTCATGAATGCCTCAAGTTTGCACCACCCTGTAAGCAATGGTACTCCTGTCTGCAGGGCAGCCATAGGAGGCAAAGTCGTCTGTTGCCAATGCACAGGTTGCAACTTCCAGAGTAATTTAGCAGGTGCTTGGGCATGGTGGGAAGTTGTTTAAAGTGCCCTTCCAACCACCTCCTGTACAGGAGGCAGGTGTGCTTGCACTCCTTCACCTGCTTAGCCCCAAATGGCCCTTTATTGCATAAATATGCATGTGACTGTGGAAATAACATCCTGAGCCCAACAGCTTGAGCATCTCCCAGTGCCCTGGCTGAAGCAAGGCACTTCTGTTCTCCCTTCTCCTTCAAAATGGCATCTTTTGGCCTAATTTTCAGAGGTGACTAGTGATTTTGATCACTGCACTGAGCTACCAAAGGACGAATGCCCTGCAATTTCCAAAGAATAGGCTGGTTTAAATCATCTAACATCTTTTGAAATCGCAGGCCCCATGACTTGCCTAAATTGACACTTATGCAGGTGTGTGTATACAGGGATGAGGGAGGAGGAACTCATGTATTTATGAGAGGATGTATTAGTCCACTCCTGAAATGGAACATGAAAACTGTCTGATTAAAAAGAGAAGACGATTCATCCACCACTAAAACTAACATTAGACTACCTCTTCCTCATGAAGCCACACAGGGGGGTAGGCAAGCTGAGCTGAGGCAAACTAACTTAGAAATAAGAAAATGGAGCCAAAAAAGAAAATTATCCTGACAGAAATAAGGTCACAAAGAAAAAAGGTCCTCAGGTGTTTATGTAGAAATGCTGGAAGCAAGGTAAAGATAGCAAGGGACCTCCTGTAACTGCACATAAAGGGATTTTACTTTATGGGTGAATGAAGCAGAATGATTTAAAACCTTGGAGGAAAAGGACATATAAGAAGAGAACACAATTTTGAGGCAGAAATTGTTGAATGTCTAAGGTTTTTGACCGACTGTCAATCTCCAAGAAATAGCAAAAAAAAAAAAAAAAATTTCCAAAAAAGGTTTAATTGAGTCATGCATTTAACCAAATAGGAAAAATACCACTGTTCTTCACAGACAAGATATTGGCTGAATGTCATTCAAACAAAGCTCAGGAATATTAATTTGATAATCCCTATGCAAAATAGAACAAACGTCTTCACAATTTCTATAGGAACTTCATCTTCCTGTTTATGAAATGTGGGAAGAAACAGAAGATATCTGAAGAAAGATGAACGCTTACTTTCATTTTGTTTGGAAAAGTAGAGGAGATGCTTTCCCTCATATGCTGTCTCTGGTTTTTGGAATACAGGGGCATTTCCTGCCCCAAAGACTTACAAGGAAAAAAAATCATGAACTTTCCTCTTTGGTATCTTCCTTATCACTCCTCTTTGCAGTCTGGGAAGACAGGTTTAGAAGAACAACAGTCTTCTGTTGAATGTAGAAACATTCTTTCTAGCAGGGAAAATGAGAGCTATGTATCAAGAAGAGCTAATTCAAAGGCTGGATCAATGCAAAAGAAAGACCAAAAGAAGAACAGGTACAAGCAAGTTTTCATCATAACTATGAAAGCTTGAAGCGTCACAAAACCAGTAAAGACGCTAAAACAGCAGCATGTGAGAGAGTTTTGGTGAATGTTGAAAATACTACAATTTTTCAAGGAAGGAAACCATAGGGAATACTAACAGCAAAGTGGTAAAAAGGCTAACAGTCTAGTATGTTGCTTCACAGTTTGGCCAAATAGTTGATGTTTTAGAGAGGGAATCTTTCTGTTTTCCACAGCAAGAATCTTGTTATGTGTATATTCCTCTCATGAAGACAATGACTTGCTATAGAAGCTGCAGACCAGCAGGGCTGCCATAAGTTTAGGGCAATCTAATAAACAGGGTTTTTATCGTGTGCAGTGCCTGGAGCTTTGAATGAGTTGGGTTTCTAAATCTCGAAGATTCTTATTCATACACACACAGAAAAAGGCAGTATAAAGGTATGTGGGCTGGGGAACACACCAACACTTTTTCCCTCCTGAGCCATGTTTGGAGTCAGACAGACTCCTTGCAGACGTTGCAGAAGACTGAAAAGCAGCTGGTTCTCCGTGTAACTTCCCATATCAGAGAAGCAGAAATGGATATCCTCCCAGATTAGAAAAAATGCAAGAACCTTGGGGCAAAGGAGAACATGCCATGACAAAATTCAAATACCCTGCAGACTCTAAGAGCGGTATTTGCAAAAGTTAGAGCCTGTTTACCCATTCATCTGTATGTTTGGTACATAGAGCAGACAGTAGATAAAAAGGAATGACTGCCTGAGGAAACTGAACAAAGCATCCTGTGTTTCTGTTTTGCAAAATTTTCGGGTCTTAAAGAAAAAAAGCAAGATGTTTCCCCCATTTCATCAAGTTTTGTTATTTCACTTTCACTGTTGAAACCTTTACAACCTTTTTGACATTTTCTAATATATATTTGTGCATAAATTCAAGCACCCATTTTTCATTGAAATTGTACATTTAATCTAAAACAAAATCATGGAAAACTTAGAAGTGAATGCTGGCACCATTGCTTCCAACAGAGAAATGGCACCTGAGCCTAAAGTAGTGTTTAGAACTATAGCCCAGTAACACTGCAATAAATTAAACTCAGTCTAAGAACAAAAATGAAATCCCAGTATTATGTTACATATGTATCTGTATGCAAATGCACACACAGAAAAGCATAAGTTTGCCCATACTTAAAAGTAAATGTTGTTACAACAATTAAATATGCATTAAATTTGCACTGAAGAGGTTGCCCAGAGAGGTTGAGGAATATCCATCTTCGGAGATATTTCGAAACGCATCTGGACATGGTCCTGGGCAACTTCTTGTAGCTCACCCTGCTTGAGCAGGGGGCTGGACTGGATGACCTCCAAAGGTGCCCTCCAACCTCAACCCTTCTGTGATGCTGTAAATCCCCAGGGTTTCAGCCATTATTCTCATGTGCAGTGTGATTCAACGTTTGAAATTCTAAAGCCATGGGATTCAAGTCGTCACCAAAACTTAAAGGTGTGTTGTAATTCTCTTAGTAAGTCACTTCTGGAAATATCAACTACATGCACAGATATATTTTAGAATCACTGTTGGAAATCCTAATCACTGTAAGAAAGCATTTTAAAAAGGATCTGAGCTGACAATAAACTGAAATTGAATTGGTGCACAGTACATGTCAACTTAGTGCTAAAGCCTAGATTTTTCATTTATTAGCTCCAGTATGTTATCAGTAGAAGGCATGGCAGACAGCCAGTGTGCCTCAGATTCAGATTTTTTGATGGTTTTCTACACGACTGTGTAAAAATCAGTGTATAAAATAATTTTCCCTTGTGAAAACTTCTTATCCAAATGATAATTAATAACAATAATAATATAAATGCTATCAATCAGGATGGTTTTCCTTTTACGCTTGGATCCTACAGGTTTTGAAGGTCATAGCAAAATTTCTACTTCGGTCACACATGACCAGGCACTTTGCCCATGAATAAATACATCAGAGCTGACATCCTCCTATTTTAGCATCTTTTTTATAACTTGAAATTGAGAAAGCCTGTCTGTATGTAGCAGGCATGTTTCCTTAACTAGTATTACTAGAATAAATTCTCAAAGAGGATAATTTTATGTTTATGAAATATAACCATCTTCCAGGGGGACTTGAGGTAATCACTAATATAGTCAAACTAAGCACAAACACAAATGCCACCCTACCTCAGCTAGAGAAAGATTAACATGTCAGCGTTCATTAACTCTGTTCTCAAAGGAGCATGTCCATTTTTATTGGCACACAGAGGAGCTAGGATGACAAACAAAATAATGTCCTATGAATACCATCAGGAGTTCACCACACCATATCAAGTAATGTGACAATCCAATCCATGGATTAAAAACCAAGATGCTGCTTGTAAGAATAATTTTTAGCTCATTCTGTATATCATTGTATTTCCCAATCTGGCACCATGAACCATAAATAATCCTATCATTTATTAATTACATTTTCTAACCTAGTCAAGAAGAATCCTGCAGTGTGAAGCAGCAGATCATGAATAAATGGTTCATTGAAAAGCAACTTTTATTGCCAAGTAGTTCTAAATTAGGGTTGTGATAATTACCCACTTTAACCTTTTTAAACAGGTTCCTCTAAAAAGCTCCAGGATGGATGTTTTATGATAACAACTTTGACCTCCAGCACACAACACCACAATTAGTTTTGCATTACGACAAAGGGATGCTCTGATTAAAAATCTAGTACATTACCTTATGTTATAAAACATCCAAACGGTAGGTTTGTGTATGTTTGTATCCATATACACACACATACACACATGCATATAACCATAAAATGCTCATCTGTTGTGTACCAAATACAGATGAAAAACAGAATAGGCAGCTGAACTGCAACAGCATTGGTGTAGCCAAGGTAGTACTTTACTAAATAAACTGCAAGAGCAACACCTTCCCCAAAGTAACCCATGTGTTACCCCTTACCCCACTGATCACATAAGCTGCGATTATTTAGCACGTAGCAGCCCCGTGGGTGGAGATTTGTAAGGGGAGGCAGCTGGTGCAGGGGACCTGAAGTCTGTGCTCTTCAGGTGGTTTCATTTCAGACTGGCTCTGCTCTCTTCCCAGAGGCAACATGCCGATTAGTGGACAGAGTGCATTAGGTGACCTCCCAGAATGCATCTTCCAGTTTCATTTCATCCAAAAGGAATCAAATTCACATGCTAGGAGACTGCTCTTTGATGGGAACCGCAATGCATTCCATGGTGAATCACCAAAATGTGATGGTTTCAAACGTATGCTCCTGAGCCAAACAAAAATGTGACTCCTCTGCACCAGCAAGGCAAGATCATATACCATTCCGGAGGCAGCATGGCCATGCTGGTCCAGGCAAAGCGACTAAAGTGGCTGCACCACTTTGAACCTGGAACTGGTTCACGTACACCAGTGTGTGGCTGGCTGTACCTGCCCCCATACTGCTCGGACAGTAATGGGACCCTGCACTGCCATGAGATGGCTGAGCCAGCAGTGGAGCTTTAGAAGACTATAGAAGGACAGAGGCAAGAGAAAATTTAGCTCTTAATGTGTTTTCCTTGGTGGTAGTAAGACTTGTCACTTTTTCCCCTTCTGTTTTACTGGCTCTAAGGGAAAGAAAACTGGTGACCATCTGCCCTAGCAAGAAAATAGCTACCAGCATATGTGACCTTTCCTATTGGTGACAATCATTGTTTCTCAGTTAAACAGTGGAATTAGAAAGAGTTTCAGTTAGTGAAGGGATTTTGTGATTCAGTGAAGAATTTAGGAAGTAAATCGGGGTTATCAGCAAACAGTCCTATTACCCCAGCATGTAGGCTACAGTATCAGCACAGTAGCAAAACAAGGTTTCTACCACTGAAAACCACACAAAAATGGACCAGAAACTCATAAAACAGTGTAAACACTAAATACTGCACAAAATCATAGAATCATAGAATGCTTTTTGTTAGAAGGGGCCTTTAGAGGTCAATAAACAAATTAACTGCAAAACTGCGACTCAAATCCTCTCAAGCCTCATCTCTGCCCATAGTATCACTAACCTTTCTGCCATGTGGAAGGTCTTCATTTTGGATTCATCCATTTGTCTTCTGTTTCCCACATCAGTTTAGATTCAAAAACTCAGTCATGGACACCACTCTAGAGCTGTCTTCCAAGTCTCTCACTGAGTTTTAATAATCTCTTTCCCAGCCTTCCTGGCATTTGCCAGAATGGTGGGGTTAGCCTGCATCTGTGATGCCATCACCCATTTGGAAATTTTCTGCTAACTCCCCTCTTCCAGTCATGTCAAATTCACCCCTTTTATAGCTGTGCATCATCTCCTTCTTCCAATCTGTTATTTAGCCAGACTGATACCTGTCAAGGTACAAGGCATGGTTTTACTGTTGTAGTATTCCAGCACTTCTGTAACGTACAGGAACAGAAATGTCATAATCTGTACATTCCCTTCTTCACAGAAATAATAGGATCAAAGTCTATTGAAAGCAGTGAGTTTGCCAGTCAGTGATAGACGTGGTAAGATGTTTGTTACTGTCTGGGAGAGAAGTACCATAGTCCCAACTACTGTTGGGACTATGTTGGGAAAATGTGCCCTATGCTTAAGCATCCTCCTTCTGCCCACTAAAATGTATTGAGAGTAGAACATCTTGGGAAAAGGGCTGAAGGAAAAGCCCACTCTAGGCAATTCCCATAGACAGCTTCAAATAATGAGGGTAGATACTTTGAAGTATATTTTGCAGTCAGTGGGAAGTTAATTCTTTCTGAACTAGAGATAAGAAGATGATGTACCCTAAGCAAAAATAACTACATCCAGTGCAGTCGTACTAGGCCTTGTGTTCAAAGTGTCTCAGACCATACCTTGCTATTTTAATGTGGGCAGAGGTACCAGATGACTCCACAGGCCTGCACATCTGCCCCTGCTTCACTGCTACCTACAGCTGCTCCAGAGCCACTTATGCCACTTTTTTTTTTAATGTTGAATTTCCAGTAGTGTTTGCACTCAAGCCAAAATTTGGTGAAATGCAAAAGCAAAGCATGGATTTCCTGAGTACGTGGCTTCCCTTGGTCGGGCTGCGCTTGAAAGTCTGAGCCCCAAACCCCTAGTTACAAGCAAAGATGGATATTTACTATAAGGGCCATTTGAGTACCCTATAGCACAAAAGAATAAAAAAGAGCACAAAAGAGGCTTACTGCTTTAAAACTACTTACTGACGTAGAAACAATTAAAAAAGCACAAGACTTGCTTTTTGCAAGGGATAGAGGCCAAGGCAGGTAATAGAAAGAGGTGAAGTTATTTGAAAGTACCACTGTCTCATCATCTTCCAGAAGGAAAAAAGGGTATTTAATGACTGTTTGTCAGTGTAGAGTCATGGAAGTAACTATCAGCTCTAAGACTACATGTAGTATCAATATTTGCTTGTTTCTATGGCTCAAAGATTTAACGCACTGGAAAATGAGTGAATGTGGTTTTAATATGTTTTATTTCTCCCCCCTCCCCCTTAGGGATTATTTTCAACAAAGACATGAGTGGCAGAATTAGATTTAATGATGCCATTTCAGCTCTCACTTCTTTGGTAGTAATTATAAATGGTTTCATGATATGAAACAGGTGTTCCAGCATGGTCCATTGGGCGGCAAGAGGAACATTTTGCTCCCTGATGTCATTGTACATGATGTATTCAATAATTGCTATTTTCTGATGGAGAATACATTTAGATGTGCACTAGGTAGAAATTCAGCTGTTTTGTATGTTTTGGTTGGTCTGTTGAACAGGAACTTCTTTATTTTATGAACTGCGTCAGGTTTTCCAAAATCTTGTGAAGTGACGAAAAATTATAAAGGGAGGACTCTAGTTTTAAGTCAGTCACAGTGAGAGTAAACAGTCTCACACACCCACAAAAAGAAACAAATGATTTCCAGAATGTTTTCATTTTTTGAAAATCAAACATTTGACACCAACAACTGTAATAACAGATCCAAGGATGTCCTGAATGAGTCTGGGTGGCTGTCCTTAAATATGATATGAGGGATGCAAGAGTTTATGGGCCTAAATGCCTCTCAGTGCTATTTTAGGCTATGATCCGCTGCTTGATAAATGCAATTTTCCCTTTCTCTCCCAACACTGTGGTCCCCACCAAATACAAGTCTGGCACGTAGTCAGAGGCAGACTGTCCAGTATACTCATGTGCTATCCAGACTATCTCTACATGCTTAAGGGACCAGGACTCTGGGATGCGCCTAGGCACAACACTGCAGTTAAATCCAGCTTTGCTTCATTGCTGACAATGGCAGGAGTACTCAGATGAAGGCTAGAAGGACTGCTAGAAAAAGCAATATTGGGAGAATATCACCTCAGCAAGGCTAGAAGGAGAGAAATAACCCTGATTAAAATATGTTAATTATACAAATGATAAAGAAAGGACCGTTGGCAGGATAAAGAAGCAGCTGTGGAAGAGGACGAGAGGGATGCAAGGGCAAAGTCAGTCATTAGTCTTCTTGATAAGCCACCAGTGCCTGGCAAGCGTAGCATTTACCAGGCGTGGCCTGAACACCATCCTATATCACAGCCTGTCCCCTACCCCTCTGGTACTGCCGTAGCTGCCTCTTCCCAGCTTGTGGTCCTGGTGGGTGAGCAGGGAAGTCTGGTACAAGAGGCATGGCAGGAGCCATGTTACAAAGAGAGCTGAGCAGGGGTCATTGCTGAGACAGAGTATTTGTCATCCGCTCAGGTCAAATTCAGCAAACAACTTCAGCTGTAATGACAGAGGGAAAATTCAGCTCAACAGACTGTTTTTTAAACAATCTTCTTTCTGAAATCTAACTTGACTTTTTAAAAAGGGAAAAGAAGACATCCTGCCAAAATCAGGAAGGTGCACTAAAACTTTTGTTTCACCAGAGGTAACTTCCCTCTTCCTCCAGAAAGTCTAACAGATTTTCCTTCTGTCCTAACCTGAAACCTGGCTTCTTTCCCCTGATTTTTTTGAATAGGCTGCCCAGTCAACATAAGCCATAATTCACACAACTTTCTGACAGCCATGCTACATAGTAAACAACACTTATGGCCCTTGTGGCTTGTCCTTTCCCCTTAATTAAGGTTTGGTACGCAAGCAACTTTCATAATATTTCTTAGTTCACTTAGCTTAAAAATCAGTATTATTTAAGATATAGAATCATGGAATCATAGAATCATAGAATGTTTTAGGTTGGAAGGGACCCCTGGAAGTCTAGTCCAACTCCCCTGCAGTGAGCAGGTTAAATAAGCAGTAAGCTGGTTAAATTGTAATTCTTCTTGTTGTAATCAGGCATTTTGTAGCAGTCTTTTCCTTGCTACATAAATTTTACTGGTACTGTCAGCTTTGAAATATAAAAAAAAAACTTTCCTGATGTTTTTGTTAGCAACGGACAAAATACATTTAAATCATTTCATTAAAAACCACATATATCCAACATGTATTTATATCACAAACTATGCTGTAAGGGAATAAAATAATTACTATACTTTACAGCCCAGATAAATGGTGGCATAAAAATAAATCATTTCTTCGGTGTGGAACCAATTACTTTCCACACATAAGTAACTGTTCCCTGTAAGTTACTGGCCTCTATTGTTTAATGCAGCTGTCAGCAAATAAGAAATTTTCAAGGATACATTAAACACAGCCAATAACCAAAGCCAGCCTCAAACAGTATCTGACACCACCAGGATCTGAGCTTCCCTTAAAAACAACTCCTACACCTTGGCTCAAGCAGAAGTCAATCACAAAATTCCCATGAACCAAGGTTAGGCCTGGTTATGCTTTTGGCTCTCCGGGTTGCAGAAGCCGGAGACTCGGCCCAGTCACACCGAGGAGGGAATGAACTGAGCTTGCAGGCTCCGGGTGCTGGGAACCTCCCAGTTCATCTCGGCTGGAGGACATCCCTGAGACCCACTCACTGCTCAGCTTCTGCCTGGCAATACATTAGCTGTCCTACCTAGTGAACCACAGCCGACGGGAACCGATCTCTCCTTTTGTAGTGGCTTTTAAAGCCAGGTTCATTGATTGTACACAGAATGAAACGCAAATCCATACCTGTGGCTCAAATATGCAGCGTGTACAGAAGAACATCAGTGTATCAGTCAGTGAGACTGAACGCAATTAAACCAAGCACACAGACCATCTCCCGATATAATTAAAAGGAAAAAACAAAACCAACCCAACAGGACAGAAAAAGAAATCCATAACTCAGACCTTTTAAAATCTGGGTACCAAATACAATTTATAATGGAAAAACAATTTGAGAATTGTTTGCGCTGAGTGAGTGATGGAAGGTAAATGCTGGGGAAGACCCATGATAATTACAACAAGCAGTGCTGACGAAGGTTAGGGCCGTACAAGCGTCGGCGCACCGCCAGAACAGTAACCTTGTCAAGCCTGTTGGCAGAGGGCAGGCAGCTCCTGCTCTTCCATGCGTCCTGTCATTAGCTATTGATCACTTCCTATTTTTAAGCTGCACACTAGTGGCAAATGAATAAATTGACAGCTTCATTATTTGGCTGTCCTAGAGACATTCCCAGAGCATGTCCTCAAGGAGAAAAGCTGGCTATAGATGTAAGTATAAAACCAACTGGGAAAAGCAGAGATTCTGAACAGAATATCCTGAAACACTGACCCATTTCTGAACCTGCTTCATCTCTTTTCGCTCTGCCACTTATGTGGATAAACGTAACCTCCAGCCTGTTCTGGGCATGAAGGAGCCAAATCTACTATAACTTTAGAACCAAATTCAACATCAGAGGAATTGCAGCTGTCCAGGCATTGCAGGATCAGGCCAGACTGCTTTTGTTTGAAATGGGAGGCTCCTGTTCTTAGTGAATGTGGATCTGTAGCCTTTTGGGGATGGATCGGTCATCCCCACAAATGGACTGGACTCAGAAGGACAGAAACCCCTAGATGATGCCATTGCAGAGCTTCCTGGATCACACTGCTGGAAGAGTAGTGGGATTTGGCCCCTGCCACAACACATACCCCTGGTCTCAGGACTCTTGGGGGATCTGCCCCAAAATATCCAGCTGCCGGTACAGCACCTGCCTCCCACCCAAGGCCTGGGAACCCACATTAGCACAGCAGGGTGCTCCAAGAGCTACCCCAGCCAGGCTGGGGACCTCTGTAGGAAAGACAGTTCAGCTTCTTTGTAATGTCTGCAGACCCACAGAGGGATATGTATGCCCTGCTTCCACCTGTTTCCATTTCTCTCAAGCTTCCCAAAGTCCTTACTCCTTTTGCTTCTAGATCCATAGATTTACTGAGATCGGGTGAAGGCACCAACAAGGGGCTAAAGGTATCTCTGTCCTGGCTCCATGCAAAAAGAGAATGAATCAAAAGACACGTGCCAGAAGCTGTCTGATGTTACACCAGGGCCCACAAACCTTCTCATGCCATTAAAGGTCTATCAGCAGTGAAAGCACTGTTCAGGTGGGCTTTTGCTACATTTCCCCGTGCATGGACATATATATTATTCCTGTGGCAACTAAGGCAACTACAATGTGAAATGAATGCCTCATTTCTTGGATGAGATTTAGCACCTGGGAACAACTTCAGTATCACAGGCCAAGATCTTGCTTCCACTGTAATGAACAGAAACTTCTTCACTGGCTTCCATGGTAAAGAGAAGTAGCACAGCATGGCCAGCTGGCACTGCCAAGACCACTACCATGGGTTGGAAGTTTTACTCTCTGTCATTTGTTATTTAACCACATCTTTTTTGTTCTCTTTTGGGGAGATACAGGAAAGGGCATGATATTTCAGTATTTTACCTTTGAGCTCCCCAGTCCTAGGTAAGAGCTTTCAGAGGCACACATGGAACCTCGTGTAGGCAACACTTCTCCCTTCTGCTGCCACAGACATTGGCAACACCCTCAGTCAAGGCAGCTCAATGGTTAAAATCGGCTCTAACACCCTCTTTCTGGGCTTTTTCCCTTCTCGTCCCACAGAAAGCAACTGCTCAAAGCAACAATTTCCCACCCGGTGCACAGAAGCCTTAGGAACTTGCTGATATGGACTAAGGGCAAGAAAATTGCTCTATTTGTTGAACTCCATGACAGCTGGTAATTGTGATAAAAAAAATCCACCTCTTAATGTTAAGGGCTGTTCTGTGGAGTTAAAAAGTAGCAGGGTTTAAAATCTCATTACTACAAAGGCATGGCAGAGCGGAGAGCAAGCTGGCTGCCTAGTTGTATGGGACATGTCCACTTCATTGAAAATCCTAATTAATTACCATTTGGTAGCTCTCTTGAGTGTAAGGATCTGTTAGATTAAAACCAAAATCACAACAATCTTGGTAGGTAGCGACAATTTTATTTGTATGCATGCATTGCACATAGGTGAACTGGAGTTCTGTGCTTGTACTTCCGATTTCTATAGGATTTTTCCCTGTGCATTTTGTTTAGGTCGAGGAACTTCTCTAGGACTGAATAGAAGACAATGTCTGGAATATCACTGTAAATGTAATGGACGGAGTAAATTGACAGCAGCTCCAACTAAATTACAGTTTAAAAGACAAGGGAAGGCTCAAGGGACATCAAACAAAGGAAACTCTAGCTGACCAGCGCTCAGGTAAAATTGAATTGGAAATGTTCCCTGACTGATTAACATAACAAAAGTCCCAGTGTTTAAAAAGAAAGTCATTCTGCAGAAATAAGAGGGGGGAAAAAAAGAAACTGATCTTCCTCCAAACATTCAGTAGTTATCTTTAAAAATATACATTCAGAGAAAGATCTAAAATACTAGTATGAATAAGGAGGTTTTGAAGATTTTTTTTAATGATGTCACTCAGGAACATATATAATTTTTAAATAGAAGAATAAGAATTGAAAAATTCTCCAGTTTCTTCCCCCAATTTATCACATAGAAATAAAAGACATTCTACTCAAAGATTTTGAATTAGAATTTGCTAAAATATATATTTTCAAAAGACAGAGAGAAATGGAACTATAAATTAAAATAAATGTGCCCAGCTTTATTTCTGCAGAACAGCTGTGTGAAGAAAGGTTTACTTATGAAAACATAACTATTGGGAAAACCATACGCTCTTATTGAACCTATCTGTAGATTAGTAGGGGCATTTAATATGTAACAAAGGTATTTTTATTAGTCTCATCTCCTAAATACATGAGAAACAGAGATAGATACTCATGTTTTTAAAATCAAGTGTCTTCAGTATTGTTTCCCTAGTTAGACAAAAGACTTTTGTATTAAGAGTGTATCTGCATGCTTGGAGCCTGCATGCAGGAGCAAGCAGATCAGAGGTTCTTCATAGCGTTCATAACTATCGAGGTCATGGTTTAGGGAAAATCTTGCCTTGCCATTGTGTTGTCTCTAGGTGATTTTGTTTTATCACCCCAAATTTCTGTGTGACACAACACATTTCTTTACTGCTTTGCTGGTGGTGAGGACCCCTTGGAGGGAGGCGGTGGCAGCCAAGCCCCTCGGAGTCCAGAGGGAGCCCAAATAGACCACACTCTTTCATAAGGGTGACCCAGCACCCTCAGCACCCTGCCAGTTTTTGTGTTGTCTTGCCTCTCTGCCTGCCAGCTCTGAGGCAGGCAGCTCCCCTAAAAGTGCGCAGAGCACACCTTGCCCCAACTGCCCAGCCCGCAGTCAGCCTTGTGTCGGCCGCTCTATGCGGGGAAATGCGAGGGTCGCATCACTTCCTGTCACTACCGAAATAACGGATTTCAGTCTTTGTGCAGTATATTAGTTCTCGAGTGATGGGCACTTTTTAAAGTCTGGATCTACAAATAAATCCAAGTCTGTGAAAAAACAGTTAGCAGTGGCGGTAGCAAGACCAAGAAGGCCAACACCATCCTGGCTTGTACCAGGCATAGTGTGGCCAGCAGGAGCAGGGAAGTGATCGTGCCCTTGTACTCGGCACTGGTGAGGCTGCACTTTGAATGCTGTGTTCAGTTTTGGGCCCCTCACTACAAGAAAGACATTGAGGTGTTGGAACATGTCCATTGGAACATTGAGGAGAACATTGAGGAGAGTAATCAAGCTGGTGAGGGGTGTGGAGCACAAGTCTTAAGAGGAGCGGCTGAGGGAACTGGGGTTGTTCAGACTGCAGAAGAGGAGGCTGAGGGGAGACCTTATTGCCCTCTACAACTGCCTGACAGGAGGGTGTAGTGAGGTGGGGGTCGGTCTCTTCTCCCTGATAATGGGCATTAGGACAAGGGAAAATGGCCTCAAGTTGCGCCAGGGCAGGTTTAGGTTGGACATCAGGAAAAATTTCTTCACTGAAAGGGTTGTCAAGCATTGGAACGGGCTGCCCAGGGAAGTTGTTGAGTCCCCGTCCCTGGAGATATTTAAAAGACAGGTAGATGAGGTGCTTAAGGGCATGCTTTAGTGGTGGACTTGACAGTGTTAGGTTACCGGTTGGACTTGATAATCTTAAAGGTCTTTTCCCACCTAAACGATTCTATGATTCTATTCTATGATTCTATGACTTAATTTAGATTTATTAATGTCTCTTGTTTCTTAGCTATTCTTAGCAAGTTTCTGGTTTATCCGGGATCCCAAATGAATTGCCCCACTGTGAATGGTCTCAGGAGCAGGTTTCTAGTAACTAGGCACAGCCAGAAGAATGAATGTTCAGAAGAACACGCACTGGAGAAGGAATGTAAGATATTAAAGCTTATCACATTTTGCTGAAATGTATCTAAGATACAAAATGGAGGCCTAACAAGAACATTTCTTCTTACAGTACATTAAAATATTCTGTTCTGTGAGACAGTTAAAAATAAAGAGATTAAGAATTATGACTAGCCGGGACAGGGGGACCTATTGGACCAGGATAGCCCATAGATTTTGTCTTTCCTGCTTGTGTGGTTGTACTTCTGCTGTGCCTGTTTGTCCTCTCCAGTTCCTTCTAACCTTCTGGAAAGTGTCAACCAACTTTCAAACCTGATACACAGAAAGTTCCCCCAAGTTCCAAGACCTGGATGTCAGCAGTGGGAGACTCCTTACTAATGCACCACTGAGTCAGGAGAGAGGGAAGATGGGGATGACCACTGCTGTGGCCTGCGGGGGCAAGGCAGGGGACACAAATCTGTAGAAAAATGAGCTTTGGGGAGCTGCACTGCTCACAGGAATACAGGTTTAATTAAATCAAATTACTCTTTAATTCCTTTGTTTAATGGGCGGATGCCAAGGGTGAGAGGCAGTTGCTGGAATACAGGCAACTGGCACGACTCAGAAGCATCACATTTCTTGCTCCTAGCTCCTGCTGCTGTCCCAGACAGGGACCACTGGGTCCAGCTGGCATCTGCCAGCCCAAGTGGGTGTCTCTCATCACCTCAGGTATGTAAAGTGTCTCCCAATGCATGCATTTCCACACATCCAATTTATTCCTCAGAAAAGTTTAACGAACAGCTACTTCAGAAGGTAGAGGACAATGTTCAAACAATAAGACTCCTTGGTTCTCCTGTTTTGTAAGGTGGTCATGCCTTCACACAAGCCTCATACACCCTCCCACACACACTCAGGTAGGCTTAATTTTCACTGCACAACATAGACTAAAACTCTGACTGCAGCCATATACTAGATGACTGCATCTGACACAGCCAAAGGGTCATCATCTGTCCGTCGCACTGCAGCACCAAACAATCAAACTGCATGCTAAAAATAAACTTTAAACCACAAACCCTTCCTTTTCTTTGAGAATATAGGTGCAGAATAAAAAGCAAATGAGGTACTAAGAGGGACAGTCGATTAATAAACTGTACTTTGCTATTAAACGGTTAGTCAATAGAGAACATGCTAGATAGTATGCCTGGCAGGACAACTTCAAAAAATTGTGTGTGGGGAAGAAGAGGGTGGGAAGGAGGATGTCGTTCTGTGGAACCGACATGAGACACTGAAGAGAAGATTAGAAGCCATGTGCTGTCTGTGAGACCTGCCTGAGCAGAGGCCAAGGTAGAAAAGTCAAGAGTTTTAAGCAGGTTTGCTGTGCATGCGTTACACAGGACATTTTGACTATGTGAGACAGCCATAAACATGGGAGCTCCTGGAAAATGTCTTTCATGCCAAAGCTTTGAATAAATCATTTATTTCATAAGCAGCTATGATTGTATTTGGTGCTTACATAATGTTCTGGTTTCATCTAAAGAATAAGAGGAAACCTTCTATTTAAAACCAAAATTGTCCTGAAATACCATTTTGAAATTACTTCTCTCTCAGACTTTCACACAGCATTTAGCTGGAAATATCCAGCCGTGTTTGATCTCTGGCTACCTCTTCTGTTTTCCAGAATTATTTTCCCCACTCTGGAAAGATGTCCCTTTGGTGTCCACAGGATTTCTTTGAACTGTCTTCACACAGCCAAATCCCTCCAAGTGCCCAGTTTGGTGACTTTGCTCAGGACAGTTCTCTGTCACTTCTAGTTTGGCTTTCACAGCACTGTTTTCCTTTTCAGATCCTACTTGTAGCAAAACTGGCAAGCAAAGAGAGTCTGAATTATCACCATTTTATTTTGAAATATGGTGGGTGCTTCTGCTGACATTTTGTCCTTTAGATGCTTCCATGTACATACACAGAGACTGCACAGGCATCCAGTATGCCTGTAAACACTTGCACAGCAGAGCTAAACAATGAAATAGTTCATACATCAATCACCCTCCTTAATTATGCATATTTTTTTTTTCACAAATGCACATTCTTTTCTGTTGTTCTCAGAGGATGGCATGTGGGAAATACAGGATAGGCACTGGGAGATCTGTGCTGAGATGTGATCTGTTTGCCACCACTGCCTGGCTCATCACACCCGTGTTGGAGGTATCATTTACCTTTAACAGCAGTGTATTTTAGAAAGTCTTAATTCACTTCTGTCAGGCAATCAGATTGTTGCAAAATATATAAATTCTGTATACAAATACCATCAGATGATGCAGCAGGCAATCACTGTGGTAATTAATCCCACATTTTTGTAGTTGAAGTAACAATTCTCATTTCAGGATAGAGTTTGAGTAAGAAGAGCCTATCTATATCTGTAAATGAATGATATCATTATTTTGGGAAATGAAAGTTTAAGCTCTGTAAAACATACAATCCCATGGAGATCTCAGCAGAGGAACTTGTACGTGCAGGTGTTTAATGTGATAAGGTACGTTACCATTTATCTGTGTACTTGCAGACAAATATTAACATAGTCATGAATTAAGCTTTTAATCCCTTTTATTATAAATTGAATATCTTTATTTTAACAAACATCAACAATGCACATTATTGTGCTCCAAACTATTCATTACTATTCCCCACAGTGTACCATTACATGATACGCCATAATACATGTGTTAATATAATGCCAAGCATCTGCTTGAGTATTCCATAGTATATTTCATTCTCTCCCTCTCTCTCTTTTTGTTTAAACAAAGAGGCAATCTCACAAAAGACACTTTTTATATAGGAAACCACAGAGTCATTCAGCCTCACGCTGGAGAAGGACAGTAACAAGGTACATGCCATTTTCTGATGATTCAGGCCCTAGTTCCAAGACTTCAGGTTCCTTGACAGCAAAAAAATAGATTTGGGAGCAAAGTGAAGGAAGAGGTAGATGTGAGGAGGTGGATGTAACTGATAGTGCTCGGGTAGGGTCACCAAAATGACATGCAAGGATGTGCCAGTGATCGCCGGGTGGCTTTCCTTGGAGCTGCAGTACCAGGACCTGCCAGTGCTGGCACCTGGAGGGAGCATCATTTACCCAAACGAGTAACACCATTAACTTCAGAATTAATTACTCAGGAAAATCAACTTCAGGTTATTTAGGTGAGGTCTGCTCACTAAGAGTCGTGACCACAGAACTGTTGCATGTATAACCCCAGATCAGAATTCTTACTGAAGAAATGCAAGCAATGCTAGCCTTACAAATTGACTGGAGAAGTGGGGCTTTATTTAAAACCTATAGAAAACTGAAGGAAAATATGAAATCCATCAATGAACCCACCCCCACCACCCAAACCCCAAACACACACACCCCCAACCATCCAACCCAACAACAGAACTCCAATCAGGTGGAAAAATGACACCACCAGAACTGGGATTATGAAGAAAATGAAGCAGCAGGACTAGCATGGTTTTGTTTTATATCCCATTACACCTGCCAATCATTTCCTAAGACAGCTGATGATAAGTAGAATGACATGGACTTGATGTGTGACCTTCTTCAAATAAGCCAGTTGATAGTTTAATCGCACTGCACAGTACAAAAAAATTGGAAAAAAATAATACTTGCTTTACTGGGAAGGGAAGGGGAAGGGGAAGGGGAAGGGGAAGAGGAAGGGGAAGGGGAAGGGAAGGGAAGGGAAGGGAAGGGAAGGGACAACATTCAAACTATAGTATGGAACAGGGAGATAATTCGAGACAGCCAGCATGGCTTCACCAAGGGCAAGTCCTGCCTGACGAAACTAGTGACTTTCTATGATGGTGTGACAACAACGGTGGACAAAGGAAAACCAATGGATGTCATCTATCTGGACTTCTGCAAAGCCTTTGACATGGTCCCCCACAACATCCTTCTCTCTAAATTGGAGAGCTATGGATTTGATGGGTGGACTGTTCGGTGGATAAGAAACTGGCTGGATGGTCGCATCCAGAGGGTAGTGGTCAACGGCTCGATGTCCAGATGGAGACCGGTGAATAGTGGTGTCCCTCAGGGGTCCATACTGGGACCGGTGCTGTTTAACATTTTCATCAATGACTTAGACAGCGAGATCGAGTGCACCCTCAGCAAATTTGCGGATGACACCAAACTGAGTGGTGCGGTTGACACACCAGAAGGATGGGATGTCATCCAGAGAGACCTGGACAGGCTGGAGAGGTGGGCCTGTGTGAACCTCATGAGGTTCAACAAGGCCAAGTGCAAGGTCCTGCACCTGGGTTGGAGTAACCTCCAGTATCAATACAGGCTGGGGGAAGAAAGGATTGAGAGCAGCCCTGCCAAGAGAGACCTGGGGGTGCTGGTGGATGAAAAGCTGGACATGAGCCGGCAATGTGCGCTGGCAGCCCAGAAGGCCAACCGTACCCTGGGCTGCATCAGGAGAAGCGTGGCCAGCAGGTTGAGGGAGGGGATTCTGCCCCTCTACTCTGCTCTGGTGAGACCTCACCTAGAGTACTGTGTCCAGCTCTGTAGCTCTCAGCACAAGAAAGACATGGAACTGTTGGAGCGGGTCCAGAGGAGGGCTACTAAAATGATCCGAGGGCTGGAGCACCTCTCCTGTGAGGACAGGCTGAGGGAGTTGGGCTTGTTCAGCCTGGAGAAGAGAAGGCTGCGGGGAGACCTGATTGCAGCCTTTCAGTACCTAAAGGGGGCCTATAGGAAAGACAGGGACAATCTTTTTAGTAGGGCCAGCTGTGTCAGGACAAGGGGTAATGGTTTTAAACTAAAACAGGGTAGGTTTAGACTAGATATAAGGAAGAAATTCTTTACAATGAGGGTGGTGAAACACTGGAAGGGGCTGCCCAGAGAGGTGGTGGAGGCCCCATCCCTGGAAACATTCAAGGCTAGGCTGGACGGGGCTCTGAGCAACCTGATCCAGTTAGCGGTGTCCCTGCTCACTGCGGGGGGGTTGGACTAGATGACCTCTAGGGGTCCCTTCCAACCCAAAACATTCTATGATTCTATGATTCTAAGTATTATAAGAAAAATGAAATAATAAATAGTCCATTTTGATCAAAGGTTGGGCTTGTGTTTCAGTCTCCATAGAAAGTCTTATAATGAAAATACTATATCAGTAGTAACCCTTGATCGCTGCAGTTCCCCCATGACTCAAACTACCAACTGCACCCTTGCAGCTATTTTGCTTGCAAAGGGATTAAAAGCCCCCACTCGGAGTCAACCAAAACATCCAGGCAATGTTACTGCCATCACAGAAAGTGATGTGTTTCTGTCCAGGCAGCTAGCTAGCTTGCTTGTTTTCATTTTTGTAACAACTGTTTTTCTGTTAGTCAAGACTGTTAACAAAAATGACTAATGATTGTTACATTAAATGAAAGGTTGTTGTTCCGAAGACATTATCCCAGAGATTTCATCAATTACTGTAAAGGAATTCTGCTGAAAACATATTCCAACAGTTCAAATAAATTGTATCTAAGCAGGAAGAAAAGGGAAAATGGATGATGGTATATGGGTTATGTTTTAAAAGCTGTACATTGAGTTTAAACAATTCAGTGTAATCTTCATTATCCCCCAAAAAGCCTTTTGATTGTTTTATTCCTTCAAATGTGCCCTATTTAAATATTTTTCAAGCTTTACATATGGTATCTATGTTATTAGCTCTGTAAAGTGTTTACATGAAGTCTCAAAATGCAATCCTCAAGGCACTGTAATTTACAGAGAAGCTAACACTGTCATAATAACATCTTTATCCTACAACAGATCAGAGCTTAAAGTAATATTGCAAAGTAAAACAAATCCCATTAAAGAAAACAGAACTACCAGCAATAAAATTACAGTATGCTGAATCACCCTTGTGAGAGCACTGTGGAAGCCCGGCTGCGACAGAGCGCTGCGGCAGGACGATAAAGCAAATGGTGGGGATGGGAAGTGAATAGATTACGGACCCTGTTAAAAGTTAAATATAGACCCTTTCACCTCTAGGTCACAGAGGAGAATGGAGCCAGACTTCTATATGTAGTAATAAAAGCTTTATGGTGGCTTCTCTGGAAGAAGTCAATGGTCACGCTAAGTCCAGGACTTAAAGAGTAGGTGTGTATTTTCTGTATTACAAGGAATAACACAAACACCACAATAACACAAGTTCGTTCCCACAGCTGCTAATTGGCTGTGCTCAAACTGCAACATTTTAGAGATGGATTGAGTTTCATTAGCAAGGAAAGCACCTGTCCTAGGGCATGCAAGCAACTAGCAATAAAACACTCCAACTAAATGTGCAGGGGAATCATCAGGTTCGTATGCTTGTCAAAAAATACCTGGCACAAACCTGTGACTGTAGTGGCTGAGTACTATTGGGGATTTGGGGGAATAAATGGGATTTCCAGTATATTTTCTGCTATGTAGTTGCATTGCTTCTAAGGGGGTACTAACAGTGTCTTCCTATCCCCCCACCATTCTGTGGTATTGCTGTAATTTTTATCACCCCAGGATGGCTCAGCATGTTAATCACTGCACCCTCTGTAAGACACTAAAGACAGTTACTTCAAGATAATTACTGCAGGATAAAATTTGACACATTTTCTCAAAACTTACTGGGTAAAATCTTAGATTCAGTGAAAGTTTTGCCATTAGCTTCTGAGAGTCCAGGATTTTACTCTCTTGTTATTTATGTGCATGTTAATGCACGTTATGCATGACACGACTCTCTTCCTGGGTGAAAACAATTTCATCTTGCTCTGGAGCCCTGTGATATACTAAAATAATCCAAAAATATCAGATTTTGCTCTATCTCAATTTGCCTGATCTACATCTCACTGAAATGTCTTTCAAACGTAAATATCCATCACTGTAGTGATTGCAATACGGGGAAAATCATATTGTGAAATAAATAATTCTTTTTCACTGAATTTGGAAGAATTTGGAAAGAAAAAGATGCTTTTAAGTACAAATAACAGTGACTTTATATTTAGCACTGCTATATACTCAGGACTGCAGACCAGCCTTTTAATACATTCCTAGTGTGTTCTGTTAGTCATTACTTCTTCAAAGGTATTTTTTCAGATTTGAGAAGTCAAAGCAAATCCTAACTGTTTTGAAAAACTACAGCTTTCTCATTTTTAAACAGTTACTTTCTCCTCCTTGAAATGTTGTCATTTTTGATGAACGTGTCCTCTTGAAAATCAGAAATAGAATGAGGACACATTGTTTAAAATTGAATGAGACTAAGGCAGTTCCTTGAAACAAGAAATGCCACGTTTTCTGTGTTGTACAATTCCAAGCACTTTGTCAACACACTATAAGCAACAAATTTATGATCATGCTCAACTGCCCTTATCTCAGATACTAAGCAAACTAAAGACGCCTCTCCAAGCCCTGTGACATTATTAAAGTTTCTTCATTTTCTATATGAAGGAGACCCCTCAGACACAGATATTTACCACATTAAAACAGCTTCTGAGGTGAGAAAAACAATGACCTGTCATGCAACCTCCCCCCCCCCAAAAAAAACAACTTAGCAAAATCCCTTCTGCACTCATTTCTCTACACATAAAGATAAGAAACAGACAAATAAATGCTAACACATTGTTTTTAACATTAGAAACTGGGTGAGATCATGGCTTTGGGATAACCAGAAGCTTGAAATTTGTAGATACTCATGGAAAGTTTTCCCTTCTTCTGCAAGGTTTTCCAGTCCTTTATTTCCCCCTAAGCTAACTTATGAAGCCTTCATGCTTAAATCATTCTTTTAGAAAAAACCCTCCAGCCAATGGATAACAAATGCAAAGGCTGGAAATAAGCTCTCTCCTGCCAAACTGAACCCAAAGATATGGAGTATGTCCAACCAGGACCATGGAAGGAGTACATTTAAAACAAACAAACAAAAATTTTACACTGAAAGAAAACTTTCATGACCACATGATATAGTTACGTAGTCCTAAATAAAAGGGAATATTCTATGGCAGCAGTATTACATATTCTTAGGGAGGAATAGTTTCATCCTTTGGGTACATACCCTAAATAGCTATGGCAATCCCACAATTAGTCAGTGGCAAACAAGACTCTACTGCATCACAAGTGTGCTCTAAGGTCTATGGACCTTCAAAATTCCTTTTGAAGAGACTGATTCAAACACTTTCACATGTGTGGGCTGAGATGAGACTAATTTTTTTAATAATTTTTGTTATTCCCTGAAGATGTAGCCCAAAATTTACCAGGGAACCATGGACCTGAAGTTAAAAGCAAACTGAAAACCAGTGTACTTGTTCTATCTTCAGCACACAGCAGGCCACAGGATTTCTTCATGAGGGCCTTCGTTTCTGAGCCCAAGAAAACATATGTGAGATAGATACTCAGTTTTGATCTAAAGACTTACAATCCACTAAAACCCTATAAGCCTTTCACTAGTAGATAATTATCACAATTAAAAAAATACATTCTTTATCTCTTGTCTAAACCTATTTAAGCTGAGCTTCCAGCTGCCTAAACTGTTTGTGCCTTCTCCTGCTAATTTAAATTGCCTTCTTTGAGAGATCTTCCCTCCATCTTATATAGGCATCATACATCTATAGCCTAAAGATCCAGACCAGTAATTCAGAAGGACAATAATACTACAGGAGCGTCAAGAGGAAGTCAATATGGGTTAGGTTATCTTGACATTGCTATAATAAAATTATCATTATTCCCTCTTTCTATCACTTCAGTGTCAAGAGGAACCAACCAATACTGGAGCAGTAAGGTGAAAACTGCTGTAATAGCACATGGCAAAACACCGTCACCCCATGCCCAATTTAAAGATGCTGAACAAGGCAGGTCAGGTAGCTGATATTATCCTGATTTTACAGAGAACTGAAGGATGCAAAGAACCTGTGAAAGCCTCACAGGAAGTCTGAGAGTCCCAGGACTTCCCAAACCTCTTAAATCTTTTCCTGTTGTGTTAACACAAGTTCTTCTCAAGTTATTTATTTTCTGAAACCTATCACTCTAAAATCTTAGCAAAATAATGTTTGCAATTCATTCTTGGTCTGTCACTCAGATCTGAGTAGTTTGTTGTGAAAATATTCTGTGTTCAAAAGTCCAGCTTGCTTTGCAGGAGGCTGTGTTTCTATGTAATGTAGCTCTTGGCTGTTACTGGGGTAGAACCCAAAGACTGTGTGAGCTCTGCAGCTAGCTAGGGAAGAAGCCCTAATTCCAAACACCATGCTTATGAAACAAAAATTATGAATTTGGCTTTGCAAATCACTCCTCTGTGCCACTTATCACATCTTAACTAGAAATATCCTGAACTTTCCACTTGCAAAACGACATTCAAACATGAACTAATTAATCCTGCATTGGCTCCCTGATGTGAAGAAGTAATATAAGAAGTTATTATAGTCCCTTTGTTGGTGGAGGAAACTGAGACACAGAAGGCAGGAACCTCAGTGCCTGGCATGAGAGAGCAATTTGAGGTTAGGTGGCAGGATTCCTGGTGCTGGGTACAGGGAGGTTTACAGCATGATGTTTCCTTCACAGAAACTTTCTGAATGACACGCCAACAGAATTAGGCCTGCCTTTCAACAGAAAAAGATGTGGGTTTTTTTTCCCGCTTTTAAACAACATAGAATTGAAAAAAAACCCCAATTAACCAAAATGGACTAGGATGCGTCCGATATACCTTGCTCTAGGAAGGTGTGTGCTGTATTTAACTTTAAAAATCTCATAGGTCTCCTAGAGTTAAAGTATATTTGTAAGTAATAAACTAGCTAAACTGGCTTATACATTAATAAACTAAAAGACTTTAGGCCACGCTCATATTAAGCTACGCCTGTGCCATCAGTAAATGAAAATCAATTGAAATCAATTTAACCGGGATAAAAAGTCCCCTTCCCCTGCTGCAGCTCATCTGGTGTGCTAACAGCTCCCAGTGATGAAACAGGTGCTTGTAAATTAATTAGCCTACTGAAACACACCTTAAAATGAATTTCCCAGAACACCCTGGCAGTGAGCCATCCTGGTCCCACGAGCTGATCAGTGTTCTGTAAATATTGAGATTTGATAAAGTAAACGCTCCTCTGGCAGCAGATGGTTTGGAATGCTCTGTTGACATTGCCTGCGATTACTTGGATATGAAGACTTTGCTTCTCATAGACCTCCTTTGGGAGCCACTGGAGGACTTGATCCCCTCTCCAGCTATTTGCCTTCTAATTGAAAATCCTTATTCCCAGATGGAGCATAATGCTGCTGCTTCAGGCGTCTAGCTCTGCACTGCTTGACTGTTGATACATGGGTAATTGCTTTCAGTAATGCAGGTTAAATGTGACATTTAGTGCTTAATAAAAATTATCAAGGCCAAAGCCGTTTATCATTCTTACACTTGGGCTGTCAGTTCTAAAGGAATTTTCAATTCATTTGAATTCTTGCTGAAGAGGCGAGCAGCTCCTCCCCAGGAGAGGGAGAGGGGCTGGAACCAAACTTGGACATTTTTCTGCTTTATTTCTGAGATTTGTTTGCTAACAAAACCCCCTTAAAATTAACCTATCAAACATGGCAACTATCCGCCTTTGTACTTAGTGTGTTGGTGAATAACATATAATCAGCAGCCGCTGTGTACACAAAGCACATAAACCAGATGCACTGCACTGCACCTTCTGTGGGTGGCTGGAAGCTGAAAGTTATTCCTCTTGTAGCATCATAAAGAAATGAACCTGAAAGGAAACGGACTCTGCTGAATCGAGTCATTTCAACCTCAAAGTGTTTAAAAAATCAGGAGGACAAAAGCTTCCATGTCACGGTAGGCACGGCAGCTCAGCTTCCCTGAGAACGTTCAGGGTAGTTGCTGCAGTGCTTCCTTTTATTTATTTATTTATTTTAAAAATATGATCATTCCTAACGGGGCAAACAGACTAATATCCTCATTACAGGTTAGCAGCTTGATAAGAGAGTGACGCTGCAGTCCACAAAGCTTAAATGTACAGGTTTGAAACGAGGGTAGGCTGAAATCTGCTGACTGAGCAGTCACATCCCTGCTTTCTGGTCTCATCATCTGAGCTTTACAATCATGATCTTTGGGGAGGGTTACAAATCCCTGAGTTTTAGAGACATCATTACATGGCTAGGCAGACCAACATTTAGAACATTCCTTCTCCCAAAAGTTTATTCTCTAATTCAGAGATGGAGTCTTTCTTCTTCTAACTCCTACCACATTTGTCCAGAGAGCTGAAATAAGTAGCTAGCTAACTGACAAAGACCCATCTCCATCATCCTTGGAGGGATCTTCAAGATGTCTCTTCTAGACTTTGCAGCAGTCTAAAGGGAGAGAGATGCCATCCTTTGTGCATCAGCCAGTTTGAAAGGGCCAGGGGCATAGGGAAGCTTAAAGAGATCATCAGTCGGAGTGGCATGCCCAGCTGCATCCTTCAGCCACCTCAAACGTTCATTAATACCTTTCTATAAATCCCTTTTGTCCCTCATGTCCTGAACAGTCTCCAGAGAGGCTCTTACCTGTCTACCACACAGCAGTTCAAGTGATCACGGAGTCTTCCTCCAATTTACAATGTTTGCTCTCAGAGAACTTCACCTTAGTGCACTGCAGAACTAAACCTGATCTAGGTCTCAATAAAGAGATGTGAGCATTATTACTCACACAGGACAGTCAAGCAGAACCCCTTTTTTCATATTTGGAAATTTTGCTGAAAAAAAAAATTTTTAACAATAACAACAACAAAACCCAGAAAATTAATCCATATTGTGGTGGAATGCAACCTTAGCTCTGTAATTCATGTAATTTGGAGGATGCCTTCATACACAGTATCTATGTACCTGCTGTAATACATTATCACTTTTAATGACTAAAGCAAATCTAGGCATACTGCTGAGCTGGATGGCTGAAAGCCAACAGAGATAAGAAAATTATAATAGTAATTCAGGAAACTGAAAAAAAAAAGTATTTCTTCAGATGCTGCTACTGATGGTCTTAACTTCAAGGCCATAACCTGTCCCTGAGTGTGCAGTTTTCATAAGTTCCAGCTTCTCCTTTTGGAAGAAGCTTTTATGTTCTTGCTTGCTTAATTCATTTTGTAAAGCTCATGTTTCCTTCTCTAGGTGTTCATTAAAATCAATGACTTACTTTCTTGGTTTCCAGAATTCATTGCCCTTCATATTTTGTTCTTCATGTCAGATTGTTTGCCTCATCACAGGAAATATAAGAATTCTGAGCTCACCTTTACCTTAGAACAAACTTTGTGAAACTGAATTTCTCCCTTTTTGAGAAACCTTACCCAGACACCTATGCAGAGGGCCTGGAAAGTCAGAGTAGAAGACTCATTTCAGCTAAATATGGCATCTAAAGAAAGTAACTTCTTCTGGTAGACATCTGAGGAGATGTGACTAACCCTTCCTCCACCCACCTCTTTTTTCAGGAGTAACCAGAAGGATGTCCATTTGGTTTTAAGGTCCATAGTCTGGTGCCAAACTCCCTGATTTACAGTAAACTTCTAGTGTAGGTTTCTCCATAGAGATTCTGCACAGCTAAAACCTATACAGTGCCTCTGGTCTGCCTTTTCCTGTTCTCCAGGAGTATCTATCCACTTGGCCCCCTTGCAGACATGTCTACATCTAGAGCTGCCCACTGTGAACCAAAACAGAAGAATGCTGGCTATAGAAGTATTCAGGAAAAACATAGAAATAAGTATTTCCCCTTATGAAAAATACAGAGAAGCTCTGTCATGTTGCCCGTTACAGAGGTCCAGGACAGATCCTAAAATTAGACAGGTATCATATGGATCTCTCAGCACTCCTACTGCTATCTACTACACTTCCTAAATTATAAGGATTGAATTTAGCAGAAGATTATTTGCTGTAGATACTTCGCTTTTTTTCCTCTGTGCTGGAATACCATATATTAGGAACTCCTCTGGGGAAAATAACTTTTAAAAAAATATAGTGGATGCTAAGTAACTTAATGGATAATAAAATGCCTTGCGCTTCTGGGACTGCTATTTAAAGAGCACCTGATGTTTTATGTAAAATAAGTATTGCAATCTTGGGACCTCACCCTGCATTTCTGTAGGATTGACTATAGGTAAAGCACTTTTTCCCCAATAAGAGCACACATTTCTAGGAGTCATTAACAAGCTCCCACAGGACAAGTGGCCTTTCTTGCCGCCAGCATTCTCCCTTCCCCCCCTTCCCAAAAAAAAAAAAAAAGTGTGAGTTACTAAGTAAAGAATAGTAAAAAGAAAACCAATAATGAAGTTGAATGCCTCTTCACTGCATAGGCAGTGGTGCTAGAGTACAGACTCAATTAGTTAAACGTAGCAATATGAACAATTTTGTATAAAAAAATTTTTGTCCTCTCACCTGAAGTATGAAAATTTACAAATTAACCAGTTCTAGTGCATATATTTGATTGCATATAAGCTCATTTATGACTTGAGTAGGCTGTTCATCTCGTATATTCTGCCTTGGCATAGGACACTATAAATTACTCCAGCACTGATGTCAGAGAGTATTTTTATGAGGCCTTCAACTATCTTCAGAAACAGTTGGAAGAAAGCTGCATGGAAATTGAAGCAGCAAGCTACACAGTGCATATTATCCATCCGTGTGAGAAGTTATGTGATTATCTGAGAAGTACCAGCTAAGACCTTCCAAAGTGTTTGAGGACATCTAGGTTCAAAACCAACGCTGTACAAGAGCTGGAAGCACCAAAGATGAAGAGCACTTGGGCCTTGGGAAGGAGCCCTTGTACTGTTCTCTGGATAACTTCATACAGGGCATTGCTATTGTCTGTAAAGGCAGCTGTATCTAACCATAAATATTGGGGTGAAAGCTCATTTCCAAGAAGGATTCAGGGGAGGAAACAAAGGATACAAAAAATAATATGTGCTACTGGGTATTCAAAAGGGGAATAAATTATATGCCAGTCTTCCCTTGCAGTTACTTTCTTCCTTGTTATACAGACCCATATTCCTGTTTCAAGATGAATACCATTTTTTTCAGAATAACCTCTATCTTTAGAGAAAAAGTCTCACAGTAGCTGGGCAGGGGAAATTGAATGTTAGAAATGGGAACTTGTTACTTTTTTGTCCTCCTAGAACTGTGCTGGAAGATTTAAGCAGGTGATCATGGGCAAGCAGGAACCCCAGTGAGCTTGCTCAAAGCTGAAAGAAGCAGTTTAAACGTGAAAAAAAAAGGTGAAATGCAGAAGAGATGCTTATTTAGATTTTGTGGTCATTTTGTGGGCTTGGTTGCAGAAAGAACTCTTTGAGTAAAATTTGCACTCAGAAGAGAAAATTACTGCATAATATTCTTACCACTATAAAGAAAATATTTGTCTTGCCTCATTTCTCCATGTTCTCATTAATCACAGCCATGATAAGTTAAATGGAATAAATTTAAGAAATGTTCAGAGAATGGCGAAGCATTCTGACAAGGGGAGGTCCCCCTTCGGTGGTCTCAAAGGAGCTGGTGGAAGAGCCAACTATAGGGTTGGCAAGGGGCAGTAAGACCACCTTTGTCAGTGCACTCGGCAGAGATCTGGAGTTGCAAATGTTATTCAGAGAAGACACATTTGAAATCCCAAGGAAGTGCATTATGAAAGAGGCTTGAAGGGGGGAAGGCAGTCAGTTGGAAAACAATATTTCAATAGGAGTCATGTATGTCTCCCCTGTGTGAGCGTCCTTTCCTGAGATTTAAACTTTGCTCTTAATTCAAGCTCAGTTTAGACACGCCTAGCAAGGTTTGAGCTCAGTTTCCTCAGCTCTAATTGATTATAAGTATAAATGGCCCACTTTGGTCCAACATTTTGTTCTCTTTCTAGCCATAGTATGAATAGTGACACTCCCTTGTATTAATGTTGGTTGGCCTCTTGTGTGGTTGTATGTGTATGAGCCCAGAGTAGCAGAGCACCACTGTGAGAAGACCTTGGGGCTTACTGTCTGCTTTCTATGTCTTTATCTGCCATCATCAAATCCTCTGAAAATCCAGAGATTTCTCTGCCATAGGTTTATCTTGTAAGAGTTATCTCCTAATCTCTTTTATCAGCTTTCCTTGAATGTCACTCCAGAACTTCTGTGCTGTTCCTTTATTCTGCATTCTAAGACTCTCACTCCTCAACTTTCTTTCCACCTTCTCTTGCTTTTAACTTAAATATTTTTAATCAACTTTAATCTCCCTCCAGTCTGGAAGTGACTTCTGGTCTATCCATCTCCTTCAACCTTGAGAAAACTATTTTCAAGGCTCTGTTCTTTGAGGTCTCCAGATGCTGATCTTCTGATTTTTTCAGAACTTAACGCTTTTGCAATTCTTCTGCATCATCACTCTTTTTTTAAATTCCACATACGCACACAGCTGGCATATTTATTTGGTTATACCTATAGTATAATATACATATACATGACACTAATTAGTATCTTCATTAGTAATATAGGGCATGTGTTGCACTCTAATGTAATATACATACACTTGATACACCTAATAATGTATGCAAGGTGCCTGTAATGATACTTTATACTTGATATTATAAGAATATAGATTGACCTGATTACTAGACACTTGTTCAAATTCCACTAAAAAAGCGCATTGGTGTGAGATCCCAAGCAAAAGTGATTGAGGCAGGATTTATTATTTGGATGGGAGAGGAATTCAGTCCCTTAAACTGACATTTCTTTTGACTCTGTGCCTGTCTCCTGACTAATTCCACTTTTGGTTCCTAGCACCGAGACTCCATGACCCAGCCCCCGGCAGTAGTAGCAGCCTCATCTTCCCAGCAGCAGACCCAGATTTGACTCTGTAAGTGAAAAAAACTTTTTAGTTTGTTAATAATGACTTAACTTTTTTTAAAAGGAACAGAAATAACGAATTCTGAAACTAGGAGAAATTTCACAGCCCCCTTGAAGACAAAACACCTGTTTACCGGTGCAGCCTGGACAACTGTGTTTTCAAGATTATCTACCAGTGTTACATTATCAAAGAAGACACTTTTATGTCTATACATTGAGCTGGTAAAAGTATGTTTGACCACTAGCTTTGGTTCTTTTTCATGGGAAGTGAAAGAAAATACAATCTTCTCACAGACTGGCTGCCATTAACACTGGGCCACTGCTGACAACATCCTCCTCCGGAATGACTTCACAACTAGTTTAGAAAGATGCAGATTTTATGTGGTAAAAGTCAAGAGGTACTGAGTTACCTTCAGCAGCAAAGGCATTGGGAGGAGAAAAATACCATTCTTCATAACCGAAATGCAATGAAATAAAAGATATAGATGCTTTGTTTAGCTGATATTTATTTAGACATTCTGTCTGGTAGTCAACTATTAAAAAATTAATGCCATAAAATATGGTTACCCAGCACCATCTGTGAATCTGTTTCTACAGATATTTTATTGTGAATTAAAACAATTGTGTTTGAGGGTTTCTTTCTTAATTTATGCTAGTGACAATTTAAAAGTTGTTAAACTTGTTCTGAAATAAATATTTCAAACATAAAAAATAAAATAATTTTTTTTTTCTACTGCCTCTCGAAGCAAGAGTTTGTTCTATGATCACTTTTATTTTCTGACTGATTTTCACTGTGTTTGAAGAGGTTTTATTTGAGTTCTTAAGGGCTGTAAAAAGTCTTGAAAATCTAAATACTCTTTAAAATCTAAATATTGTTATATAAAAAGGAGGAAGGATCACAATCATTATAAAAGAATTATCTTCGGTCTATATTAACATCATATAAATAAAATTATTCATCCCTGTGATAAAATAAGAAGTTATTAATCAAAAAAAGACATTATCCAGGTAGGTTAAGTGTGTGGTCAGTAGAATGAAACCAAGAAAAGAGAGTATTTTTTCAAATCTGAAAAGGACTGTGTGCTGGTTTTGACTGGGGTAGAGTTAATTTTTTCCATAGTAGCTGGTATGGGGCTGTGTTTTGGATTTGTGCTGACAACAATGTTGATAACACAGGGATGTTTTCATTACTGCTGAGCAGGGCTTACACAGAGTCAAGGCCTTTCCTGCTCCTCACCCCACCCCACTAGCGAGGACGCTGGGGGTGCACAAGAATCTGGGAGGGGGCACAGCCGGGATAGCTGACCCCAACTGACTAAAGGGATGTTCCACACCATATGATGTCATGCTCACCATATAAAGCTGGGGGAAGAAGAATGAAAGGGGGGTTGTTTGGAGTGATGGGGTTTTTCTTCCCAAGTCACCGTTACGTGTGATGGAGCCCTGCTTTCCTGGAGATGGCTGAGCACCTGCCTGCCCATGAGAAGTAGTGAATTAACTCCTTGCTTTGCTTTGCTTACACATGCAACTTTTGCTTTCCCTGTTAAACTGTCTTTATCTCAACCCATGAGTTTTCCTCACTTTTACCCTTCTGATTCTCTCCCCCATCCCACCAGGGGGGAGCGAGCGAGCAGCTAGATGGTGTTTATTTGCTGGCTGGGGTTAAACCATGACAGAGTGCCAACAGCAAGGACTAAACAATAGCTGAAAAGGAAAAAGCTTTTGGTTTTTGGCAGAAAAAAATTGTTGTTATTATGTTTTTTAATGAAATAATTCCTCTCCATACTATGTTTAAAAATACGGCTATATCTAAAATGTTGCACAGACCTATTAAGACTAGGAAGACTCTTATTCCTTTATATGACTTGTGCAAATTCAGAATTCTCATTTTAATTATGATCCACCATCCCTAGCCAAAGATATAACTGATGGCATCTGAAATCCAGTGTAGGCTGAAGTTTCTAATATTGCGGTAAGACAAACCTGGGGTAGGCTATAACAAGCACAGGATGCATTAGATTTATACACTGGTCTCCCACATACATTAATAATTCGCTAACAGCTCAGCTTAAAAATGGTTTGGGGAGTGGATGCTTACCCTTATTCTAGAAAAAAGAACTCCTTCTGGAAAGACGAGAGAAAATAATAGAGAAAAATGAAGTGCCTCTTCAGAACTGAAGAAGCCTGGCAGGCCCACAAAAGTTTATACCAAAATAAAGGACACGGAGAGAATATCTATAATGTAATGCATGTGTAAAGACAACTCCTTCCTCCCTCTGGAAAGACTTCAAAAACTCAGAATGATGCTTTCAAGGGAAATCCAACCAATGCTGTAAAACTAAATAAAATTATGCACTCCTGTGATAAAATAAGAAGTTATTAATCAAAAACAGACACTATCCAAGTAGGTTAATTGTATGGTCAGTAGAATGAAACCAAGAAAAGAGAGTGTTTTTCCTAATCTGGAAAGGACTGTCAACAGCAAGTGCTAAACAATAGCTGGAAAGGAAAAAGTATTCTTGGCTTTAGATTTTCAGCAAGAGTTTGGACAGGCTGAACTCCGCAGGGCAAGCACTGTTCCTGTGCTTGCAGTGTGTTAACCGCTTCCATCCCAAATGGAAAACTCAATGTAGCAAACCGCTTGGGTTCAGAGCTGGGTTCTAGTAAGGTAACGTTTTGTTTTAGTTGGGCTGATCTAAAACCAGAAATGACTAACTTCAGAGCACCAGACTACAAAACAGCAAAAGGAGGGACATAAATCAGGAACAAATTTTAAGTCAGTGTGACGGGTATGGTTACATAAGACATAGTCATTGAGCCAGACCCTAAAGTGGGTTAAGAACATAGAGAATATAAAACAAAAAATCTGGAAGCTCTTTAGCATAACTGAGCAAATTCATTCCTCGGCTGTCACAGGCAGGGGCTTACTGACAACTGTGGCAAGAGAAAAAAGTACAGAAAGATGAAGAAAACAAAATATTTGGAGCAATTACAAGTGAATCTGAAGAACATATTTGCCATCCGAAAGAAATGAAACAATGATACAGTCTAAAAGCCACCTAGACTTAAAAATGAGCCATGTTTGACACTACATCCTGTAAGATCAACACATATTCCTATCTACTAAAAGTATTTGGGTTGTCTACCCTGACCTCCAAAGATAAGTTCAAATATTTGATTTGCCTGTTAGTAATATCTGTGTCGTCCAAAACTATTGAGTTCTCGGTTCATCTAATAGTAAGGATTTCTTATTCAGCTTTTGCCATTTAAAAAAAATAAATATTAAAGTTGAGAAAAGTTTGGCTTTAGAAATGACCGTACAGATGGGGGAAATACCAATGGCCCCTTTGTTCATGTTCTCGTTTCAGCAGAAATAAGTTTAAAGAGTTTAAAGACAGGGCAAGGGGGCATCTCTGTCCAGCCACAGAGGTGAGTAGCTCAGGGCAGACTAGGGATATCTAAAGTAATATAGGAAAAGTTTTGTCTTAACATTCATCAAGGCCTGCAAAGTGCCCACCCTTTTTTCAGGTATTGTTTGCATGGAGAGTCTTATGGAGTACTTAAATTTACCAGGAACAATCTAATAACCAGCCTAACCATGAAACTCCTGTACATTTTATTCCCCAATTTCAAACTTATGCCAATTTATACATGTTGAGACCTCAGCTCTCTGATTCTGATGATTAGACACTAACAAATGCACTGTAGTACTAAAGATAGCTAAAAAATACCAAGTACGTCACTGCTGAGGAAATGCTGTTCTCACCCAGGAGAGCAGACTGCAGCAGCTTTACTGTCCCATACATTTTCCAACCTGTGTTTGTCTCTGTGGTTCCTGTACAGTACAGCTTTCCCAGACTTGATTGGACTTAATGTCATCATGAACTACCTGAGGTCTTCCCTGAGTCAAAGCAGACACTTGGGGTGAGCTGCACTTAGCGCGAGTTAATGCAGCAGTTGACAATGATTACATCTTTACGTTTTGAAATAAAGAAGACGTTCATAGAGCAACCAGATCTCCCCTGGTGCAAAGTTGTCCTGAGGAACCCCTGGGACAACAGATGCCCAGAGTTAAGGCTTACGTGAGGGCCAAGGGAAGGAACACCTAACAGTGAAGCAGATGAGACCCATGCTGCCTATTCCTTCCAAGCTCTAGAAATGTGAACACTAGGATGGAGACCTACGGTCCTCTGAGCTCATCTCCTGTCCCAAGCTGAAAAGTTTCCCCCTGAACTGCCTGAGTCTGAGCTACAGCTGGTCTTCTATACCTGATACTTCTTACATGTGTGCCATCTTTCTTTTGCTTTTTTGGTGAGGATTTTTTTAACCTCATGCTGTTCTTTTTCCTCATTCTGCTTGGTTTTGATTACTCCCTGTCTCTCTTCCTCACACAACTTCCCTTTTTCCAAATTTTCTTGATAACCTCTAATTTTCTCTGCCACGCATTCTCCCTATCATGTCCAGCAGGCAGTCTTTTGGCTGCAGGCTTTGATGGAAAGCAAGCAAAAGCCTTCCTCCGGCCTTTGTTCCCCAGCCCTTGCCATAGTGGCCGTGCCGCTGCCTTAAATATGCTTGCGGCATCTGCTGGGGTCCTCACTCACCTCCAAACAAGTCTGGTCCTGGTCTCTGCGGGGTCCCTCTGGACCCACTGGGGAGAGGCTGCTGCTCCGAACTGCCTCTGGCTATGAGGGAGCTGAACTGGCTCCTCTGCATTAATCCTCTGGAGGAAGCACTCTGTATGGAGTCTGTAGGGTGTCTACCGCCAAGTGATTCAACAACGGCAACCACTCATGAAGGACTTCCCCTTCACAAGGCACTGTGGAAATCAGAAACCCACCACAGCATTTATTGTAACCAGGGGAAGCTGAACAATCCTGGTTTTTATTCAGAGTTTTCCAATCAGTAGGTTCAGAGACACAGAAATGCCATCCATGTGGAAATGCCTGGAACTTCCAGCTGCCCCAGATACAGCTTGCTTTTTAAAAATAATATTAATAAATAAAATTAATAAACTGACTAATGGCAGTTTTCTATCACAACTCATTTGCCCAATCTAAAAGTGCTGTGTTGCTGGAAGCAATACACAGGTCTCTCTTACAGAAAATAAATTAAATTATTAGGAAACAGAGAATAATATATGTGTTTGTTTCTCTGAAATGAGCTGTGTGAGTTTCATAGAGCTATTTTAAATGTTTTTATATTGCCATACATATGATAATGTTTTAAATGAGTCCATAGTAGCTCATAATAATGTTTCTAATGTTTTTCTGTAATATAGAATTAAAATAAGTGATTTCACGGCATACTTCTCTTTCTCAAGGGTGCCTAACTTTCTGAATACTTCAGTATTTTGATCTGGGAGAAAAGAAAGAGAAGGAGTTTATTCCTTTAAGTCCTATGTTCAGACCACAAAGGATTTTTGCAAAGTTTTGAGTACTTGCTTTCAACAGAATTTGAGTAATCACAGCCAAGAGACCGTGGATTCCAGGTCTGTGCTGGTACTCAAGGTACAGAGTTGGTAGACATAAAGCATCATGGAGAATTTTCTTTCCAATCAGTTAAAAAATGCCTTTTTCATATTTTGGATATGAAGACTACAATATAGCATGTCCTTACAATTTTAGATTTTCAAAGGACTTAGTCCACTCCGAAGATGCATGATTTAGGAGTATCTGGACACATTAATTTAGAAATTAGATCCTTCACAAAATTACATTTTTCATGATCTTTTGCTGGTTTTAGAATGACTTACCAAGTAACAGAATTATGCATGTGTTCATTTACTCTACACCTCAGTAGATTTTTGAGCATTATTCCTATGGTATTCTGGCATCATGTGTGTGATATTTAATTATTTGGAAACATTCTGTGGAAACAATCAGAACCATGTAGTTGGGTCTGATTCTAATTTATCACACTCAGATAAGCATAGGCTTTCACTCATAATGTCATTCTGTTTTCTCCAGAATGACTGTATTGAAGGGTTCTCAGCAGACTTGTCTTCTGTTTTTAAACAGAGTTGATTTGCCAGAGCAAATTTCTCTGTATTTCTTCCTCCAAATGTTCCCTCTGCATTCTGCAGGGCTGAAACTTAAGTGAAAATCTTTTTTAATCCCTATGTGAAATGACTGTTTTCTCTAAATAAATTGCTGAGGAGGATGCTGAGTAATGAAACATGAATTTCTTTCTACTTTGCTCTAAAAAAAAAAAAAAAAAAAGAAAAATGTCTTATTACCAAGGAAAAGAAAGACTTTTAGGGCTGAGAATATAAATAAGCAATCCAGGAATTTCAGTCACATTGTGTGTATAGGAGACTCAAATAGCATTTAATATATCATTTGTCAGAAGAGCAGTCTATAAGCATATAAACATTTACAGGCACAACTCTGATATCAGACAAACACAATTTTAGGGAGGTCACAGAAAGCCTAGGGCTTAATTTAAGACAATTTGTTAACTAAAGTGATAATGACATCAGACCAGAAGTCTGGGCAGCAAGTGTGAGGGTGGTGGATGCCCTGTGAACAGCCCCTTTCCCCACAGCCCACCTAGCTACCAGGTGGTAGCCACCAATATTCACAGGCCACGGGACCTAAGAACACCCCTTCTGTACCAAGTAACTAGCTTCAGGATACCACATTTTTTTACCACCCCTGAGCTTACTAGCATACAAAACCACCGCTAATTAAAGCACTGTGAGGAACAGCTTCAAACTGTGGACCCCTGGATAGTCAGTATTACAAAATCCTTAATTTATCTCCTACCTTTATATTTACGTACTCCCACTATTAATCTTCCAGAAAAATCTAAGTAGGGTTTGGGTGGACACAAAGTGCTGTGCTTTACTTGGCCCAGGGGCCAGGAATCATTCCCAGAGGCACATGCATTTTAATAGCACAGACACAAACCTAAGCCTCTCTGGTAACCAAAGTTAGGTGGGCACAGGCACTTACACATCAGGTGAGCTTGCAGGAGATGTCTATGCTGGCAATTAAAATGAACCACGTGCCATGATAAAGTTCACCTTTATAGGGTTAGCCTTTTCTCCCCTATGTCAGAAATCCCCCTTAGGAATAGTTCCTGGAATATACTATCCCCCAGTCCATGCAAGGGAGCATACTAAGGCTGACAGTGGGACAGTGACCCAGCCTGTGCTTTGGCTTTGTTCTGTTTCTAAGCATGGCACTGTTGACTAGATCTCTCCTGAGCACCAGAGAAACCCTCACCAGTCTTGCCCTAACAAGTATCATGGAATGTCTAACATCATGGATTTTGTACTAAAGGCAAAATCCCACTGGGAGACAAGGGGAGGAACTGCAACCAAACGACCTGTAATTCAAAACTTCATATATTGGATGTATAAGCTTTAGTTATCCTATTACAAACTGCTGCACCGTAACCTTGTGATGTAGCTACAGAGAGAATTTGGGATTTCTGGATGTAACCTACTAGCAAAGAGTGCTTCAAGTGTCCCAAGGAGGGGTTCGCCGTTGCGTTGTCACTTGAGTGGCAGATGTCTACGGCAGGGGAATCTGAAGGTTCAGGATTCACATTAGACTAATGACCCACATGGGAGGAGCCTAATGGCTGGATTTGATGGGTTATAGTATTGTTTTCCATTTTTTATGTAATGAGCTAGGTCTATTCAAAAAAAGAGAAAGCAACCTTGAAAACGAGATTACTATGTCATCACTATGAACCCTAAATCATGGTGAAGCATGCAGCCACATACAGCTAGTTAGTCTTTTGGTTATTTCTCAGCTCATTGACTTATTAGTATTCATCATCTGTTACTTTTAAAACAAACAGATGAAATCGGTTTAGTAGGCTCTTCTGAAGCTTGTAGTACAGTTTGCCATTTTGCTGAAAGGTTATACCACGGATGATCCAAACAGTGTAAAAGCTTAATGGCAAACATGCAAAAAAGTTTCCGGTAAGGTTAAATGCAAATAACTAGCAGTATCTAACATTGACGCAAACATTTAATGTTTATATATGAAATATTCAAGTAGTTTGAGCTGAAATATTCAAGTACTTCTAGCAAATCTCATGACAGGTCATCAATTAAACAGTTAACTGCACTAAATTACTTCACACTAATTTAAATACCCTTCTCCCAAGCTAAATTTCTCTCCTTTTAGTGCAAAAGATATTTCCTGGGCTACACTAATACCCAGTTTCACTAAATTAATATCTTCGGTGTTCACAGTTTCATCTCAGAGACAAATATTTCCTAATGTGCAGATGTTATCCTATATAGTTGAGAAAAAATAAATCAGTTTTCCTTTAAGGAATAAAACATATACAATGCTACAACGTAAATAAAGCTGAGTTACTGTTGCTGTGGGAACCATAACTTTGAATATCCTCACTATTGTACATTTAAATTCTCTACCATAATGTTGCATTAACTTTTTTTCTTTTTTGCATTACATTTATATCTAATGTGATTCCATTTCCCACTCTTTACAGATGCAGATTAGCTACTGTAATGTTCCTGATGCAAAAACTGTTTTTGGTAAATCATATCAAAATGTTTCATGGAACTCACTGAGAAGTGTTGATATATGGAAATTGGTCTTTTTAAAAATTGCACCTAAAAACCAAATTGCATATTTTGAACGGCACCCCCCTCTTTTCTATCATCACTTCCCGTATTTCTGGGGAATTAAAGGGAATGGCACATCTGTGACATTTCAAAAGGAAAGTTCCTATTATTGCTGGTCTAATGCTTATTATAAATACACTGTACAGCAAGTTACAGTAATCTAAACAAACAAATGTTAGTAATAAAGGTTAACATCTTGCCAAAATTATCAGGCTTGCATTGACAATGAATCTTTCCCAGTGAACTATGAAGATTCTGATATATGAAAAACCTGCATAGTTTTGGAGCTTATTCAGAAAAAAGTAATTTCAAATTATAATTCATGACCGATGACCTATGAACCAACAATTGACTGTAAACTTATTATGGTATTGAATGTATGCATTTAAAACCTGTCGTGTGGTACAACTTCACTGGAAACAGCCTCTCCTTTGTTAGATAAACCCTTTGGAAATTTTCTCTTCTTTCTCTAGTCATTTCCTGCCCTTTTGGTAAGCTTCTTCCAGTTCAGAATAAGATAATGACAAATTAATTCCAGCTAAGAGTCAAATTTTTTTAGGTACTACATGGAGTATTTTTATAATGAATATAATTGTAATTATTGAGATTAACGTACTTAGGGACAAATAGAGTAGGTTCCAGAGACAGTATTATAAGAGTGCCCATTAAAATCAGGGTAGAGCATAGATCAATAGTACTTAAGAGACTAGTTGCTTTCAAACAATTCATATGAGAGAGGTTGAATTATATCAATAAATTATATTATTTCAATGAACAGTACTGGTAACAGAAGTTGAGAGTGCAGAACTGAATCAGCTACGGCTCAGTTCATACCAAAATAATTTTCCTTTAGAAAAAAAATCTTACAAAGTTATGCTGCAGTGGAAAGGAGGCACAGCTGCAGAAAGCAGAGCGTTTTGTTGCTCACCGTAATCCACCAGGAACGGCTCCGCACTCCCCTTTTTGTGGCACTGCATTTCCCACTGACTTCCGGTGCAATCAGCTGTGGGTTTGGGGTCTCGTCTGTTTCTCCCAAACCTATTCGTGGCAGGTCTTCCTGTTGATTTAAAGTCTAATGATATGCAAAATAATATTAATGAAAAAAAAAAAAAAAGCCCAACTTGCAGAATAGGAGACTACTTGAAACCCTATATAAGGAGATGTGGATGTGCAAACATATGCACGTGCGTATACATGTGTGTGTACATATGTTTCTACATGCACGAATCTTTGTATTTCTCCACTGAGTACCTACATACAGACAAAGCCACACGCGTGTAACTGAAGGCATTACTAAAGGGAATATATGTAGGGAAGAAATGAGCATGTTACAAACTTCTGTAATTTGAAATTGATCACAAGTCATTCTTAGAAGATCCATTTCTTACAGTGTCTTGCTAGTGCTGACTTATATTTATAATCTATCAAGCACTTAATCAAAATGTTACACAGCTTTGACAGAGAACTTTCCTATACTCTACAGGATATGACTGTAAAATGTCTTCCTTTCTTTGACTGCATGATTGAAAAATCAAGCTTTGAAATTTTATTTTAATAACATTGTTAGAGACCTGTGTATTTCATTTCATTGTCAAAGTCTAATAGAATAATAAACCTTGATATTTCATCAGCCTTAAGTGTTTTCTTTCTCTCTCTCTCTTCCTCCTCCCCACCCCCCCCCCCCCCAATGGTTTTAGGATTTTAGTTACTGAGTAGATTTAAATTGTCCTCTTGGCATCTTTATTATTGATTCAGGTATCCTTAACCTCCTTGAACACGTAGATGTTCTTTCATACTTATATAAGGTGGAAGTTTGCACAAAAGCTCCATCTAATTTATACAGATTCTCCAAAACCAAACCCAAAGCTTAATCACTTCCTGGAATTTCTTTAATCTCTTCTGCTTTGACTTTTGCTATATTTTGGCAGACACTAATAAAAGAATGAGTGCAACAGATGAAGATAAATAATAAAATTTTCGCTGATGTTCCTCTGAAAACCATTTCCAGTTACAAGTAACTAAAAGGTAAAAAAATTAAAACAAACCACCTTTCCAATCTAGTCCTTATTTTTAAAATGTCTCCAACTCAAATGCTCTTACAAATTTTGTTTTATATGTGTAACTGCTAGTATTGACCACTAAAAGGAAAAAAATCAGAGTGGCTGTTGAGAGCCTAATATTTCTGCAAATCGCTTTCATTCCTGTCATGGTCTGGTTACCATTAAAATATGGAACACTTTCTTGGTTGTGGGGTTTTTTTGTTTTGTTTTGTTTTGTTTTTTAACCTCTAATTTGCCAATAATTGAATTTGGCATCTCAGTATTACATTTTTACACCTGGCAATTTCAATCTCAAAAGTCAAAATATCTAGTCCTTGGGTTCTATACCTGAGTTTTACCCTAGATAACTACCTTTTTTCTTCTTCATTTTTTTTTTTCTTACAGATATTATTCTGAAGGAGGAGGAGGAATAAAGAACTATTTTCAGGTGCGTGTACCTAGGTACTCTGATACCCCATTTGAAACTGAAACCAAGGTGAATGATGGGAAACGCAAATGACAACAGGTATCTTCTTGCATTTTGGCACAGAGCAGATCTTTAAAGAGTACATTTACATTTCTTCAGGGAAGAGTTCCAAATCAGAGCCCGCTTCTTCCCTGAACTGGAGGGGCAGGAGGTTCAAAAGGACTTGAGCACAATCTTGGGCTGTAAATATTGTGTAATTGCATCACCTCTGCTTTAACCTTTTAGTTCTCACCAGTTCCTGATTCGTGTGCTTTTTTGTGTCCTTTCGCACAGCAAGGTGAAATATCTGTCCCAATTTGTACCCCGCAGCCTGACCTCTGGTCTAGATTGCTCACTCGGAATTCAGTTCCGAATGACTAGTGTTCCGTCAGGCAAAATCTACATAATCTGCTGTCAAAGACTGTCAAACAAATGGTTGACTTCATACACCCCATTTCAGTAAAATGATCAAAACATCAGAAAGAAAAAAAAAAAATAAAAATCCTTCCTTGGTCTCAAAAACATTGTACAAAGATTGAGAAAATACCCTGGAAATGAAAGAAACCATTGAAAAGGTAAAAATCAAATTATTCCTGGGAAGATGTAAATAGCTACAAATTGCTGAATGCATACTCTTAATTTTTACTTCAGCTGTGGGAAGAATTTTTCCTATTTCAGGTTTGAATTCTGTAATTTTATTTATTTTTCTCTACAAAACCCCCTCTCAGATCCAGAGTATAGTGCAATTAAGTTTGGGAAGAGGTACTAAAGAACAAGTAATTATAAGGGATCCAACGATTGCATGGGAATAATTATTTAAAGTCCAAAGGTCTTTGTTTAAAAATGTCATCAAACCGGTTGATTGGATATAAGCCACCATTAAAAATAAGCTTACATATTAGTTTTCCTCAGGGGAACAGGGCAGTTAATACATCCATTTCTAAATGTAATTACATTTCCAGTGCTACATGTATTTTATAGCATAACTTGTATCTTAGTAAATCATTTCCTTTTGTTCTTGTAACAAAGTTCCTTGGAACGCTAAACGGAGAGGCTGCAGGCATCCTCCATTTAATCCATGTCCATTAGAAATTACATATTTTGCTTTCTAGGAGCTGCACCACGTCCTTTTCATACCTGAGGTGGTTTTCTTTTAGGGGCTTTATAAGTATAACGATTTCTCTTTATTCTTCTTCTACATCTTTTCTTTTTCTTTTTCTTTTTTTTTTTTATTAAACCTCCAGATAGACTTTATTCTTGCCCTGAGAAACAGCAATTCGCTCTGCTAAAGGTAATGTGCTATTTTGCCTCATTATAATAAACACCCATGTTTTTACAACTGCAACAGTTCCCCGCCAGTATTAGCATATTTTGGCGGAGGTATTGTTTTACTGTGACCTGTATAATAAGTGTCACATTAGCAACACAACAAATCAAACGTTTGTTAATTTCCCTCGCTTTCCCACACAGCTGCTGGTGTTATCGTGTCACCAGATTTTAATTAATATGATAAGTAACACTTGCAAGACAACAGGCTGATTTTTTCCCCCCTGTGTGTATGTGTGTCTCTGTGTGCACACGTGTAGACCAGAAAAGCAGCAAATAAGAGACTTTTGTGGCAATCGCCTCGTTCGCGTTTAAAGCAGCTCAGTATTAAAAGATAATTCTCCTCCAGCTTGCCCTGAGAATCCAGTGCACCAGCCTGCAAACACGTTGCAAATGTACTCGATTCGCCCGTTCTACCATTTAATTTTTAGATTTTTCAGCTTTCGCCGCCTGAGCTATACATTGCAGACTGTTTGAATCTGCCTCCTTTTTTTTGCCCCTATATAAGTAATAACAAATACGTGCCTGACTTATGAAAACCCTAGCGAGTCGGTTGTTTGGTTTCTTTTTTTTTTTCCCAGGTATTGCATCCTACCAACTGAATTGCTCTAGTACAAGTCAAAAGTGCCATCTATTTGTAAGAGCCAGAAATGCACCGGAGGCCACTGCTGGAGTGGAGCCTGGGAGAAAACCACATCCCCCCTCACCCCGCACCCTGCCTTCCCAATCTACTGACGGGTCACTAAAAAAGAGAGAGAAGAGTCAGCAAAGCGAGCTCGAGGGAATTGGGGGAGGGAGGGGGGTTGTTTTAAAGACAATTTCCTTTGGAACACATTAACCACGCTGTGATCAGTGTCTAGAAAGAAATTCCCCACTTCTGCAGAAGCACCAAACTGGCTTTTTAGCCTCTGCCCTGGGAAGTGTAGAAAAGGAATGACTTCAGACTAAACTAGGGAGCTCGCCACGTTCTGTGGAGGGCAAACATCTGAGCAGGGGTTCATTACGATGCATTTTTCATTCAGCGGCAACATTAGAGATAGGTGTATGTACGTAAACCCATAATTATGTCTTATTATTGTGTAATTATAGAATATTCAAATGCATTCTCATTAAGGATATGGTACAACTGAAACTGCCAGTAGCCAGTTACCGTTTCGAGTACAATTTCAGTCAGGCACAGGATGGTGTCCTGAAGGTTTCACCTCTACCACCACCAAGAAGGCCTCCCAGTAAGTGGAAGGATTCTTTTCAACATATGTGAAAAGCAGGGCCACCCCTTGAAGAATTTTCATGTCAATTGTGTTCTCTATTTTAAGGGCAATATCGAGCTTCCTACAACCTTCAAGTGGGAAGGTTGAAGAATATAACATATATCAAAATGAAAGGAGAAAACCCAGAGCAGCAGGGATCTGAAAGCAGAAAAGTGAGATGGGAATGGGTCTTGCAGAGAAAATTCCCCTGCTGATATCAAAGGAAATAAAAGTGCACACAAAAAAAAAGACACAGAGCTGCCTTTTATAAGGCCCTGTTATAAACTACTGCTGATATTAGGCTGCTGAATTTTAATTCCCTCCTCCACTAAAATGCCCTTTTTCTTTTAACCTACTTCTCATTATAGCTTGCAAACTGACAAACTCCCCAGAAGGAGACTGCTGGGAGGAAAAAAAATGCCCTGATAAACTCCCAGCATCTCTGCACCAGGCAGACCCCAAGTGAAATCATGTGCGTGTGCCAGAGAGAAGGAATGGCACGTGGTGGTTTTTATTAGAGGCAAATGTTATTGAGCACTTCAGAAAATAGGAAATAAGCAAGGGGAATGTATTGACCATAATGAAAATACCTGTAGATATTAATGACCTTAAAGTAGTCCTAAGGAAAAGGTGTTTCAGAGCCGCATAATTCCTAAAGGAACATTGAAATATGTATTTATCCCAGCCTGACAGACTGAGTCTGTTCCCAATGAAGTTAATGTGATATTCCCATTCATATCAGGAATAAGACGTCAGTAGAGTACACAAACAGTAGCAGACCCCCCAAAGCAATGCATTTTCCTAGCAGTCTGGACAACACCTTGGTTAAAGAGCGTTGTCTGTAAGACAAATGTAACACCAGAGGATAAATGGATATGTAATAGTAACAGCCATGTCTTAGGTGTTTCAGTAGGATCAATAAGGGTTTTTATTCTGTGCTTAAACAGCTGTGAAAAGGCTGTCCCAACACAGTCCTGGCTACTGGCGTCTAATCCCCCTGCACAAGAGACCAGTAAATTGCTGTTTCTGTGCCTGTAAATTAAAATACGCAAGAATATGCACATGCAGAAAAAGCATCTGCATGCTTAAAACTTCTGGGGCTTAAGAGAAACAGTTTGAATAGTTTCAAGTTCATAACTGGGGGAAAATGTCTAGCCTCTTGCAAAAAATAAAAAGGAATAGTGGCCAATCTACCGTTTAAGCAAGGAAGAGCTACTCCTGTGACCAAAGGAACTACAGCATGGCTGTTCAAACTTTGCAACTCTACAAGCCATAGCAGCAACCTACTGAAAGGCAAGTGCCAACTTAATTTCCATACCCATTTACATAAATCTAAATGCAAATCATACATCCATACAGGCATAATACTGTCATTGTTTGCATTTTTATTCCCTTTGACTGACAAACAGCAACTGCTTCTCTTTTGAGTTCTCTAGCAATAAAAAAACCCAACAACGACAACAACAAAAACAAGCCCAGAGTGGCCCTAATGGTTGTCCTTCCCACAGACTTGTGGAGATACAGAAAGTTTGGGATAGATGCAGTCCCAATTCCAATGAGGGTGCCAGCATGCTCCACAGCCCCCAGTCATATTATGTGTCCAAGTAGCATATATCTTGGCCGTCAGTGCAGATGGGGAGAGCTAAATCTACATTTGGAAACCCTCTGGCTGGGTTGAGAAAGCAAAGACTATGGAAAATAGCCCACAAAGCTAGAGGCCGGAGGTTGATTCCTTGCAAGAAGCTGTACGCCATCCCCCCCTCAATATTTGCAAAAGTATTCTTCACCGACCTGCCAATGCTTACAAACCACTCAGACAAGTGAATAAGGAGAAAGTCTTTTCTGCCTCCTGTTATAGCTAAATAAATATTGATGGTTCTTAAGAATTCCTGGAGAAAAAAGCTCAGAAAACTTTATTAAAGGACAACTTTGAAAAGGGGTTACAGTGCTCCTGGGCACAAACCTCTTCCAGCATATCAGTCTTAAGGACAATTGTGCTGCTGGTTGGGTATCAAGTGGGTGACAATATCTCAGTTTAAGACAAAAGTTAACAACCATCAGATATGGGAACTAGATCAACCAACCTGCTAAATCCTTGCTTTCCCAATGTACTACACCAGGGCTGTTGAAAACTAAGAGACCACAATTCTACTTTTTTCGACACTGTGGCACCCAAGAGCTACTCCAAAACAAACGCCTCCAACCAGTAAGTCAGCACTTTTCCAAACATTGGTGTTATTACTGAGACATAGCAGAGCTAAAACATATGCCTAGGATGTTCTACATATGTACATAAGTACCAATACACCCAGCACCATGGAAAACTTTCACGCTCATGTTTGCGTCTAAGTCAAAGTGTTTAAACTGAATTTTTATGTACAGATTTGCCATTCATCTGATAAATGTTTACAAAGAAAGACCTCTATGGTCTGCATGAGCTCAGTGTTGCTCAAATACAAACTCTCATTCAGGAAAAAATGTCAGCTTTAAAATTTTGTTTCCTGAAAATGTTAATTCGTACCCTCCCTCTGTTAATTCAGACATTTGCGTCAGTTGTCAGCACTGAGCTGGTAAAAATCTCTGCAAAATTCTCAAGTGGATCTTTTTCCAGATTCTGCCTGAGCTTTGCAGTCAAGCCTTGCAGGAGACATTTGTAACTGTTTAGCAGGAGAAATGACCAATTCATATACCGGATCAGTGAGCTCTTGCTTCACCTCTCTCATCTGTGCTAAGTAACTAAAACAAATAGAGGAGAATATTGTGAGTAATATAGCGGGGGTTCTCTTTGGTCAGTTAAGGTGTTTCTGAATTTATTGCAAAGTGTTAGGAAATACATTTAAATGAAGAACATGTTTTTTTTCAATTGAAAAAATATGCACTGTGGAATCCAGTGTGTTTCTCTTTAAGAAGGTGACTACTCTGAGGACAGTCTAACTGTATTATGTGACATTCAAGAGGTCTGAGGAATCATGTGATACAGTAAATGATGCAGTAAAATGGTGTTCTTTTTTTTTTGTTAAATTCCTACAAAATTGTACTTGTAATGCAACAATCGCTTTGTCATGAATAGGGCCCTTTGTCATTTGTTAGCTGACCCATCTCTACTGTTGCAAAAATCAAAAGAGAATTGATTTTGATGAACTGACATGCCGCTTTAGGGTAACACAACCACCAGATGAACAAAAAGCCAGCTTCACCACCAGTAGGCAGATCGATACTGTACCTACGTCAGGTATATGTGCTTATAACAAAAGAAGAAGAAAAAAAAATCCAAAGCTACACTCCTCTTAAAATCTGAGACCTTCATTGTGTCTTGTATTTATCTGGGGTTTTGCTTGTCTTCCCATCAGGTAATTTTTATTTATGTCTTAAAAAAAGGAGGACCCTGGCCCACAGTGATGCATATACATGCATACGCATGTCTCGTCAAGAAACCTTGAAGATGTAGTCCTTGCATCTAACCTGGGGTGTTTCACTCTCCTGTAAACAAGGCACATGAATAAACAGAGAATGCAATTTCTCTATTTAAACAGGCCTGTGTTGATTAACAGGCGTAGTATTATTCATTACACAAACCATTCAAGTCAGTACAGAAGAACAAGTGGGAAAAAATAAAAGACCTTTACATCATATGTGATGCCTCTTGCTTCTGTTAAGTTTACTGATTGTATTTAGACTGGACATCTCATTAACTGTAACATCCCTGCATCTTTTATTTCAAAACAGAGAGAAAACGCTTATTATTCTGCAAATGTAAAGTTCAGGAAGCAAGCAGCTCGGTGGCTTGATCGTAACCTGTCTGCCAGGTTTTCCTCTCATCTGAAATGGAAGTGGCAACCTTAACTGCTAAGGCTAGGTAGATTGGTTGATTGTATCATAAACACAAGTTATGATGTACCTCTGTGTGTCATGTTGTAGGGCATAATTTTTGGTTGTACCACGATGATACCAATATTCTGTATCAGCCGCATATTTTTTTAAACATTTCTAGGAAAATGTCCCCGAAATGTTAAAAAATATATGTGGGTGCTAGGGTAAAGATAAAAAAAAGTGCTCTCAGAGTGGTTTGTAAATTATAAACGGATAATTAGATGTGCTGGAAATAAACCATATATTCATTAGGGGAGCATTAAGGGAACAAGTAGCCAAAATGAGAGCTCTCTTCCAGGTGATGCTGTAAGAGGAGAGGCAGTCCTATGGTCTTTACTCACGTGAAAAGTCTTCACCTACATTAAAGGAAGGAACCAACTGACAAAAGGCGTTTGGATTGGGTTGGGAAGACCCACCATAGCCCTCTCACTTGCCCGCTGCGCTGTCTTCCAGGAAAAAGATGACAAACTCACCTCAGTTCCCACCACTTTGTGCCCCTTGTGTATCTTAAATAATTTGTCTGCTCTATGTGAAAATAAAAACTTAATAAAATTATGTAGCAAGCAAATTCTTCCAACATGTTTCATTAATGGGGTATTCATAGTTTTTATTTCACAAAACCAAAAATAGACATGCTCCTAATGATCCAATTTACTTTTTTTACTTTTCTATAAATCAGTTACCTATTTGTTCTTAGATGTGTTCATTTATGTCTCATGAATGTTAAAGATATCCATGTATTAGTATGCTGACATATGGAAAACCTTGATATATTGGCATGTAAAAACTTGATAGCATGCATGAGAATGAGCAGCAGTTAATTTTATTCATAATTTGTAAGAAAGGCTCTCAAACATATCACAAAAGCTCTAACACTTAAACATTATTTCTGGTTTATTATTTAACAGGGGGGAGCATGGGCTTGTTAAAGGTCTCTCCAGTTATATAGATCTGTCCTTACTCCTTGGGAATGCTTCACATATTTTCCTATGTAAATTAACATCATCTAATGTAAATCATGTAATCTAACTGTGTATTTATCTGAAAGACCAGAGTTACTCTGAAATATTTGTTTTATTCTCTCAGAGCTATGTGATATGCCTTTAAAGAATTACCTTGTTATGGAGTATTTGCCAAAGAGACTGGACCCCAATTCCTTTTCTTTTCATATCCAGCATTGAACTTCTTTTATGCTTCTATTAAAAATACTCTTGGGTAAATTAGACACAAAAAGCTGTGATTAGGTAATATTATAATGGTGACAGAAACAGAGAAATCAACAGTTAAAGCTCCCATTAATGTATGCACCTACTTCACAAAGGTATGCTATTTTATATATCAATGGAATATGTGTGACAAAAGAGAATATGTTTCTCCTGACTTTTTTAACCTGTGGATGTTTGAAATATTTACACAGCTAAATGGGTCACCTCCCTGCTGCAAATCAGTTGAATTCTAAGAGTAGTAAAAGCTACGCCCAGAACCAATTTTGCTCTGAACAGGTCTGCCTGAAAAACAATTAAATGTCTTTGATGCTTTTTGTGAGCCCTAAATGCTACGCAGTGCTTTAGATGCAGTGGAACATCGTGTAAGGACACATTTAGCTTTATAACATGGGTGTTTTACAGGGACACCCCATATCAAATCTGTCTGATCTTGCCATTTGTTGAGCAGCCAGGATTATAAATAAATAAATGCACTAGAATATTAAATGCAGCTACAGGGAACTGCCTTAGCAGATGCCAAGCTGGATGACGAACGGTGCCTAAGAAACAGCGGTCTTCAGTACCATCTTGGTGTATGGTTGGATAGAGATACTTCAACTATACTTGCTGTCAAAAATGTCTCAAGTAAGGGAGCAATGCTCCAGCGCACTCCCATACAACCCTGCTGTGGCAATAACACTCTCTTAAATGAGTGGTACACAACAGTCATGTAAAGGATGTGAGAGGCAGCCTCATGTCTTCCCAAATGCTAAAAACAAACCAAACAAAAACAAAACAAAACATCCTGGACCTTAGACCAGGTGAAATAAATGAGTGATATCTTGTATCTCAGGGGATTAGATGCTAAAAATGGGCATTAGAGTATTGTTACAGGCTGAGGATATGCCTATAACATAGGTGAACTCCTCCCTGTCTTAAAAGAGGAACTAATAACTCAGAGAGGTCTTGGGTTCACTTTGTGGCCTATTCTGCCCTAAAGACAGGGAAAACATCTCGATACTCTTAGATTTTACTGTTTATCCTGGACGACTGGTAGGCTGCAAGATTATATATTGCCACCCACATACCCAGATTTAAAATATAAGAGCACGACTCCCACCAACTTGCTGGATATTGGATATCAGGCTGCCACTTTGGAGGATAAAGAGGGTAGAAAGGGCTGGTCTGAGAGCTTGAAGACAGCTTGCTGCATGGATCTGCTGAAAGCCTTTATTCAGGCTCAGGCTGCCCAACACCTTGCGTTGGGCAGACTGGCAGCCCCGGCCTGGGAAACAGGAGAAGATAAGCCTGAGACTGCTCTGCAGCTCTGGGATGAGCAGAGACTGCCTCCAAAAGAAACTTCTTCCCACCTTCCATGCCAAAGCAAACAGCTGCAGAGGGAAAACAAAAGCTTATTGTAATCAGCAGGCACTAGAGGAAAAGCAATTTCAAGATAAGAAGACTAAAACAGGTATTTAACTGGTCTGTCTGCAACCAAGTTATCTACCTGAATGGAGACCCACAGTCTTTGGTTTGGAACGATTCTCAGTCAAACAGGAGAAGGTGATGCGGCTTTTATGCAATGCAATGGGAGCTTGAGTGCTGTAGACAAGGATCTCGCTTGGTTTCTTTTTAGAGTTGGTTTACAGAAAGTTGAAGTTTAGAAGGTGACTTAACAGTTGACTGCTTTGAATTCCAATCACCTGTATTTCCACCTAAAATGCTTATCACCTTGGAATTCATCTGTAGCAAGTACTACTGCCTTAAGGCTATTACATTTTATTAACTATTTGCAAAATATCATTTAATCTTAATGTAAAGAGTGGCAACTTTCATTGTCTTCAGGGAAGTACAAATTAAACTGAGTAACTGAGGATGGAAATTAAATCCTGCTTTCCTCAAGCAAGTACTTTTCCATTTCCCGGTCAGCTGAATTTTGTCTTTACTCTATTTTGGTAAGAAGCTGGAATCCAAAGTCATCCTGCCTTAACTTTGGGAATTTACCTGAGGCAGGCAAATTAGAGCCTAGTTGTCCTTCACTCTTCATTCCATGGAGACAAGTGACAAAGTTTCTCATAGACATTCATTATTGATATTCTTTCATTATTAAGTTTACAATATTCTGGGGGTTGTTTGAGATCAGATAAGAATACTCTTCCATGGCATTTTGATTTTTAAGTGATGAATTTTCTGAGTAAAACAAAATGCGTATGTTTGGGTTGAAGTATAAAAGTTTTATGGGTCTCAGCAGCATCATCTGCAAGTCATTTTCAGTGTGCACCACACACTTGATGCTGCAATATTTAATGTTTGACCCCAAAGAGTGAAGGGAGCTGCTTTCTTAAATAGTTCTGTGTGCATAGAAAAGGGAACCAGCAAACCAGCTGAAAACTCCAGGATGGTACAGGAAAAAGTTCTTACGATTGCCATTTCAGTAACAAGCACTTCCCTTTGCTTTTCTTGCTGTTATATAGAAATCCTCCATTTGGGAAGCCAGAACTCTGTTTATCAATTTGAGAAGACAGAGCACCCTCTATTCCTTTCTGAGAGCATAGCCAACTAGAGCTCAGGAAGAAAGGAGGAATGCTGTGGATACAGAAGTAACAAATGTCCCTGTGGACTTAGCCCTCCAAAGGTACAAGCCAACCTCATGGAGGTCAGCTCTCAAGGCTAGGTCTAAAAATCTGTCATACATCGCCTTTCAGCCTTTACCTACTAAATGGGCTTTAGGTAAAAATGCCATATATGGTCCACAAAGCTGTAGTTGATGGAGTTAAAGGCTATAGTTTTTATGGGAAAAGAACTGATTACATTTCTGTTTTGTCTGAGGCTTTATTTCACCTTAAGAGAACAAAAAGCTCCCTACAAAGCCAATGAGAAATTTTTTGTAAATATAGGTAGTCTGGAATGTTTCAGCTGCACTTTTTGATTCTTTTGGTCAGTGAAGCTGATTGAAAACAACTGTAAGGACACAAAACAGCTGACTCAAAAACTAGCCTTTTTTTCTGCAAGAATAGCGCCAGTGTGGTGGAAATTTGCGTCAGGATAATCTTTAAGGTCCAAGGTGTTTGTTTTGCAAGATGGTATAAACCATGGCCTAATAGTTAGGTCACTGCCTTCAATGTGCTCGTGTTCCTTTTTCAAGTCTTACGCCTAGGAGTAGGCAGGAGGAGGGCATCGTCTCTAGTACAGGACTTGCCAAGACACCCAGCAGCAGCCCGCAGCGTTACACATAAGGGGATCAAGAAGTGTGGCATCTAAGGGAGTGAGAAGTATAGCAGAACAGGAATGTGGAACCAATTCCCCAGTATCTTCAGTGATGCTCCTTTTCTGGGTTTGATGGGGAATCTCTCGTCACCCCCTTTTCACCCAGAAACAGTGGAGGGTGGTGGGGTGGGGTGGGTTTTTCCTGACACAGAATAGGGACATTTTTTAAATCGGAGAGAGTTTTGTTAGTATTTGTAAATCCTTACTCAGTGACATACAGAGAAAAAGACAATATCCTTACAGAGAGGAAGTCCTGCAGGTACAGACTAGAGATTAATGTTTCAAAGTAATTATACTTTGGCTACCAGTAAATTTTGCTTTGTTTCTACAGGGTAATTTGATTGTGCCCAAATCACCTAGCAAAGGCCTACAGGACTACAGAAGCACCCGCTGGTTGAGCTCCCTGTTTGCTCAGTCAAAAGTGTTTTCTCAGGGAATTATAGCTGTTGTAATTTTGCCCCATCCTGAATAGGCCAGGAGATATATACTCAGAGCAGACCACACTCAAGTCTGAAACTGCCTTTGAGATAAATAGAAAGGAAGCAAGAGTGTGTGCTTGCCAAGGTACAGAAATACTTCATTTAACTCTTCACATTGCAAGCCATATGGCAGAAATAAAGTTTTTATTCAAAGTAGACCAAAGAGTTTATTAAAGACAGTATAGTCAGGGTAGCTGAAGACTTTGGCTTAAATATTACTTAAGACTATTACAGAAACAGATCAAACACTGGAACAGGAACCCAGAGAGGTTGTGGAGGCTGTTGCAGATATCCAAAACTTAACTTGTCTGCACCAGTCCCTGATAAACCTAAAGTACCTGAACCTGTTTTTGAGCAGGTCTCTTCCAACCTGAATTTCTCTATGATTCAGCAATTAAAAGCATGACAGTGAGGGGAAAGGATGCTAGGGTGGGCTTCTCTCTTCCCCCCAATATATACCTCTTCCAAACGGGTGGCCTGATTCAATAGACACCAAAGCCAGGAACTTAGCACAAAGAAAACACGATGTCGCTACTGGTAGGCTACACACAAACTGTCCAGATCTTTTCATAGAAAAATACACTAGTAGAGCCACTGGTCTGCAGAGGCACATATCATTTAACAGTGTGGGTGTGGGGGTTGATGTATTTTCTCCATTCCTAGAATAAATACGTAAAAAGAGCCAGAGGAATCTCTTGGGTAACCGAGCCTAGCAATATGAAAACCTATGCCCAGGCAGACTTCTGGCAGTTCTGCCTGTTGTCAGTGGAGGAGAAAGGCCGTGAAACCTAAGATGGCCAAGCTATACATGTTAGTGAAAGTAACAAGTTAAAAGATAAATTTAAAAAGGGAAAGGAAAATGGAGAGAGAAGCATAAGCGGGAAGATGATGAGACTATCATTAAAAAAGCCACTCCTCCTACTGGCATGGAAAGAGGTTGGGGGCGGGGGATGATAAATACTTCTGGTTTTGTAAGAGAAGTCAGTGTGTCCATGAGCACCGTTACTTCCCAGAGTGGGAGGGAGCAGCCAAAGCTTCACACAGTCCCAATCTTGGGGTGTTTGGGCTGTGAAGCAGGGATGCTGCTGCCCTTGGGAACAAAGCACTAAGAGCTGCGCTTTGCTGCTCTCCAGCAGACCTTTCTCGCCATCTGGGTCCTGTGGTTTCCTTTCAAGTCACCAGCATAGTCCTGAGAGTACAAAGGGTCATGACTCCTTCAGAATATAATTGCAAATATTTTAAGACACTCTCCAAATATTGCAGAAACATTTTGCCCTTATATCACTGTGTTATGCATATTTTTCTACTTAGCAAGTGCACATTGGATTTTTTTTTTTTTTGTCCCTTTCTCACTATAGTCACCCAGATACTGAATTTTTCTCCCCGCTGAGTGGAACAATGAGAATTTTTGTACCATTATTTCAAATGTTTTTCACAAGCTTGATTCAAAAAGGGATAATTCCCCACTATATTTTCGGTCTGATTATCAGATGATGACGGACAATAGATTGATAAGAGTCACTCAAGAAGATGCAAGCTCTTGTGTATAACAGCCACTGCAATTATCAGACACTACTAAACTATTATTGATCCTGTTCACATTGGGTGATAACTGAGCATTTTCCACTTATTTAAAGTGCTGTTAGCCAGAAACTCCCATCAATGAAAGGCAGTAGACGAATTTCTTCAAACACGGTTCAATAAATAATAGCACATATAGAAGGTCCATAGTTCCTTAATCTTAGTGAAACAACTAACTGTGAGGCACAAATATACCATCCAGTTGCTGCTAAATGGCTGATTACAATAAAACAGGAACCTCCACAAGGTCATTTAATATGTAACCCAAGTATCACTGACAGAACAATTGTAACCCTCCAGAAAATAGGAAAAAAAAAAAAAAAAAAAGCTGTTGCCTCATATAGCTTCAGTAATATCAAGAAGAAAAAAAACCACAAGTGTCCACATCAAAAAAAGTAGACTTCTCCCCATAACACCATGGGGCAGATCTCATTGTCTTAATCACTAAAGCAAGGTTTCTTATATATAATTGTATTATTTCAAAGATATGTAAATCTGTGCTTAATATTAGACTGGTACATTTTGATAGAACTATAATCACAGCAGAAGTGGTCCTTATCAAATTCATATTACTTTCATTTTGTTCTCTTTAAGGGGACATACAGGATTTTTTTGGGCAAGTAACACCATAGCAGTGGACTACGTGTAAAACTGGCTATTAAGGATATTAACTAGTAATTGCTTAGAGTAATCTCTCTAAATAATCAGTAATTAAAAAAATAAATAAAACGGCTGACCATTGTGTTTTAAGGTCAGATTAAAATTGACCAAAGAAGTCAATTGGAATAGTTTTAATTATTTATGGTGCCGTATTTTCCTTCAACACAAGTGTTTTATATTTTAGTGTGGACAAACCAGATAATTTGTAGCAACAATGGCAGTTCTTTTATCGGTTGAACAAGTAACGCACAGGATTTCAGGTCAAAAATATCCTTTCTTGATTCAAACAAACTGTTAAAAAGTCAGGTTTCTTTTGATCCTCTGCCATCACACCAGCAAGCCCCACCAGAGGTATGTGTAGAGTCTTGCAGATTTGGTGAGAGACCCAGCAACCCTCTCAGCTACTTTTAGAAATGAAACTTTTCAGCTTGTGCCCAAGGGGAGGGAAACAGCGCACAGATGATATGTTTGCCAGACTGCAGCTGATGATGACAGTCAGCATGAGACTCAGCTTTGCCTTGCTGGGGCCCAGCAACATGAGAATTAGTCTTGAAAGGGTGACTACAGGTCTTCAAAGAGTCCAGCTCCTGCTCCTCTTGATCCATGTAATGGAGAGGCAAGGCAGAGGTCCCTGCACTTTCATCATTGGTGGGTGCCACCTTGACCTTGCTGATACTCAGAAATGATGGTTGGACCCCCTGACCCTAGCAGATATCCTTTTGACCCATTTCAGATGCTGTTCAGGGAAAACATCCAGCACTGAGTTAAATCTCTGCAATACCCATTTCTAACCAGAACAGCAAGACAGAGAGCAGGAAACATCTGTTAATTACCAAGAATTAAAAAAAACCCCAAACACAACAACAACAAAAAACCAAACAAAACCCCCAGAGTCCCAAACCCTCAGACACTGAATTAAACAAAACTGAGCAAAGTTCTTCTTTTAAATGTTGTTAAAATGTTGCAGCTGTTAAGAGGTGGACTAGAAGAGTAAGTAACTTTCTTACCTCTATTTGATGCAATATACTATTTATTTTATCAAAACCCAAACACACTTAAGACTCAGACATCCATAGCACATGCCTACAGAAAGTACCCTGTTACCATATAAGAACACCTTATTAAAAAAACCCAAACAGGCAACTCACTGATCGCACACCCCCCAACAGCACATACCACCAGTCTTTGGAAACTACAGGGAAGGTCATTAAGTAATTGCAAACTGTTCTGGAAGGAGATCCTACCTTCAAAGATATATTCCCAACATAAATTTTCCTAGCCTGCAGGTAACCTCCTCATTTTATTACACTACAAACAGATAAAAGTTTCTATAGTCCAGAAAGTACTATGTGGATCTAGACTATGTCTGGACTAATAAACAGGAAGCTTGCCAATGCTCCCGTGCAACATCCCAATAGATAAATCCACAATAATCAAAATCCTTGGGTTGCAACACTTTTCAGCACATAGTATACTTCATATGGAGCTCTCACAGAAACTGAGTAAGCAAAACTTAACAAATGCTACAACCTAGAATGAGCTCACACATCCATACAAATTGATTGAAGACCCAGGAATTTTCCAGTTGCTCCATCCCTCATCTCTAGTCCTGCTCTTCAGTCGAGAAATGCAAAAATGTCTTCAAACGGCAACTATAAACTAATGTTCATAGGGACCCTGGATACAAGAAATCGCGACTTCCAGTAAGATACAGGGTTTTTTTATAATTGAGGTATGCATCTCCTATTCCAGACCTAAAGACGGGTTTGTAAGACCAAGAGCTTGCCTAGATTTTCCAGTTATACTAGTTGTTCCAACTAAGAGTTATTGTCTCCGTCTACAAGACTTCTTTTAACTGCTTCCTTACATAGCTATAACAGGAGTAACAGAAGAAAATAAATTTATCTACTTGATTTCAACCTTTTTTATTCTTGGCTTCTTGCAAAAACATTATAAAAGATCATCCATGAAGCTTAAATTCTAATTCTTAAATTCTTAAACTTGTTAAATTGCATGACCTATGCCCATGGGAATAGTCCTGCAGAAGTCCTTCACAATGCAAAAATGGCATGCACTCCCTGCTGTCTCTCTCCAAATCCTACTATGCTTCAAAAAGCCACAAATTCTACATTAGCAGAACCTTAACATTCCCTTCTTTGCTGTATTTGCTAGTTAATTTTGTTGAAATACTGCTTCTAACAGAAAAGCACTCCACATTGCACAAATACTTGTGGAGTTGGTAAAGATCTGGAAAAAAGCAACTGACTTGCTTCTGAATTATTCTGACAGGAAAATTTGTCTGTTAATTCATGAAGACTCGAGCTCGCGAGTAAACTGTTCTCCTAAAACCAACACAAAATTGCTTGTACACAGAGACAACCTGGATCTGAAGATTAGCTGCCTTCCTATCTTCCATTAAAAGGCTTCAAGCAGAACAGCAATTTGCAAGTGTTTCACTATCAGCGCTTGATTTCTTCAGCAGCAGGAGGAGGACATCACTCCAAACTCAGAGACGTGTTAATAATACGTTTTAGAATAGCGTGACTACTGGCTTGAAAACTAATGCAATAAATACACAGTTTGTTACAGAAGAAGACTATTTATACTGGTGTCATTTTAAGAAATATAAAACTTCGGCATCAGTGAAAGTTCATTACGGCACTATAGCTGCACATGGTAAAGAACCAGAGAACAGATTTATGAGCCTAAAAAGGCTGAAGAGGCTTCTAGTTAAATCTAAGCATATAAAATTAATTGGGACTTGGACTCTTTCATTTGGGCAGCGTGTATTTCTGCCACTTCAAATGTGATGGGGGAAGCAGGACACCTCCACTGTGTATCATGGGCCCTATTCACTAAAAGCTGGACACTAAGTCATTCTTAGATAAAACTGAAAAACATTTTTCAGATGTAAACAAATGTTGCTATTCCCATTTTACATGTAAAAAGGCTAAAAAGCTGATTTCCAAAGTGATTTTCTCATGATTAAATGACTCAGACCAATTAGGGAAGGTGTTTCAAGTACTTGTGCCTGAGGTCCATGATTTTGAGCTCAGTGGTATCACGCTAACATCAGACCAAACCATACAGCAGCAAATCAGACCCTAGGACTCCAAATCTGTAAAATTCTCCAGCTTACAACAAGCATCCAATTAGCATAAAACAGGTATTTTTATTTTTATAGTAGTGTAAACTCTAAGTTCTCTCTCCACCACAAGCACCTTTTGGTTTTCAAGCCTTCAAAATCTACCTGGGCTTGTTTTTCACACTTCTCGACCAACCATGCTTATTTTTCATTTTTCTCACAATAAATACTATTTCTTATCTGTGTTCATCTTTCTGTCTTCTTTTAATACAGGCTGAGATTTTCCAATATTTACTTTATTTTCTGAAGCTACAGCTTTAGGTACAACATCAGGTGGCACGGGACCACCATAATGCTCCTAAGGGCAGCAGTGCCTGAGCTGGTGCTCCTCCACAGCCCTCACTTCAGGTGTCTAGGGAGGTCCACCATTGTGTAAGTAAACTAAAGGTGTGGCCCATCTACTTTTTGATGCCAGGTGGAAAGCAGACAGGTATGTGTGCTTCTATTTATTTCTTCAGTGCCATCTGGGAGAAGCACTAAAAAGTATTTAATAAAGCAAGCTGAAATTATACCAATGAACAATCATGAGCTCTGTTTCACCAATTAGAAGAAAAGACTTAGGTTTTTTGGGTTTTTTTTACTTTTTTCCCCCCTTCCTCCCCTGAGCCTCATTCTTCCTAATAGAATGGATAAAGAATAAGAAAAAAAGGGATTAAAAAAAAAAAAAAACCACCCCAAATTAATCATAAGGACAAGAAGCATTTTGGTTGACCGCTGCAACGTGTGAATCTGGTCCAGTTAGATCTCCTTGCACAACCACTTAAGCAACAATATAGCATCAGTCAAAAAGAAATGCTTCAAACTCTGACACCCAGTTCACCCATTCCAGTTTATCTTCCAAACCCTTTTGAAGGCCCACTTGGTTGGATAGTCTCTGAGATGCACCCTCAAAAATACCTTCTTGAGGGGATCTCAGAACGGCAGCAACTGTAAGGTTCTGGAGGACTTTATTTGCTGAAGTTTGCCGCAGACGCAGCGCACGCGTCTCACAGCGGAGCCGCAAGAGCAAAGAAGGGACAGACTCCTACAAAAGCGCCTCATAATAGCAATGAGCACAACAGAACAAAGTTAGGCTTATAAACCCAACTGCAATAGCCTTAGCATTAATCACAAACACTGTTTCTGATCGTCTAGCAGCAGGGCGCAGAACTGCGAGAGGAACTAGCGAACAAAAGGAGTCTTGACATTCACTTCCTCTTCGTGCAGGCGCAGAAGGCATCAGCGAGAAGCTACAGTTCAGTATCACACAATTATGTGCCTCATTCATTAGTACCACATCATTGACTACACCATGAAAGAAATGACAAATTAGCAATTTCACAGGACTAGCATAATACTATCATTTGTATCACAAAGTCAGCAAAATCTAACCTCCAATAATTCAGCTCACCATTCTAACCCAAGGCTGGCCATCAATATGGTTTTATGTGCGTTGTACTAATCACTAAAGTCAGATAATATGCAAGGTTAATGGTTGCAGACAGTCTGGGGAAATATCCAAGATCTGATAAGGAAACCCCACATTATTGCTGTTCTATGTGTGTATATCCCAATCAAGAATAGGCAAAGGAAGGAAATCAATGCTTAAGGCAGTTACAATACATCTCTTGGTGTAACATATAAATTGGCCCTTCATTGCCCATTCACATTTCAGTTAATAAATAGTTCAGACATAGGACACACGGATAGTGAAGAAGTGTAACCATTGTATGTTTGTCTCCCTTACTTTAGATTTATGCTGTCTCAGTACAACAGACTCTATCCAGTGTTTTTCAATTACTTCACTAGCCTTTTAAAGAAAATAAGAAGTGATGCGTAATCCCGATTGGTAGTTTGTTATATAGTCTACCACCTGAAAGGAACTTGATGCATTTTTCCTCATTTAAGCAAACAGATAATCAGCCAGGATATTCTCATTCTAATTGTACCCCACCATTGCTTACACTCGCAAATAAATATCTCACCTCCATTGCTGATAACAAAAATTCCTTTTTTTCCATACTACTTACAGCAGGCTGGACGTTGATTTTCTTTTACATTTAGCGCTGAGCTACCCAAGGATATTCTATAGTAGTTTGTGGAATAAGAAGTCTGACCTCAATATGCTCATGCACATCTTTTAATGTAGCATTGCTGATAATATATAAAATCACATAATTTATATCTGTACCTGTCCAATGTTTCTGAAATGTCAAACCCCACACTTCAAAACTTTTTTTAAGTAAGCCCTTTTTCACCTCTAAAGTACTTACATCACTTTACCCTCTGCAAACCAAAGCCAGGCAGGCAGTGTATTTAATTTGTAACTGTACCACTAAATGCAAATGTAAAACTGGCAGCTTTGATGTTGCAGCATTAAATATAGCTTATCTCACCAGTGACAGTGAGAAACAGACACTCTCTTAGGACTGTGAGTTATGACAGTCTCTCCAATGAGTGAAAAATCATCCCTGTACAGCTGTCACTGATGAGATTTTCCTTTTCTTTTTCTTATGGCATGTGAGTGCTTCCGCATAGTTCGCCACCACTCTGGTGGCAAAGATGGAGACTGCTTTAATGCGACTAGGTATGCCCTTTTGTTCTGCACCGTTTCCTTTGCCATATTAAAAAAAAAAAAAACCAACCACTAAACAAAAACCCACCCAAACCCCCAAATCTTTTTCTTGAAAAAAAAAAATTGTGCTGGGCCCAGTAACTAGCTGATATGAAACTAAGGTACTATTTGAAGAAAGCATTAGGAAATGACAAGCACAAAGAGCCAAGGATTAAGAGATGTCCCCAGTGCTCACATCATGCAGAGCATGACTGCTTTTGGCAGATGTATACAGGTGCACCTGTGCTCACTGTGGCGTAAGAGATGCAGAGTGTTGTTCGTTAAGGGTAGCACTGTAGTACAAAGGAGCTTCAGTCAGAACTGAGAACACAACTGTTCTGGGCACCATGTAAACAAGCTCAGAGCAAAATGTCTTTCCAGAAAGTTTGCAGTCTGAAGAAAAGATTTTGCAAACCGTGCACTACTGCCAAGAAGAGAGCAGATCAGTACGGAGTTCTTGTAAATCCTGGGAAGGGAGGCTCTTTTCATTCTGTAAGTGTGAAAGAGAGAGTTTCAGTCATAGCAACGTTAGATAAACACTGGGTGATAAACACTAGTGAATGAGAGAGACACCTAAGGTGTCAGATATACCTTAATTTACCTGCTTCTGCCTAACTACGTGGCATTACATGCCTGTAATCCTTTTCCAGTCTTTGTGTGGACAACAGAATTTGCCGGAGGATTGCCAGCTGAGGGGCACGAGGGGGATGCCACAGGGCAGTTGCTTCTTCTGCAAGAGGAGTGCAGGACCCAGACTGCATGGACCTCACTCAGACCAAAAGGACAGGGGAACGGCTGCTAAGATCTATGTGAGCAATCTTTGTGTGGCTTTATCTATTTGCTACGTATCTTTGAATTGGTTGACAGAGTTTATTTAATAAAACATTTGGAGGACCTTTAACCAGCCAACGCTCACAGATCCACAGATCATCCTCTGCTTCCCCATTCCAAAAAGGTGTTCCTTGGCAGATGGCCTGTACCCTTGGCCCCTCATGTTCACATCCCAGGGAAATGAAAGGGAAGGAGTGGTGGCAATCCAATTGTCAAGCCCCAGAAGTTTCTCTAACAAGGAGAAGGCAACCAAGCTTCTCATTTCAGGCCTGCACTTGAGAGGAGCCAAAAAAGCCAAAAACTTTCTAAGAGTCTTCAAAAGAGAGGTCTAACAAATATTCCTCCCCCTTTCTTCTAACTAGAAGATCAGGACAGATGAAAAATTTTTACTGAATTCCACTAACAGAGGACTCATACCAGGATCAAAGCTAACCATTGCCAAATTTCGACAATGTGATATTTCTCTGGAGACTACCCATCTCCTGCTATATCTTGCACCTTCGTGGTCTGGCACAGACAAAGCCTCCGCTTTCACGAGCAGAAGTTCTGCGGCAACATGCAGCAGCTCTCTGGTAAAAAGGCTACGCTGAGAATTGCTCAGTTATTAAACCAAGCAAGCTGAAATTCAACCCTAGACCTGCTGTCATACTGAAAAAGCAGCCAGATTTCAAGGGGCAGAGAATAATAATGCAGTTATTCTTAAAAATACAGCAGAGAATTGCCCACCAATTTGAATTTTCCTTCTCTCACTCAGCATGAGAATGCTGCAGTCTTAGGTTAATACTATCTGAAGGGAAACAAGTATGCAGAGCCTTAGCAGTAAGTCCAGGAGACCTCAAACAGGATGAATTTGCTCTAAACCCTTTTGCCATGATTATGCAAAAAATCTGCAGGGGCAGTGGGAGACAACGTGGCACGAGGCAGCTGAGGTAGCAACTGGAAAAAATCTGAGCCAAAGAAAGGCCCAGGTGGCAAAATATTTTACCATGGTTTTGAGCGCCTGTTGAATATTTGCACACAAGATAGAGCTTTTACGTAATTCTCAGCCATGTCTTGGTCTGAGGTGACAATGGAGAGGGATTTGCTGTTGGCCACAACACAACTTGCAACCTCAGCAAGACCCAAACCCTGGGTGGGATTTACAATAGAGAATCCCCAAACAGAATGCAGAAAGTCTATGCATACAGGAATCCCTAAAGGCTAGATGATTTATCTGAATCTTAATAAGATGTCAATATCTTTCAGTGTTATTTGTGCTTTGGTAGGGACATTTGAAGACTAAAACAAGCTCTAATTTTTTATATAATACAGTGATAAGTTTCACAGTTCGGCAGGACTAGAATTTTGCTGCAAGTGAGCAAGCCCTCATTGTGCAAAGCACTGACACCTTGGTTTAGGATAAATGAATAACAGCGCTCTTCAAAATCCTGAAAACAAATGTTTTTCATTGTTTTTCTCAAAGCAAAAAGAAAAGGATGCAAAGGTTGAAAGAACAATTAAAAGATAAGGACAGAAAATGGTCCAGCGTGTTCATTGCAACAGCTAATTGGAGCCATTTTACAGTAGCCATTTCAATTCTACTACTTACAGTACTTTTTTTCCAATGCATATTAATGCAACAACACTTAATTGTTTTTTCTTGGTCTCAGAGATACTGTATTAGGTCACTATGGAGCTATGTTCTATCTTTATTTCATTCATACTTATAGCTAGCTCATAAATCAGACTTTCACCAAGCGTGCATTTGCAGCAAGAATCTGATTTGATCACTAAAACTTCCACTTTATTCCCCCTCTTTTTTTTTTTTTTTAAAATTTATGATGGTTGGGTTGGCTTTTAGCACCCTCTTTGTTCATTTTTTTTTCTAAGTGGCTAGATTGCAAGAACAATCTGCAATATTACTTGAATAAAGCATTTCTAATGATGCCTGCCTGAACCTGCAGAGAGCCTAAAACACTGGTTCTGAGACATAGGTTAGCCCATTCACCGCAAGGGTTAACTCTGTGACTGATCACAGGGCTGTATCTGTCACTGTTATTAATTACATAGCCACTAATCAAGGCATAAAAGGAGAAGCATTGTCAGAACTGGTGCACAGTTCTCAATTACACAACAGGCTAACCAAGGAGAGAGAGGCTTAAAATTCGGAGGAACAAGCTTTTGCTATGGGTTGATACATTTGGGGGGGGGGGGGGGGCATAAGGGTGTGTGTGGTGTGAACAGGTGGTGCAAAATTCATTTTATTTCCAAGGACTGGAAACCACAACTTGGAGAATTATTGGGAATGAGAACAACACCTCATATTAGAACATGACACAGATAAGATATATTGGGAGGGGCAGTAAATCTGGGACTGGGAAAGGAAACCTTCTACTGTTGGAGTTCATGACAAAACCCCTATTGATGTCAACAGAATCAGTGTTTTATGCTGTTCCCTTCTGTGATGGTGGTCAGAGTAGTTGCACACAGGGTAAGCTGGAAAGAATATGTCTCCATTTAAAAAGGAGATTTACATGGCAACTCAATATTCTTTTTCTCATTTTCCTGTCATATCTATTTTGTGTTAATTAGATTAAAAATGTTGCTGATGTCAGTACAATGAAAATGGTATCTAGAAATGATATGCTGCTTAGACACATGGTAACAACTTTCAAACTAAAGAAGGTGTTGAGCTTATTTCCTCTCTTCTTTAATTTGATAGTTATATTGTCAGAGCCATTTCTGAAGGGAAAGAGAAATGAAACAAAATGAAATGAAACTAAATGAAATGAAATGAAATGTGCCAAATCATGAGCTTCTCACATCAGAATTTTCTTTTTCTTTCTTCTTTTTCTTTCTTCTTTTTCTTTTTTCTTTTTCTTTTTCTTTCTTCTTTTTCTTTTTTCTTTTTCTTTTTTCTTTTTCTTTGTCGTTTTCTTTTTCTATTTTTCTTTTTCATTTTTGTTTTAGTTTTTCCTTCTTTTCCTTATTCTTTTTCTTGTTCTTTTTCTTCATCTTTTTCCTCTTCCTCTTCCTTTTCTTCTTTTCTTCCCATGATCTTCTTCAATTATTAATAACATCTCTTTGTTTGCCAGCCACCAGATTTACACAGTGGGCTAACTGAGTAAACAGACTGATCATGGAGTGCTGATCAGATTCCTACAGCAAAAGGCCTACATTTACAGTGTTTACCATACACTCTAAGGAACCTTTCTGAGTTATTAGCCTTGTTGATGAAGATAATAACTCTGGACTTATTGGGAATAACCCTGAACGTCTTCAAGTTTCAACTTTGAATACAAGGATTAGGACAGCTTGTGTTCTGAAGGGACATCCTGAAAATGCAGTATAAACAAAAAAAATGTGATGTATAAACATGCAAAGCTTTCCAGCTCTCCAGTGAGTAGCTCTATTAAAGAAAAAACAGACCATTTATCCTACAGTGTTAATCCCTGAAGCACTGCTGACCATGCTTTGAAGGAGTGGAGCAACCTCCTACTCAGCTCGATGGGTCTTTGGAAGAAGCTCATTAAATTTGCCTTTAATGTTGGTGGCTGGATAACGGTCAACCTAATGACCTTTTTTTGGAAGCCTATCACCCGTACCTCCCCTACTCTAAATTTTCCATGGAAGCAGTGGGAACCGAACACAGCAGATTGTGAACTTGAAAAAAATGTGCAAAAAGGTTTTGATTGTAAATATCAAGACTGAAAATTACAACTGCCTGCTCCTGGAAACTGAAGTCTTTGACACAGAGGAGTAGCTGAGAGAATATACAACCTCAGCTACAGCAGCGGCCAACTGTACCTTCCGTATTCAAGGCTGTATCATCTTTCCTGAGCCTTCTGCCATAAAGTTTAGAGCTTCTTACTGGAGGGGAATATTTCTTCTGAAGTTACCCGGTATGTGGAGTTTGTGGTTCAGCCTGGTAACTGAACTGAGTCAGAGCCTACATACTCCTGCGGAATTATTCTTGGTGCCTTATGTGTGGTCTGTCCATCCCAAATTGCACTCCTAAAAAAAGAACTCAATTAGTAGTAAGCTTACCTATCACTTATCAGCTGACCATGTAAATAGCCTGCAAAATAGTAAAAAGGCAGGTGGTAATCCAATGGGATAATAGCTCAGGGAAAAAATATGCTATTAGCCCTGCTGGGCTCCACACGGCAAACAGCCCTTTCCACTCATAAACCCATGAATAGATCCGCTGCACAGCAAGCACACAGCCACGTTCAGCAGCATGTGTCAAGGCAGGGAGGGAGTGAACCTGCTCTTGTGAGACAAAAGGCTACACTCTGTGAGATAAACAACGCTAAGGCAGCATGATCAAAGAATATTTAAAAATAAGCATAATAAAGAAATGCACAGGGGAAGAAAATGTTCAAACAACCTGGGTGGAATCTCACTGAAAAATAAAATAAAATACTCCTCATGCCAAAAGTTTGAGCCTACTGCCTTGGAGTCACATTTTGTGTTCTTCCTCCTGCTGTTTCAAGGCCCTAAGGAAACCAATTTAGAAAATGAGGGACCGAAATTTAATCTTTGCCAGGTCGCCCCATGTTGGAAGACGGGAAGCAAGGTGTGGGCAACCACTGCTGAGATTCACCCATCCCCAGCTCTGAGACAATGCAGATGAAGGAGGTGGAGGTTCTAAACGACTAAAATATATGTCAGTTATTTTGCTACATCGAGCCCTTTTCAGCTGTGAAAAAACAGGCTAAGGGTTTAGAAACAAAACTGTAGTATTGCAAGCCAGCGTGAGGTTCCCCATGTCTTGCCCCAGCTTTCCTGTCCACCTGTAGCAGGCATACAGGGCCAGCATGGCTGTGAATATTCGGGGCTGGAGCCAAAGGAACAGCTGGCTGAACCAAAAACTTTCTCGTTGGCCTTCAGGATGTCATTTCACCACCACGTCTCCCTTGCCCGCCTCATCTGTAAGACGGAGATAACACGACTTACTCACTGGCTACTCCACAGCTGCATTAGTAGCTGTATGGCAGTTTGGGATCCTCAGGTAGTCTGGCACGGGCATGACAGCAAGGATGATTAGAAAGCAATGGGCTGCCTGTCATTCTTGGCGCCAGGAGAAATGGTGTAGGCAGACCAAAGCTGCAGGCAGCAGGTCACCAACACAATGGTTAAATCAACAGTCAATTTCCAGTAAACTGGAGTATTTACTAGCGCTAAAGTCCCAAGATTATGCAAAAAAACCTGTTTGATGTGTTTCACGGAACAGTAAGGTATAGTGCAGGGTGTTTTCTTGACAGATTTGTTTTACTTATCTATGTCTTACATTTACAATTTTTCAATGCTCCCATATGTACTTACTGCAGCAAATATAAAACATTTGAATTTTACTTCCTTGGCTCTGGGAATGATCTGTATTTAAATCTACTCATTCCTAGTGTCACTGGAAAATATGCACCTAGTTTATCTGCTTATGCACAGCTTGGAGCAGCTCAGCAACAAAGCAACAAAAGATTACTTTAAACACCTGAAATAGGATTTTCTGGGGTACTGAGTGCCCAAACATCCAAATGTCCAATAGTAGCTGCAGAAGTTCAAAGGCGTAGAAAATCTATCTCCTTATTTTCTTGTCCGATGTAAACTGACTTAATGAGGGAAGGAGGAGGGACTATGGAGTTAGAAGTTTACCCTTTCAGAGAGGGCAGATAGTGCTCTTGGAGGCTGAACAAAGGTTGGAAAACAGTGACTGATGGAAGAATAAGCAAGAGCAGACACTAGGAGCAAACCTGGAAGAAAAAACACCAGCCGTAGGTTTTCTCCTTTAGGCACAGTGGCACATCTCCCTCCATGCATACACACATTAATACGTGACTGAATAAGCATGCTGAGTGGACCACCAAAGAAGCATCATATACAGATGAGAAAGAAGCAGAGCTTTAGCGATGTAGCAGGTGCTCCAAAAATCAGCAAAGCCTTTTGATGTTCCAAAAGAAATCCAGGAACAAATCTGTTTGCCAGACCAGGTACTCACTACCTGGAATAAGTTCTCTGTTACCGGAGGAAGGCGTAAGGACTCTGCTTCCAGGAGTGCTGTTTCCACACTTCTGGAAGTCTTCCTGTAGCCCTTTTTTGACTCATTTCAAGACCCCTGGGCAACCACATTGGTCTTTTCTATCAAATTAAACATTGATGTAAGCTCATGTCTCATGAAGAGCAGGATTGTTCTAACAGATTAATCAAAAGAGTGAAGTATAGGGAAAGTACATTCTGTGACTATCAAACTTGAATGAAAAACTAAGAATGATAAGTAAACCAGGGACGAATTTACCATCCTACTGTGCATATTTCAGCCTCTGTCTGACTCTCTCTTCTCCACTTCTTTGTTTGCCTTTTTTTTAAAGATGAACACCCCTAATTTAAGACTTACATTAGACACATCAGTACAAGGTTTCCAAAGACAAGCCTGAAAAACACCCCTAAAATTTTATTTTTAAACTTTTAATTAAAAAACCATTGCCAAGAAAGAATTACATCAGCCTACTGAATTTCTTACATAAATTACTTCACTGAATATGCTCAGGCTGGTCCTCAGAGTGGTGCTAGCCAGATGCAAACTACCCTTGTTTGGCCAGCAATGTCATTAAATTTCCTAACCTGATATTCCTGCTTCTTCAGGAGGTAGCGGGCAAGCTTACAGACTTGAAGTCCACCTATTTCTTGAAGCATCCTTTCCCACATCAGTCACAATTTTACTTTGCCATTTTTTCCTCTCTCCTTGTTTTTTCCAGGCAAGAGAACTCTCACAAGCAAGACTATCAAGGCTTTATACAAAAACGTCGTTATCTTCTTTTGATAGCTTTCAGCCATAAGGTTCACGTAAATTCATGTTTCTTACAGATAAGAATCTGTAACACTATGACTTTGAGGGGTATACTTCTGTCCAACTACGTCATGATTACTTCTTCTGTGTTTTGTGCCCCAAAACACCGCTGCTCCTCTTCCAGAAGAGAATGCCAGTAGAGCATCATCGTCTCACTGACTGTTAGCTCTGTTACTGACAGAAATATTAACTTGTCCTGACACTTCTGAAAAGCTGATGTACAAGGTGAGCATTCACCATACCTAAATGTTTGCAGTCATTTAAGGCCCAGGTACATGGTGAGGAAGACAATTTTTTCAGCAGCCTATAATCTGGTTTCTCTTCCACCAGTTAGCTGTATCTTGCCCTTTGTACAAAGTAGACCCATTAACAAAAGAAGCAAGCAAACAAAATGCTTTGTCATCCACTCAAGGAGCAAGCATTTCTTAAACAACTGATCCAAAAGTTAAACCACTTTTAATTTTGCGATGTTCAAGACAATAAAAGAGGTTAAAACAGGTGCAGCCATGTCAACATCTTTTCAAAACGGGATGATAATATGCACATGTTCATCAATCAGTGAGGTGCCTGTCACACCAAAACAGATGGACTGTGGCCCTTCCTTCATAATACTAGTGACCTCTGAAAGGTTTGAGCTCTACTTTTTAATGACTGACATGTTCAGTTCTCAGGGCACATTACTACTTTTTGAAACATGAGTTGTCACAGCCTGCTTTGCCTAGTTGGGGACATCCACAAAAGCAGGTTTAAGGGTTGGGATGACTCTCAACCCTTGCCAACAGTAACCTCATGGTTACTGAGGTAGCTGAGGGTAGGGACGTTTGCCCTACAATGCCACAGGACCAGTGGCAGCTCACATCAGTGTAACGCCAGGTGGGAATGCCCACCGCTCGACACATAATCATGCAGTGCTTCCAGCACCTACACACCCGGGTTGAGGCTCTCAGACCTAGTTCACAAATTCCACTGGTGCCCAGCCAAGGCTCTCTGTCTCAGACAAAAGCGGCTTCTTCAGCCCTCCCCTCCAGCCAGCTCAAAGTCTCTCATTTTGTTGTGAACTGATGCCACTGCCCCCCAAATAGTGCCGTACGTTCACCGGTAGCTAACTGCTTGTCTTCAAAAGAGCACCTCACCTTTCTCAGTGACAGTCAGTCATCCCCGTGGCCAGCCTGAGTCCCAACAAGGAGGAGGGAGGACGGTCTCCAGCTTCCCCCCTTCCTCACAGCGAAGGCAGGATCACATCACGTCGTGTGATGGGGGCTCACAGCAAGCTCACCAGTCATTTTGCATAAAATGAGCCACACCTGTGGCATCTGAGAAAATATTTTTGACTATATGGCAAGCCTAGCTCATACAGCCATAACTGAGTTATTAATTGTTCATGGAAAAACAACACTAAAACTCTGAGAAGCCAGCAAAATAAGGAAGAATAAGAGCCAATTTAGCAATTAATTTACATGTTAAATCGAATGCACATATTGAAAATGCAGGAAGCTGAGGCAATAATCTGTTTCCTTCAACTTAGAAACAGGCAGAAAATCAGACTTTGCTGTACATAACACCATTGCAGACAGGCAGGGAAAAAAGACCCCTTTCGAGTTAAACTGGTACTTACTGGTTTTAGAAGAGAAAAGACAGCAGAAGGTACCAAGTCCCAAAAAGACAAAAGGGGAAGGTTAAGGGAATTTTCTTGCCTGTTTTTTTCAGTGGGTAGGTTGGGCTGTTGGATCAAATCAAATTGAGCGAGCCTGTTACATTGGCTCCACTATTAACCTAACTGCTCTGTAATTACCGTTTGCTGTGTAAGTAAGTGCTTTTCACAACAAACATGTTTTACTTTGTCAAAACAGGCTTGAATCAACTGCGCTTCCAGCCGGAGACCAAAACACCTTCTCAACACTGCACAGGCTGCGCGGTGCCTGTGTGCAGCCACCGGCGGCGGGAACCAGGCGTCCTCCGTGCAGCAGCACCAGCCCAGCAGAAGCGGCGAGAGCTGAGAACAGGCAGGGAGCATCAAGCCTGGCAGCCCTGGTGGATATAAAAGCCGTCCTGGCAAGGCCGCCGCACTGCGAAGGTGCATTTTTTTTTCCAGTCCTTCTTAGGGTTTGTCTATATTGCTCTCCCCGCCAAGGCCTTAGTTCTGAAAGCGGAGTAGGGATGTGCAGCCTTCTCCAAGAACGTCTGTGGGAGTTAGTACAGAGCAGCTGATTCACTTTAAACTCACACTCTTGCATACCACGTATAATCTTTCTTGAGTAAATAAGTGTGGTAAATATCACTTGTGTTATTTCACCAAGATGTTTACTGTGAACGTGACATTGACAGCATGAAATCTGTTGGAGCTCTGGAGCCCCCAGCACAAGAAGGACATGGAACTGTTGGAGCGGGTCCAGAGGAGGGCTACTAAAATGATCCGAGGGCTGGAGCACCTCTCCTGTGAGGACAGGCTGAGGGAGTTGGGCTTGTTCAGCCTGGAGAAGAGAAGGCTGTGGGGAGACCTGGTTGCGGCCACTCAGTACTTAAAGGGGGCCTATAGGAAAGATGGGGAAAATCTTTTTAGCAGGGCCAGCTGTGACAGGACAAGGGGTAATGGTTTTAAACTGAAGCAGGGTAGGTTTAGACTAGACATAAGGAAGCAATTCTTTACAGTGAGGGTGGTGAAACACTGGAAGGGGTTGCCCAGAGAGGTGGTGGAGGCCCCATCCCTGGAAACATTCAAGGCCAGGTTGGACGGGGCTCCGAGCAACCTGATCCAGTTAGCGGTGTCCCTGCTCACTGCAGGGGGGTTGGGCTAGGTGACCTCTAAAGGTCCCTTCCAGCCCAAACCATTCTGTGATTCTATGATTCTGTGATTATGATTCCATGATTCTAAGTACTCTATGAAACCAGTGTGCCAAGACTTGAGCGATTAGTCTTTTATACTTCTGCAAAGGAAAAAATGGCAACTGTTCAGAGTTGGTAAACTTCTGTATGAGTTCATACACTCACATGTCTAAGCATTTACACAAGATGCTATTTGTAGGTATAGGACTTGGAAGCCCTCTTGAAATGCTTCCCATCTTCCACATTTTAGAAACCCCCATGTATGGAAGCAAGAAGGCTTTGTCTATTTCCTAAAATTAGTCTTTATGATTACTTTGACTTTATGCCATAGCATTTTAATTTTAATAGCTATCATGTAAGGAAAACAAATGTGAGAAGAGGAGACTCAGAGACAGTATTAATAAATACTGCAGTCATTTAGGAGGCATGCTCACCTGCAAGTATGAAGCCAGAGTTTAAGGATCAGTCTTTATAATGGAGCAACCTTATATGTAAATCCCTCCATAGCTGATTGAAAGCTCCTGAACTCCTCAAAATATGTTTCCAACCTGAGAAATACTGCCTTAAAACTAGTTCTGTCTATACTTAGTGAGAATTTATCTTATTTTTTAAAAAGGTACAGTCACCAAAATGTAAGGTACATCCTGAGAATATAAATTACTCAGGAATTGGATATAAATTACAAAAAAAGTCAAAAGTCAGAAGGAATGTAACTTTTCGCTTTTATCAAGTTTGCACCCTGGCAGCCTCAGTGCTCTGAGTTTTGGAGGTCTCTGATACAAAGAGAGTTAAAAGCACTTGCAACATTGCGTTAAGGAAATTTTCATGTCTATGAACATATATAAATGAAAGAAAAGGTAGGTGTAAGATGCTGTAAAGTCATAAAGCAGGTCATAAGGAGAAATCAGTCCATCTTTCAGAGACCCTGAAGTCAAAAGAGAGAGAGAGAGGAGCAAAGCAGCCACAGAAGAACATTTACAAGCTGGAGCATCGGTTCTGTCCTGCGTGGGAAATGGGCATCCACCCCTTGCCCCCCCATGTCTTGCTCCTGTGTGTTTACTTCTCACCACTTCCACAGCACAGCAGAAGTAAACTGACCTCATGCCACAAGCGAGTCAAATGTCTATTTTAATTTACTAAATAAACACATGCACTTACCATGCCCCAAAGGCTGCTATTAATGAGTAAAGAACTGCACACACAAATTCCTCTTTGCTTATGCAGGTTTTTGGCTGAGTTTCTGGGGAGTTTGTTTTGCGTTGAGGGGAGTGGTTTTTTGTTGCTGTTGGGTTTTTTGTTTCTTTTTTTTTTACCTCCAGAGGCTTGATTACATATTCAAATTTAGGCATCATAGTTGTAATCAGTATTTCATAATACCCCAACTTTGTGGGTAGCTTGGCTGGCCATTTTTCTAGTCCCTATTATCTTTATCTGTTTAATGGTCCAGATGTCAGAACAATAGAACATGTTAAATATTGACACTGGGGAAGCATCAAGAAAATTAATATTGCTTTTGTTTATTTTTATATACTAGTAAATGGTTATTTTGGTGAGTGTTACCCTAAATACTCTGCACTGTTATGGAACTTTTTTTCTAAAATTAACTGCTATTCACAGGTTAAACCAAATTCAGATATCACAGAATTAACCATTTTACATTTGTAAGAGTTTGATTACCTTATTAATCCCACTGCTTAAGGCTATTCTCGTGTCAGCTGCATTGCGCAACAGATATTTGCTCAGCTGAACAGCATGTACGGCTTCTGCTTGCAGTGATCCTACCTTCGCTAGTCCATTTTTATTTACAGATACTTATATCATTGCTTGCCTGGCTTTATCCTCATCGCTAACATCTGCAGCGATCATGACACACCATGTGTAACTACAGCAGCTGCTGCAGATCAGGACGTAGCCCAGTAACTTTGCGAGAAACTTGTCAGTGTCCTATAGAGCATATTTCACAGAATGCTGTATTTCAGGGAAAAACCTGCATTTCCACTATCTCATGCTGCTATTTAAAACCTGAAAACACATTTGAGATCGTGCTGTCTCATTGAAGAATGTGATGGACAGAGAATATAAATATTCTAAGCAGAGTTTAAACTATTTAAAGGTTTTGAAATAGCTGGTGCAATTAATTCTGGTTTTAACACACAGTGCAGGAGATGTGAGGCTATTTTGTCCCCTACTACATCTGTCCTGTTTCTTTGGGACAAGCCACCCAACTTTTTAGTATGACTTTCTCATAGGAGCATTATTAAATTTAAGAAATGTTTATTTAATGCTTTTAGAGCTCCAGAATACAAAAGATGCAGATGGACAATGCACCGTTGTTTGTTTTCCACTGATGTTTTATTATATTTAAACCTTTACAGAGAATGGCTATGTGATGCCTTATTATGATGGTGGCTGATGACAGATTTTGCATGAGATCTCTTCAGAAAGATAGGCAGATAAACATGAAAGGAGCTCTTGGCTCATTATGGTTTACCTCAACTTATCATCGGAAGATATCTTTCACAGTGGTGTCATCACATAGGAGACCATTCGGGACAAATACATCCATCCTTTCTGGGACTAAAGTCTCCTTAACCACAGAATAAATCTAATTCTACCTGGCAGAGCTGAGCGACTCCACTAGATAGTTTTGTTGCTTGCAGAGCTTGGGCACCCTCTGCTCCAGAGAGACCGATGGTGGGGTGAGCCTGTTGTGGAGAGAGGGTTAGATGCTTTGCATTGCTACAAATCCATAACTCAATGAGCTCATTTTCAGTTCAGGACTGTAAAGCAACATTTCCATTTCAGCCTCGGGCCTCCTTATCGGCTTGATGTTGCTTTGCCAGCCTGAGCTGAAGTCTAAGAAATCCAGCCCAGCCACACAACTAATTGGAGCTGAGTTAGCTTAAGATTAAGAGATGAGCCGCAACAGTAGACATTTCCTTCAACAGTGTGCCGTGCTAAGGATTTGCCTGTTACATAAGGAAATACAGCTTAATGCCAAATGCAGCAAGCCAAGAAGCCCCAGATGTACCCCAACCCACAATGAAGAGTGGACATTTCCAGATCTCTTCAAAGCAAATCTTGCAAGGAATCCTGTCGTCTCAGGCTGAAGTAAGGGGCCCAGAAGGTCTGAGAATGTTCAAAGGCTGACAGTGGGACTCTCATTGTTTCCTTGCTGCCCCCTGAGAGCAGGCTCGGCTGAGGGTCTCCCAGCACCACACAGCAATGACCAGAAATCTTGTAACCCTTGTCTATGGGAGCTTTGCACCACAGGAAGAACTTTGAATGGTGAAACCCTGAGGTCTACAGGCACTTTTCACACTGGTTTCTCTTCTAAACAACTTTGCTCAAATCAACCTGTCCCATTAAACATTCTGATCCTTATAAGGAAGGTGGGTTTCCCCCACAGAAACCCTTTTTAATCTGTTCTGTCCACAGTGCTCGGGAGTGAATACATAGACTCTGCATCTCAGCCCCTTCTGGCCCTAAGCATCTCCCCCCCTTCACCGAGGTCAGAAGGCATCACTGAAGAGGTTCCTGGTTGTGCAGCAGAAAGGAGACAAAAGGAGTAGCTATCGGACCAGTTTCTAGCTCAGTAATGGGTTTTGGCACGTTTTGCAAGGACCGCAAACCACCAAGCACTGCTGTTTGACAGTGCGTGTGGCCCAATTTAATTATATCTTATTTCAAACAAAGACAAGTAAACATCCACTGTACACCAGAGCACAGTGGAGCCAAAGGCACAATAGCTGCAGGAGTGCGTAATACTCCATTAAGGAGAAAAACAAAAACCATGTTAAAATAATGTTCAAACAGCCTACTTAAGCATTCAGAGATCAGAAAATACCCAATATAGGGCTGTTTGTACAGTCTGCAGGCTGCCTATACAGTGCTGTCCAGAAATGCACTGGCTGCAGCTCAAGCTCCACAGGGGCTTCCCCAGCCACCTCTGCTCCCAGGACACACGGGTGCTGAAGGAGCACCCTCGGGTGTCCTCCAGCACAGGTGACGCTGTGTGTCCGGCCACACTGATACCTTTGTATGCCTCGAGGCAGGCACAGACCCGCTGCCAGCAAGCTGTGATGGAGGCAGCCGCAGAAGGGACAGCACCTGCTTGCGCTGCACCCAGGGACGGTGAAAGCTTACAGCTGAGCACCCTAAAATACAATCAACCACAATCTTTCCACATGACATAGCATGATGTCATCAAGCCACAAGCGACTTTTTTTCCCTTGGTTTCTTTTTTTTTTTTTTTCCTCCAGTTAACTTTTAATATCAAGGAAATACTGTTCAGAAGAAAAACAGTGAACACCTGTTTCTGAGGGGGAAAGAGGGGCAGGTTCAAGCGGCATGCAGTTTGGGATGCTGGCTTATACCAGATGAACGTTAGAACTGTAAGAAATTCACCCACTGCATTTTTTCCTGCTTTCTACGTGACTGAGAGGGTCATCATTCCAGCTGGAATTATTTAAGCACAAGTCATATCCTAGTGCATTGAGAATTATATCTTCGTCTCTGTTCACATCCAGCTTTGCATATTAAAAAGACACATAGCAAACGTAATCTAATTTTTCTCTCATTTACACTTTTAAATATTAGCTAAAAAAACCCCTTTTTTTCACAATTTAAAAGCATATACTGCTTCTGATTTGCATTCTATGTCTCGTTGCTTCACCTTGATTTTTCTGAAGAGGAAAAGCTGACACAAAAAACACTGGGGCAAGAGTAACTGGAATTAAACACAAAACCTTAACACAAAAGCGGCTCTCTCTGCTAAAGTAAATTGATCCATTTTAACACGAGCTCTGTGCCTAAGTTCAGAGCGGAAGAATCAAAAAATCAGGCAGGTAAAGGCAAGTTTCCTATCTAGAATTCCAGACTAACCCTGACAAGGAAAATAAAAAAGTTAATAATTGGTGCTAAAAGCAGGATGAAGGGACCAGGTGGGATGAAAGGCTGGCTGAGAAATACACATTAAAGGAGAAATACACATTAAAGAAGAAATAGAAAGCCGTAAGTTGGAGGTTGAGGATGCTGAATTTGATTCCAGAAGAAGAAGAAGAAATAAGCAATTAAAGGAGTTCAGGAGATGAACAACATCGATTTAGCCACAGGACTTGAGGTCTTTAATGTCCATGACCTTCTCCTTTCAGAGCAAAAGCAAAGAAAGCAACAGAACATTCCTTTAAAAATGCATTTTGATGCTCATGGCCAAGCAGAAGGGCAGCAGAGAATGGAGCAGTGTGACAAAGGACTTGTGTTGAGAGGTTCCTGAGGTACAAAGTGCCTTGGATCCACAACCTTTGTGGCCCTCCATTCCCTCAGCCTTTCGTCGCTGTGTCACACATTCGGTAGCGCAGCCCCCGGCTGAGCACAGGGCGATTGGTGTACAAACCAAAATGACTACCATTTTATTCAAAGTCTGGGGTTTTTTTGGCTTTGGGCCCCAGCAAAGCCTACAGGCAAATCCTGGATTTACATGCGTGGAACTTGCTGGAGAAAGTGGACATCAGCTCACGCACCCTCTCCAGTCCAGCTTTTTCCTCGGTGCAGCCAGCATCGAGGAACAAGCCAGCCTGGGGCGCGCTTTCAGCCAAGAAACAGGGCTTAATGAAAAAAACAAAACCCCAAAACTAAAAAAAAAACCAACACTGAAACATCCTTATCCGCTTTCTGCTCCGGGATGAGCTGCAGAATCGGACTAAACCCCCGCCTTCCCCACCCTTACGAGCCCAGCTCCCGGCTCTCCGTGCCTCGCTCCCGTTTCCCATCCCGGCAGATTTCTTTTCCGTAGGGATGCTAGCGACATCTGGTGGCGGCAGAAGAAACCGCACCCCTGCGTGGAACCCCCCTTCCAAAAAAAAACCCAAACCCCAACCAACCCTAAAAAACCGGGAAAACCCAGGCAAAAAGCCGCCTGCCAGCGGTGACAGCTAGCAACTCCCAGTGCAAAGGAGTTCACTCGGGAGCAGGGGAGATGGCAACCTGGCCACGAAAGAGCCTGAGGGTTTTATCCCAACCTAAATGATTCTCTAAGACGGTGAGATGAAAGAAAATCCCCGGCCTGAACAGCACTAAGCTGCTCCAGCTCGGTTCGGCATCGTCGGGACCTCTGAAGAAAAGCCAGTAAGAATAATCCCTTTGCAATATTTGTAATGCAGCCTCAGCAAAAGAGAGATCCGAGCCTGGCCCTCGACGCCGAACTCTCTAACAGGCTGTCTGTCATCAGGATGAACGTCAAGATGAAGAAAATATTTCAATGTAGAAAGAACAGGTCTCAAAAAGTACTCACGATTCTACTGGAAACACAAATTGTGTGCAAACTAGGTGTTTAAGTATATTTCAAACATAGCAAGCTTTTAGGAGTTTAAGACTTTGATGGAAGCTTCACCCTGCTTCCAAAAGAGAAGCAAAATTCTAAGCAGTTTGGAGGCGACCCAAAGGAACGGCTATTAATCAGCTTTCTGGTCCGACTTTTCAGCCTGCTTTTTTCACAGTTTAAATGTCATGTCTGACTGGTTCTGGTGCTGCAAAGGAAACCCCAGCCAAAATTGCTGAGTTTTACTTGTCAAAACCAATGAAATTAACAGGATTCCTTTGCTGGGCTCCAAATAGCATCTAGTTTGTCTCTGATATCAGTGAGCCCATGCACTGGCTGCTTTGAAATCATAAGAACTTTACCCCCAAAATTGAGAGCCACTGGAGGTCGCTAAGAATGTTTTTGCATGCACCTTTCAAACACAAACAAGTTCCAGTGAATCCTTTCTTGTCCTGATTCATAACATGGGCCAACCGACCTTCCATGGTCGTGTTGAGGGAAATGGAAGTTTTTGGCACACAGCCTTCTCAGTTTTAGTTTTGCCTGCTGGCAGAAGCACTGTCAAAATCCCCACACAGCAGCAGGTATGAGCCTTTCTACCTCAGAGTCCTTAGAGAAACTTTTGGAATAGCTGTAGTTACTTAAGAATCAGTCACATACAGACATTTCTTAGTTTTGAACATCATAAATATTCAACTACACCTCTAGCCACCTGGATGCTTTAACTGAACCTGATGTAGAGTCCGTAAAAGAGCTGAAAATTGGTGGCAATTTGGGGCTACCCTTCCTGGTACCTTCAGTATCTCCACTCAAAACAAGAACCATCATATGCGAATATAGAAGAGAAAAAGTACAAGTACTATATAATCAGAGTTTGAATTCGGCTTGAGAAATGATCTGAGGAATGGACAATAGCATGGCTAAGCACAAGGACGAATTCTTTGCCTGAATCGTGTAAAGATCTTCCGGGCTGGAAAAAAAAGATTGGGCCCCTTTCCCAATCTGAATGATAGGAGAGGGGGGTTCTTGTCCAGGGTAGCTTAGGACTTCAAAATAAGTATTCCCAGCGAATTGTTTCGGTTTATGTTTCCTACATATATCAATGTACCAAATGTGTACTTGCTTTCCAGGAATCATAGACACTGCAAAGAGAGGGAAGTACAGTTGGAAAGTCGGGAATGGCAGAGTTGATGCATTGCCACTTTTCAAAGGCGGCAACAATGAGTCATCCTTAGATAATCACTGCAGCCTTGACTCCGACTTACTTGCGTGTTGTGAATAATCTGTAGTTACAAATCAAGGAGTATAGCATACTTTTCTCTACAGTGGTAGGTGCCTTGCTAAGAGTGAGGGGAAGGAGGGAACATGACAAGGACTCTCTTGCATCTCAGAGAGTCTTGACTGCAGGAGTGGCCTATTGACACTGCTGGCAGCTGATATAGATTAAAGTACTTTGTGAGCCCCTCCGCCTTGCCTTACAGGGACTTCAGCTCTACTCAGCATTGGTAAGGCAGCGGCAGGAGCATGATGTCTAGTTTTGGGCACATATCTTCAAGAAAGATGTGAGTCAAATGGATACAGTCCAGAGAGGTAATGAGAGTGAAGAGAAGTGTGGAAAACATAACCTGGGGTAACAACTAAAGGAAATCTTCTAGAAAAGAGAAAACAGAAAAGAGAGTCTGTGAACTGCTGTCAAAAATGTAATCAGTTACTGCAAAGAGAAAGAGAATATATCCTTGGGGACAGGAAAAGCAGTGATAGACTTAAACTGCACCAAGGGTACAGTACATTTTCCTTAGGGCACAGTGCAATTAAGGCTTCTGGTTTTAGCTGGACATGAGTCACTGCATTGCTTAAAAGTCATCTCAACCATTTTATTCCTAATTTTCCAACGTGTTTTTTTCTCTACTGCTTTGGAAAAGTAATATAGATTCAAAATACTGGTAACAGAATTGGTTGCTAAAATGTTCTTACCAGTGTAAACTCAACCTTAATTTCTGTATACCCCAGCTGACAGCATTCCTACCTACTTCATACAGTTGTTGTGAGACCTACTCAAACTCCTGCTATGCCATTTGAAGAGTGCAAGTGTGAATAGCATTATTTTACTAATATATAATGATATTGTATATATTTATTAATAGCATATATTAATATATGTTTAGTGGTGCTTTTCATATGTCATCAACAGAACTGATACAAAATGAGAAAAATGAGGCCCTGAACTGTGACCCTGCTTTCATCAGAAATTTTTCAGTCTGGAGTTTTTTCATCATCTATAATTACACAAAGCTGAGAAAAAGGTAGTCGGGATGTGTTTTAATAGATGAGGAAAGAGCCAGGGTCAGCAGAGAGTTAGCATGCAGGCATCTCAACAGACCAACACCAATAACCCATTTTTCCAAAAGAGAAAAGTAGTCAATAAAACATAAAAGAAAGGCATTTAAAAAATTTAAAAGCTCTTTCAAATACAGAAAGTCCATATTATGACAGCAACTGGCCACTCCAGGATGCACATTACTAAAGCATGAAAGCACTGCTGAGGTGACTGAAGTCACTCTGCCTTTAGCCTCGTGTCTCCCAGCACACCCAAGACACACGTTAATGGCTTGATGTGTTATTGCTTAATTAAATGATTAAACGCTTTATGTGTGAAAGACAATCTGTTAAGTGGTAGGTTCTGGCATGCCTCACCCTGAAAACGCATTAAAAGCTCTTGCCGTCTGAAAAGGAAAGAGATGAGGGCACAAACATTTGGCTCTACGCTACACAAAATGAATCCAACCAAAAGTGCCAAAATTTAATGATAGCGATAGTGAGTGCACAAAAACATGAACTTTGCTTCCAATCAGGAGGGAATGAGGAAACAAGATAGAAAAAAGTCAGGAATCCTATGGAAACCAGGTGGCAAATGCCTCCCAAACCTCTTGTGTGCAGTGCCTGCGATGTTGTAGAAATACATGCCAGCACTGGGATACAGCCTAACCTTTATACCATGCACCTTAAGGTGTGTATTTTCTAATACTAATACTAGTATTTCTATTTCTACAATACTAATAAAATCATTTTTGTTTGTGGTTTGACTACACCTCCCACACAAAACATCGAAAATACACTATAGCTATACCATAGTGCAATTGCCTTGCTCTTTAAGGGTGGATCAGCATCCTCTAGAGATTGCTAAGGCTAAGAAAACCCTATTAGCTCCCCCTTTAATTCCAGAGAAACTAAAGTCAGAGGGTTACTGACTAAGAGGTGGTGTTTAAGATGGGGCTTAGTCACAAAGAAAGAGGGCTAAATGTCCCAGTTTGTCTTCTGAGTCTCCTAACTTCCGTAATTAGACTTCTTGTATTCCAGTGGCAAAACAGAAATGGGATTGCTTAAAGCAGAGGACAGCCCTTACTCTTGTCAACTCTACAGAAAGCAACTTGGTTGCTGTTTTACCTCCCTTGGGAACTTCAGAGAGTTACATGCAGTGCCAAAAAAGAAGCCAGAGGGAACCCTGAACCTGATCCAAGGCCACCGAAAGCCACAGAACCAGCAGAAAGCCAACCCTTGGCAAATATTTGCCTTTGAAGCAAAGCTGCAAGAGACAGAGCCTAAGATAACAACACACATGTTTAGGTCAGACACGCAAAGCATATGCAGATTTTTTTTGTGAAGTTTTTTCTAAAGAACAGAAGTTGGGGGTGATAGTGAATTTAGGCAGACAGCTCCACGAAAAAAATTACTGAGGTCCCCTGGTCTCCATACAGTAGGCCATGTACAGTTGTATGGTGCTTGATGAGAAGAGGGGCATATGAAAATTCTAAGTCACAAATTCAAACACAATGCAAATTATACAAACAGTGTCTCAAAAGTCAGATTTGGGGATTCATGTGAAAAAATATATGATGGATTCCCTAGCTCTAGATTGCTCTTTAAAAGTGTATAAAAAGCCGCTTTCTAACAGTTTAATTTATGACTGCTATGAACTACAGCCTAAAGTTTCACTCAGAGTAGCAAAGGCAAGGAATATGTGCCGTGTTACACCCCCAGGAGGCATGTTATCATCTGAATATAACAGGAATGCCCTAACATGACTCATCTTCACTGATAATGATCATTAGTGAAAGCTGCTAAATTTGGCCAGTCTGAGTCATTTTGGGGGCTGTATGTATGTAAAAAATTGCTTGTCAGTGTTTGTATTCTCCTTGAGTTTAAAACCTCAGAGCAATGGTCTGCTCCCTCAAGGAGCTGCTGAGTTTACAGGTAAGGTGAAATACATGCTCTTACCTGAGAAGGTCATGTTTTCATGATGGAAAAATAAGGGTGAGAGAAATTTAAAGGAAGTAGGTTTTTTTCATTTTCCCTCATCCCTTTCTTTAAGATCAGATATCCCCATGGCATCCCTGATAGATTTTTGTCTCGTCTGTTTTCAAAGCTCTGGACTCCATTACCTTCTGTCAGACTAATCACACGTGCTACTACGTGCCTATATTTAGTATAAGAAGATACTGGGGTTTGTCTAACTTAAAGTTTTTTGGAGTTTAAATTCAGTTTCTTATCCTGTCCATACAGCATGTAGAAAACATTATTTCTTATTTTTGCAACTTTTTCATCTCTTCGAAGACTAGATTACCTTTCAGTTTGTTGTAGATTAAAAAATTCCAACTTCTTCAATATATAGTCATAAAGTTTTATTTTGTCATTACCGGTCTCATGGTTTTTTACTAAATTTCTTAAGCTGTGATGCCTCCCTAGTACTAGACTAAGCATTGCAGCAGAAACCTTCCTCCTGCAAAGTAGAGCAAATTGCATTACTTCTCAGCTTACAAGTGATTCCCATCACTTTCTCTTTCCACTAGATCTCTATGCCATGATACAGCAGAATCAGGATTATCTTCTAGGCCTTTTTTAATGTGCTTCTCATCCTTACCCAGCCTGTTGTTTCCAAATGTGGGGTTTTACCATTTTTTATCCCTGCCTTCTTCTGGTATCCTGTATTTGGTGCCACTGAGATTCATCCTGTTTGCTGTTTCTTTTTTTTGCCCCAAAGCATTCTTCCAATTCATTAAAATAATTTTTAATTCCCACTGTGTCCTTCTGTATTCTGAGCACCCTTTCCAGCTCGATACTCCCTGCAAACACTACAGCGCCATTTCCATCAGTATTGAAAATACTGAGCAGTGCCAGACCCAGGAGACATTGTGAATATGGAGGTTACCAGCAAGGCAGTAGCTAGAGAGTTAAAATGTCCTTATGCTTTTCCATAGATATTAAGTAATTGAGAGCCTTTCACTTTGGTCATCCAAGGTCACAAGCGTGATTCATCAACCCACAAGCTTCAACAATTTCATAGAAACATAGAATGTTTTGGGTTGGAAGGGCCTTTTACAGGTCATGTAGTCCAACCCCTCTGCAGTGGGCAGGGACACCTTTAACTAGATCAGGTTGCTCAGAGCCCTGTCCAACCTGGCCTTGAACATTTCCAGGGACGGAGCCTCCACTACCTCTCTGGGCACCCCCTTCCAGTGTTTCACCACCCTCATTGTAAAGCATTTCTGCCTTATATCTAGTCTAAATCTTCCTTGTCTTAGTTTAAAACCATTACCCCTTGTCCTGTCACAGCTGGCCCTACTAAAAAGATTGTCCCCGTATTTCCCTAGTTGCAATTTGATATTTGTTCAGCTTATCAGATTTTGGTTATTTTTGTAAAGACTGCAGTATCAGTCCTTTTGCTGGATGGGTTGGTTCCTTTTGTCACTGATCTGCCCAAACAGTAGACTACTATTTTTCATTGTTAGTTAAAAACACAATCTCCTTAGCAGACCTCCAGCAGAAAACAAAAACAGAGGTCTGTTTCCATAAGAGCAGCTCCAAGAGCCTTATTCCCTGCATCATACTCGAGCCTCTCATTGACTTAGTACCACTTAGCTTTGTCCCTGGTGTAATATTTAAACTAGATGATTGGGCAACAGGCCCTTTAGAAGTGCAAGTCAGCTATAATAAACTTAGACTAGTGGTACAAAACAGATTGAGTTTGATTGCTGTAATGCGTGCTGCTGGCACAATTTCATTCGTGGAAATCAGAAGTCGAGCGGGTTGGTCAAGGTCATTGTTATGCTGATGCTCCCTTCCTTCATGCCCTTGCTGTTGAAGGGATGCGTGCTGAGATGAATCAGATTAAGTATCATGATGACACTTTTGATTATGCTCCTTCCCCAGAAAGGTAATCAGATTTTGGCTGGTAGGTGGCAATCAGCTTTGGAAAGGAAGCAAATTTCAGATGCACAAGCTGCCCCTTTTTCATAACGCAGTGACCTAGCAACAGTAACATACACATTTGGGGCCAGAAGGCTTGATTATTGTAATTCTGTCCTAGCAGGACATTTCCAGTGCCTGCAGCTTGCAGAGGGTTCAGAACCATCTATGCACACTGGAGTAGGCATCACAACCTAGGGTGATACCTTGACCTCGGTCAATGGAGTTGCTCCACAGTCACTTACCAGTGGGCTGCTTTATCTGAACTGTGGCAGAGCCTGGAAAGCAAAATCTTATAGTAGAAAGCTGGCCCTATCCCCACATATTCCTCTGTTAAGCATTTGTTAAGGAGTCAGTGACTTCTCCAGGATCCAACACACACACACTGGGACCCAGGGCGTGGGTACACAGCAGGCTGGGTTATGTGGCAGAGATACTTGGTTCACGAGGGCCATGGTGAAAAGGTGCTGCTGCCTTTTACTGCAGCTCCTCTGAGCGACTGCCAGCTGGAGCAGCACAGCCCCGCAGCCTCTCCTGGGCTTCTCAGCACTCACCCATGGGCGTCTCAGGCTGCAGGAGCACCGGTCAGAGCAGCTTGTCACCTCAGGCATACCTCAGGGTGGGAGAGAAGCCATGGCTTTCTGTAGAGGACGTCTGAGGTGTGAGTTTAGCAGGAAGGAATAGTGAAACCAGGGCTGTTCTTTCAGATTTAATGCTTCAGGTGGACATAATGTTTCAACTGTACAGGCAAATGTGGGGTTTGCTTGTTGGCCCTTAAAGTTCCATCCATCTTAACATCTGGCCAAGCTTGTCAACACTGGAAGTTTCTTTGAACTACTATGCAAAGTAGATACTTTGGCTCTCTTAGTTGAACAACAATTCCAGGCCAGTAGCTGTTAGTCAAAAGCCTGGCTACACCCGCTGCTGTGTTTCCTTCGCTGCCAGGCCCTTTGCTCAATACGCAGTAAAGGCATTTGGAAGAAATTGGGCAGACACAGGTGGGACCCAAGGAAGCATGTCTACCAAAAGATAATAGCAAACGTGCAAAAGTTACCTTTGTAGAAGACTCTGACCGATGAAGACTTTGTGTGCGCAGACCAGGTTCTCAGAGTTTCTAAAACACGCAAATCTTGATGCAAGTTTCCCAAACCAGTTGATCGCATGCTGTACCTCCCTTGCGTTCAGATGACAGGGATTAGTTTTGTAGAAATTGTAAGCCTAGACTAAAACACTTGAAGACTGTTCACATCCCTAGTGATACACAGTGCTCAAATAACTTGCAAAGCCAGCGACAAGAAGTGGGTGCTTTTAGCTGCATTTTTAAATTTCTTAAACTAAAGTTATGACATTGTCCAAGTGCTTCACAGGGGAGCAGTTCATAAAAGAGGATGTGTAATGTCTGTCTTGTGTTCGTGAGTGACTTTCATTGCCCTGACAGTTCGAGTTTGATTCGTAGTTAAGTTGCTACATTGCCATTTTCACTTAGAACTGCACTCAAATGCTGTCAGGTATATGGGGGCCCTGCTCCAGGACTGCAATGCAAGAGCAGTCCCCAGGAACAAATGCACTGAGTCTCAAGAAGTCTCTCCCGTTCCCAGTTAATGCATGTGCCACAAGACACACAAAGAAAAAAACGTTGCTTCAGGGAGCACCTAAGTGTGCTGGGTGAATACAGACACAGCTGGAAAAAGACACTTGGTGTTTTGGTACCGTTCAGTTCTAAGCAACATCTTCAACATCTCATCACTAGATGGCGGCGACCTTCACAAATTTCTAATCAATGAGAGCTTTATTCTCAAAAGTGCTTGCCAAACCCTTGCCTTTCTCTCCCTAAAGCCCACTCTTTCCCTTCTATTTTACACGCTTTCCTGCAGAATGCCTTTGCAAACAGCAAAGTAGATCTGTTGTTCAGTACAGGCATTTTGGAAAATAAAGGTATTGTTTTGCTAAAGCTGCATTATGCCTTTGAAATAAGTCCTATCTGGCTGAACAGAGAGCAATCATCCTGTTCTGAGCTTATACCCAATTTCTTTAGGAGACATCTCTTTTCATATTCACATCCATATGGACAGACTCTTTGTAGACTTACTGTGTTTCCCCTGTGTTATGTTCACAGGACTATCCCACCAGGGAAAATTCTGTGAAGTCATCTTTTTCAAGTTTCCATTAATTTTTCTAGATGTTTGCAAAAGGCATCTCACTCAATCTGTAGAGATACATGACACACAACGAGAGCACAGCTGTGTGACAGGTCTCCTGCCTCTCCTCAGGAGGTCTTTTGGCCCTGTCTAGCAGACCTGCCAAGAGTCACACTTTATGTGAGATATTTACCTCCTTGGCCTGGCTTCACATTCCCTCCTGCCCTCTCTCTGCAGGCCTGGGAGCTCTTGCACCCCACAGGCAGCACTGTCACTTCTCTCCAGCACCAAAAGCCAATTACCACTGATTTTGCTGATATATCAGCCAGGGGTATGTCACACATGGGAACCTGGGGCTGAAAAGAGGCTTTTGCAGCACTGCAGAAGCCCAGCATTTGGTGCCTTTTAGCAGGGACATGTAGTCTAAGGAGCCTTGTTGGAAGATGCATTGTTGTGGTTTAACCCGGCTGGCAACTAAGCACCACGCAGCCGCTCGCTCACTCCCCCCGCCCCCTCCCTCAGTGGGATGGGGGAGAGAATCGGGAAGGGGAAAAAGGTTAGAGCCGAGGGCTGAGATAAAGACAGTTTAATAAGAGAAAATAATAATAATAGTAATAATGAGAATGATAACAAAATATACAGAATATACAAAACGAAAGATGCACAATGCAATTGCTCATCACCCGCCGACCGATGCCCAGCCCGTCCCGAGCAGCGATCAGTACCTGAGCGACTGACTGACCCACCAACCCCCCCGAGCATGACGTTATATGGTATGGAATAGCTCTTTGGACAGTTTGGGTCCTAGCTGTGCTGTACTCCCAGCTTGTTATGCACCTGGCCGAGCAGGAGAAGCTCAAAAAGTCCTTGAGCAGTCTGAGCACTGCTTGGCAACAACTAAAAACATCAGCATGTTATCAACATTCTTCTAGTACTAAATCCAAAGCACAGCACTATGCTAGCTTCTGTGAAGAAAATTAACTCTATCCCAGCCGAAACCAGGACATGCATGCATCCCAGTTTCAGGCTTGTACCATCCCATCACCTGACTTAACTTAGAATGGCACATCCTCTTCATGGAGAAGCTGTCATGAGCCTCACGAACCGGATAACGACTGCTGGGCATTTTGTCTTTTCTTTGCCATGCCAAAGATGAGGCAAACTGACACAGAACAATTCTTCACGAGTGACAAAGGGACTGAGCAGCCCACTAGATTTGACCACAGTACGGAGATGACATCACGTCTGGAGTCAGTTCAAAGTTCAGTCCGGGATACCACCTTAATGACATCATCCAGGGTGCAAAGGTACTTTATTCTGGTCCTTCTGAAGCTCAGAGAGGAAAGAAAGCCTGCCTAGAAGAAATTCCACCTAAATCTGCATGTCATTTCAGAACAGATCTCACAGTGCTGAGCATGCGGCAAACATTGCAAATACACTGTAAGATCTAGATGTAAGACTAACAAACTGAAAGAAATCGTAGTATTTGTTAAAATAAATATCTGTTGTATTTCTGAGAATTTTTAGCATATCGTTATGCAAAGTACACATAATAACACTAAATATTAATCTTTTCAAAAGTAAATCTTTTCACTACAAATTTACAGTCTTGTATGTCATGAGACCCCATGTTTAATTAAATGGTAGCAGAAAAGATACCTAATTCAAAGACACTATTAAGTTGATCTGTATGACTACCAATAAAACCAGCTTACTGTCATACTATGCAGTATAAGGATAGATTTCTTTTAGTGGTGGTTGTGACAAGTGTGTCCATTGGTTATCTGAAGACTGAGACTTTTGAGACTTTTCTCAAAGTTTGTCACCTAGGAATCCTCCCCAACTTAAATATCTGCAAAAGATGAGTTGCAAACACTTCACACATATAAGAATGACTGTTGTAACTCAGATGACAGGCCCAACCATGGTTGTCTGATGGCCTAATGCGGGGGTAGCCCAGGAACACACAGAGTAAAGAGCACAAAAGACAAGTATGAAGTGACCCTTCTTCCCTCTGCGTCCATCAGCTGATGTAACACGGATGTGTGCAACTGACGGGCCATGGACGTAGCTCACATCCGATGAGAGGGAAAGCTTACTGGTGTCTTCCTAACATTTCGGTCGCTGGAAGTTTACATAGTCAATGCAGTGTAATGATATGATAATTCATATCTCAATTCATGAGGCCTGTTTCCAGGATTGCAGCAATGTAAAAGATATATTTATTAGGAATGGCCCAAAGTGAGTAAGTTTGAGTTTATCAGACGAGAACTATTTCAGTTGTTCAAACTATCATTAAATCAAGACCAAACACTATCAGACAGTTTCAGCTCCTTAGAAGTCCAAGGTTTTGGTCCCCACACTTATGCACTGACCCCAGTTGTAAAGAGTCACTTTGTCTCAAAAGAACCAAAATGCTACAAGTTGTGATATCAGAAATTGTGAGGCTATTGTCCTTGCAACTTGCTCTAACCCATGTAGCCCTCAAGACTGAAGAATGGTTTCAAACACACACACACTTTTGTAATTGAAAAAAAAATCTACTTATAATTTTTAAAGCCTTGGTGTAGGTTAAATCATTCTTTTCCCACCCATCCCTGCCATTGTTTACTTCTTTTGTGAGTACACTGAAATCAGCCACTTCTCTCAAAATTAATTTTGCAGGTACCCAATATGTGTCATTTTCATCTTCTTTCATAGAAAAGGCTCCCCAGTTTCTCAGCCAGCTTCATAGCCTCCTGCCTTGCCAATTCCAGCTTGAATTCACCATTTTCCTTAATGCTCTTAAACAACACTACCCAATTATGGTTTAAGAACAGCACATAGCTTTTCTATTCTGTTATCTTCTTGGTCTTTCCACTCTGTAAGTTCTCCATATCAACATCGTGAGTAAGCTTTCCACCTCCCACTTTCTGGCCCTAAGGAAGCATATGGATATATGCCCAATTATTCTTGAATACCATGGCGGTTTCTGCATTTTCTGCTCTGTTGGCTAACCCTTTCTCCTGAATCACTGGTTGACTCAGGCAGGAAGCAGACCACAGTGCTGAGCAGCACCAGCTGGTCTGCAAGGTTTGTTAAGGTGAGCGTGGGCTTCTTTTCTCCCCATAACCGATCGATTTGTTAGTGAAGGATGAGCAAAGGCCTGCACCCACCACAGTGAGGCCAATACTTCAAATGCAGTTCCCACTGAAGCCTAGCAGAGAGGCAGGCCAGCAGTACAGAAGTTAGGGGTGACAGCAAAAGGAGGGAGAAATTAGTTCTAACACCTAAGTCTAGCACCCCACAAATCCTCCTTCCTGGACCTAATGTACTGATTGAAAGGTTTGTAATTGATTGGATGGTGCTATCAGAGCAGTGGCAGCATGCACACAGCAATAGGGCCTCTACATGCGACATACAACACCAACAAGTGGGATTGGGGAAGGGGTGGGAGACAGACGGGGTAGGGAATGAAGAAACGTTAAACCATTTCTAATTTGGGTCCAAGGAGAGAATGAAGAATTTCTTCAGGGTAGGAAGAGTAACTGCAATAAGATACCCACAAAGGAAGACCACACTTATCTGAGGTTCGAGGTCCTTGATAATCCTCCTCCACCTTCAACACACACGCTGAATTGATATGTATGCTGTAAAAGGATACACTTTTTGCCAAATGCTGAACAAAAGCAGAAAGGAAAAAGTATTTATAGCTATCCTAGCATTATTTTAAAACTTAAACTTACAAATTGTTACACACTCAAAAGATATTCTCAACCTCTATCTTACTGGATTGGAGTACAGGTTTCAGAGTTTCTCTGATCTCCTCACACAGTTAAAATTCCAAAAACACCATCCTGAAGAAGATCCTGAGACAATCCAGTCAGAAAGCAGTGCATAACACAGCCCACAGGTTTACCAAGGTCTGGTTGTAACACCAGCCTCAGCCAAGGGTGACAATGGTTGGGCTGCTGGTGCCATTTCATAAATAATGAAAGGATGCTAAGCCCACAGCAGTAAAAATGATGACTTCAATGACTAAGTCAAATACATAATAACTCTAAGGCTTTTAAGGAAAGCAAACTGTCCAGTCAAATCAGAATCAAATGGCAACGTGGGAGATGGAAAACTCTTCTGCAGGAGTTAACTCTTATTGCTTTTCAAACCAGCTGTTGGGTGAAGTTCTGGTAAGAGAGTCTTAACCAGTTCAACCCCCCCGTTCTTCACACATACAATGTCCCACAGCATTCCCTGGAAAAAACAAAGAAAACCAAATATTCAGTTTGCAAGTAAGACCATTAGTAAAACCCCAAATCCTCAGCAAATCTTTTTGCAAAATCTTCCTTCTTGACTTTATTTCACTGGATTTTATTTTCCTTGGCATAGTCCCAATATCTCAGATTCTAGCTACTTAAATATACTTAAAACACAGTTTTCCTGAGTTTGAGTGACAGTATTACCAATATATTTGTCAGTCCTATTTCATAGGAAATTTATATTTGCTCTCAGCAATAGTTTCAGGTGAACATCAGTACTTTCAAGACCGAAGCCTAGAAACTGCTGAAATTTTTTTTTGCCTAAATCAAGTTGATAGAAAAGCAAGACACGGTGAAACAGAAAAGTTGATTAGATGAATCTGCTTTCCACAGTTTGTAGAAAACTGAAATATTAATCTTTGTATGGATTATTCACTGTCTAGTGAAAGTTGCTGTGTGTTTTTAGTCTCCAACTGCATCTTTTACAGTACTTTATAACCTTTCATGATTTATGGCTCTGGTCTTGAGAAAGAAAATCTGTGGTGTATCAGATTATTATCTCTTAATTCAGAACTCAGCCTATGAGGAAAAATGAAAGCAGGATGTACTTGAACAACAGTTCTGTGAAGCACAGTACAGGATTTTTCAACCCCAAATTTTCAGCTTTTAATTGCGAGTTTTCTTATGGAAAAAATCCTCCTCCTGCCTTCGCTGCTGCCCAGAAATCACTTGGACATAAACCGCTATTTGCTTTGGCCAAACTGGTCTGGTGCTACTGCAAATTCAAGATTGTTATTTTCACCTGCTATCATCATAGCACTCAGAGACACCAAGAAAACTCAGGTCGTATGATGAAGTTAAAACAAAACTAGATAATCGGTTCTTACTATCTCAAATCCCAGTCTGGAAGCTTTAAATCCCTCTACCTAGTTACTTGTTTTCTCCAAATGGACCCTGATATCCCATACCTTGTAACTGATGACGACTTCAAAACTTTAAGAAAAACTTTTAGCCTTTTGGGTAGTTCAAGAGATCAGATGTAGCTCATGATGTGAAAAAAAAGCTCATGATGGGAAAATCCTATTACTTCAGCAGGGAATGGGACCTGTGCTGAAAACCTGCTTTGGATAGTAATATGGACTGAGATATTAGTTCATTTCTTTGGTAAAATAAAATAAAAAAATATAGAAAAAAAAGGGGGGGGGGGGGGGAGAGAATCCATGGTTTAAAAAAAAAGCAGTCTCCATCACTTCCAACTTCTGATTTTTCTGAAAATTCTTAAAATCTTTCTTTTTCACGTATGCAGAGACAAAAATTCCAGAGACGTAGTAGCAGAAGTGACACTATATTCCTCCCTCCAGTTAATCATTCAATATTCAACCTTAAAACAAAGACAGCAAAGAAGCTGAGAATCTTTGTCCTTAATTCCATCTTTTTTTTTTTTTTAAGTTGATCAGCATCTATGCACGAGGCTTTTGCCATATGCTGTTTCCTTGTTTTTAAAATGCTGTGTTGGTCAAATGTATCAGAAATTAAAACCAGGCTAAATTTGCCTCAGGTGTAATTTGAATTATGTTATTTGGAGCGCTTGATACTTCTACAGGTATGAAATTCTAAAACTGTTAACAGAAGAATATAATGGTTGTATGTGCTTAAGTCACTCCCTGAATGCCTACACTGGCATATCAGGACATATCTAGCCAGTAGATTTGTCCAGAAACATACTCAAAATTCCCTAAAATGTAATGAGTCACACCAAAGCATTTCTAGAGAACACAAGTCATCTAAGAGAAAGGTAATAGGTTTTAGCTGTGCATGTTAAAAAGCACATTTTTAACCTATCTCCAATATTTATGTTTTCTGTAGTACCGGGCCACCTCACTTTCATCCATCTGCCCATGAATGGGAGCAAATTATCCCTGTGTTTGCTGACCTCTAGCACAAAAGCTAAGGGCCTCTTTTTCCAGTTCCAACAAAACCAAAACCCAGGGGACTTCACTTAAATATCTTCTGGGAATCTGGCATTAAGAATTCTAACAAGATCACATCAGATGCTGGGGAAGAGCAGAAAGGTGGACCAAAGTCTCCCAACTCCTAGGCCTAACCACGGGATCACCCTTCTGTGGATGCTACAGCAAAAAGCCTAATTTTGAATCCACTCCAGTGTGAAGTGGGATAACTGCTCTTGCTTCAGTAGCTAACACGACCTTTCTGAGAAGGGTAAAGGAGATCTTATCCCCTCTCTCGCCGCCAGATGACTTCACCCACACTCCAGGACTTCTTATCACAGACAGGGTCACACCACTGTGCTGTGCAATGTCACACGCACAGCTCCTACATCTCCCATTCAGATCAGGACTGCGTTTCCCCTTTCTCCTCTTCCCCTCTTACTACTCTACATAAGTCCACATTCAGGTATACAAAGATACTGCAACATCAAGGCAGTAGTCCAAAAAATAAAACGCCGAATCACTGACTGAAACAAGAACAAACCTAAACTCACATGATACTGAAAATTACCCTATGTTTTGCAAACTATAACAAAATTTTCCAGGTTCTTAGATGAATAAGGAGAAAACCAATTGAAAACAATTACAGTATTTTACATTAAAGCATTTAACAGGGTTAATAGACTTGGGAATATCAGCAACTATTCATTTAGTTTTAAAACACTTATAGCTACTCCAAATGCACTGACACAACATAAGAGAATTATTTTGCACACCCCTGACATGAACAATCAGTACAAGAGTTTAAAATAAAAGCAAATCTATTCATTAAAGGCAGCATAAGAGAACTTTCAGCCTAACCAGTCCTTCTCACTGTACCACTAACTTTCTTAGACACTTTGAAAACCAGAGAGGCAATCCAGCCTATCTTGCAGTGGGATTCCTTTGCCTCCATACCCCAGTATGAAAAGAAATAAATACTGCTATGTATGATACAGGGATAATACCATCCATGGAATCACAAGAGCTGCTATTCCCACTCTTATTCCAAGAAGTGCTCTCTAACATGTCATTGGGCTGCACAAGAAAAAAACCCTAGATCAGTTAAAGCCATGGGTTTGGATGATGTTTGTCCATACAGAGTAGCCTCTGGTACTCCAAGCCATGGTAGAAAGCAGGGAGAACCCAGGCTGTGAGCAGCATTGCTGACTGTTGATCCTACATTCACACGAAATTCAGTCACAGAAGCTAAGCTCATGCAAACAAGCTCTATTCTAATTCTCTCAACCACTTTGCCCATCTAAACACTCAGTGCTTGGTCTACCTCCATTTTCTGACAATTTTTTTCTCCTTGTCTACCAAGTCCCAACCTAAAAATGTAACCACCATCCATTTGCACCGCATTCCCTCTGTGGATGACCTCCTTTCACTAACAGGGATCAGCTAATCTCCCGTTCCCATTATATCAATGTTACTGAGAGCAATGAGGGAAACTGGGAGCTCACTTTTATTGGAGCCGTTCTCAGCGCCTGCTGCAGCCCGAGCACGCTCTCCCCTTATGTTCCTCACCTTCAGCAGCGCAATGCAAGAAAAGCTCCACCACTTGTACAATGGATTAGAGGAAAGGATGTCTTTTATGTAAATTCCAATAAAAATCTTCAGAACTAATTGCTTGAAGTGACTGGGAAAGCTGATGGAATTAAATTGCCATGGAGATCTTTTTTCCTGTTCTACAACAGACAGACCTCTGAGCGCCTGGGCTTAGTACAATATTTTGCATATCAGATAGATACCAAATTGCTAGCACTAAAACATTATGCAGTCCAGCTATGTACCCAATTGGCTGTATGGCAATTATATGGCCTGTCCAGGTAAGCACAGGTAAAGTTTGTTTTCAGAGATACTCCTTGTCTTTCCAATACATGAAATAAGAAGCCAACTTAACCTGAGCAAAACAAAGGCTGCTCCTTCAGCTTTCTAAAGTCCTTCTTTACGTAACATATTGACAAATTCAGGGCACGCAAGTTCCCATAAACATCTCACTGTGCCTGTTGCATGCTAGATGTCAACTTTCTATGGCACTAGAAAGAGAGTTATTACATCATTTAGATTTCCAGGAGCGGCACAGAATGTCACCATTGTGCCTGCAACCACATGCTGAGGTTAACCAGGCTAAGAGCTCTGGGTTCCCACAGTTTGGTTCTGTCTGATCAGAGCTGACCCTTTCCGTAAGGATAAACAAAAAGCTATATAACACTTCTGGCACTTCAGCACTGTCAATCAATAGCTTTCTCTTTCTGCTGCGCAATAAACCAATTTTTTTCCTTGGTGTTTCTCTGTTGCCATCAGTACATTTCTGATGTCTTTTGCTAGTTACATCTCATTTTGTTCCTTTGGCTTTTCTAATGTTATCTTCACCTGCTTATGCTATCCTTTTATACTCTCCTTTAAAATGAGACTCAGTCAGCCTGAACTGTGAGCTCCCTTCTGTATATCAGAAGTCAGAGTTTCCATTGTCTGAGTTTTTCAGTGAACCTTCATCTTTTTTGTCACTCCATTTCTGCCCATCGTGACCTTTACTTTTTTATTCTTTCTTGTATAGCCGTTAAGTTTTATCTGTGTTTTCCAGAAATCCTGGCTCTGCTACCATATTCTAATGGCTTCGCTTTTGCTCCAGCTTCCTCTGCATAACACCTGTTTTGTGTTGCATGTTCCTTGTTTTGCATGGGTATACTCCAAAAATTTTTGCAGTAAACTTGCTTCTTCTTTGAGTTAATCTTTTCATCATCTAAGTATATTTAGCTTTCCAGGTTTCGTTTTCCTTTCCCCATGAGCTCATGAGAAAACCAGGACTCTTCATTTTCTTTAGTGGTAGGCAGTAATTGAGGGGAGACCTTATCACCCTCTACAACTGCCTGACAAGAGGATGTAGTGAGGTGGGTGTTGGTCTCTTCTCCCAGGTAATGGACAATAGGATGAGGGGAAATAGCCTCAAGTTGAGCCAGGGGAGGTTTAAGTTGGACATTAGGAAGAATTTTTTCACCAGAAGTTTTGTCAAGCACTGGAACAGGCTGCCCAGGGAAATAGTCGAGTCCCCATCCCTGGAGGTATTTAAAAGATGGGCAGACGAGGTGCTTAGGGACATGGTTTAATGGTGGGATGGCAGTGTTAGGTTGACGGTTGGACTTGATGATCTTAAAGGTCTTTCCCAACCTAAACGATTCTATGATTCTAATTGTTGCCCCCCTATCTTGCATCTTAATTCACATTACTGGGACAAACCATGTTTCAGTAGCTATTTTTCCAGCCATAGCTACTTCATATTTCCAAATGCCAAGCGTGTGATCTATCATTGCTGGACAAAATACCACATAGACTGTCAGTGCTTTAAGGGCTTACCTCATTTCTTGAAGTTTGTTGTGCAGGGGCTGTAAACATGTACCTTGGTGAGGTGAAAGGCCAGAAGGTCTGTGTATGGCACGTACATGAATCATGCAAATCATTCTCTGTCTTCCATTTGGAAGAAGTGATCTTCATAGGAGCCTGTGTCTACTAGACAAAACTGAGAACTAGCAGATGACCTATAATAACAGACAGAGAAACACTGATGTGGTCCAACCAAGACCTGCTCCATACCATACCTTGAGCAACTGAGTGCAATCAGATGTTTCTGGAGTGAACTGTCATTACCTGGAAAGGGTGTGCCACCCAGGGAACGCAGACGTTCAAAGGCTTCTTCAGATTTCTACCAGATGTAGGACTGGGTGGGTCACTGCTAGATTCATTCATCTGCTTATCCTTTCCTTGGAGCGGGCATACAGCTTGAATTGTGAACTTCCCACTTCAAGCAGAGATAACAACTTCTAAATCTGCCTGTCCAACTCCGTGATTGCTTAGCAACCACCTTGTCCTCAAGAACGGCAAAAGCTGGGAGTACGCAGATAAAGCCTCTGCTATGAGGGCTTATTCCCACCAATAAAACCCCCTTCTTGTTTCCTAACTGTTCCTCTATCAAGCATTTGCATTACCATTATTATCAGCTCCAGCACAGAAGCACACACTTTAGTCCCGAGTTCTTTCTCATGCAGACTGTTGCAGTTGATTTCTTTAAATGCTGCCAATAGCATAAACGGCACGGTGGCTCATGTCAAAGATGTCTATTATATGGCAGTTTCTTTTGCATTCAAGAAGTCCTATATGGTTTCAGCTCTGAAAGCAACTTACTTCAATGTCAAAAAAAAAAGAAAAAAAGAACAATTACACCCTCTACACAGAGACAAGAAATCTTATTTTTCCTAACATTTTTCTGACTAGTTCTGGTTTTGTGGCACTTACTGATGTGTCGTGTCAGCTCAGCTGTTTGAGATTCATTGCTGGTAGCCACCGTAACTGGTGTCCCAGTTCACAATATTCCAGCGCCACTAAGGGGCACAGTCAAGGAAGTGGAGGGATGTTATGGCACAGTACAGGGTATGGTTTAACTGGGAATTTCCTCTTCTGGGGGTCACGATTTTATGCAAAGTCAATAGAAGTTCTCTTTACAGAACCTACAGAAACTAATGACAAAACCATATGGCTCCTGTTTTGAAGGTTACTCTGGAAAAAACCGGATTTTCAGAGAGGAAAGGAAGGTGTGTGCTATTTTGAAATCAGATATTAGAGTTATTAGCCAAGGTCACAAAATCTCAGTTGGTAGCTTCATACTTTCAAGATTTTCCAGCTGCTTATTTGGACTGCTTTCTTTTTTTCAGTTTATTTTAATACATGCTAATAAAAACCAAACAAAAAATCCTATATGAGTCAGGAAATATAATTTCAATGAAAGTCTAGAAAAATCATTAAAAAGATCCCAGAGAGCAAGAGAATACGGATTTTGAAACACTGCTGCAGCTATCTCCACATCCATCTCCCTTTTCAGGAAAACCAGCAAAGAATGAGGCTCTTAAAAGCAAAATGATATTTTTTCCTATAGCATTTTACTTGATTGGTGAGATAAGATAAACGTCCACAATCTGTAATGGAGTTTGGAATGAAAGTATCAAACCTAAGCCTCGACAGTTGTTAAAACAGATGACTGACTTGTACTTGGGCAGTTGGCTATAAAGAGACATAAATTTTGAAGCAGCCAGACTTCAGATATAGCACAGCACATGGCTTTACCCAGCTGTCTGTAAGAAAATTGTCTGAAAGCTTTTCTAGCTGAGAATCATTAAATAAGGTATTTTTCCATTTTGAGCAAAAGCAAAAATTTATACAAGGTAGTGTTTTACAACAGTGAGGAATTATTGTGTACTACACAAGTTTCAAAGGGAAAAAGAAAGTCTACTTTAGCAAGATTTGTAGATGCTACATAGCCTATTTAAAGTAATCCAACTCAGGGTAGTTTTAATATGGAAATAATGAAAAGGAACACCTGGAAAAGATAGTGATGTGAAGTTCCACAGTGACCTAGAAGAAGAAATTGGAGCAGAGATGGGCATCCTGGGCCTTTTTTCACCATGAATTCCTTGGGAAAAGCAGACAGCAGTATCACTAAATTTTAAGCACCTCAAGACTTAGAATAATAACATTGCAACATAAATAAGATTTTGATTATAAAGTGATCTAAGAATCTTTGTAAATGTTACATGTGGCTCAAGATACTTTTTTTCAGGATAGCAATTAGGCACTTTCTGCCAAGTGGTGAAATAACCATAGTGCATAATAATGTTTAATGACCTGTTTTGGAGCTTTCATAGAACGCCATACTAATTAAACTTCACTACATTCTGATTCCTTAATGCTAGACCTGTAACATTTTATAGCGATGGGAAAGATTTAACACTCCTGCCATTCAGAGATACAAAGATTTCCATGGTTCCTGTGGGTCTTAATTTGCAGCCAAACATAATTCTCAAAACAAAGTTAATCATCACTAAAAAATTCCCCCCAAAATTCAGTGCACAATGTTTTGCACTTGAATTTCATGCAGGTAGAATATTTACGCACACTTGCCCTGTTTCAATTATGCCTACCAGCCCCTGCAATGTTTAAAAGACCCTCTGTAGTCAGGGATTTTGAAGACAAAGTTTTGAATGCCACATAGTTTGTCCTATGGTTTTTGCATCTCTCTGACACCGCCTTTGTTAATTAAGTGATCCCGCTGTACTTGCAAATGAAAAAAAGCACTCAGCAAAAGCATATGCAAAAGAGCCTGAATGCTTAAAGACGGCATTAAATAGACATCTAGATATGCCCATCCAAGACCTTCTGCCTTATTCTGGGGGCACCTGATCTCTGGAGATGGCTCATTTCTCAAACAGCATGTTTCACAGGCACCTAAAACTCCACCTCCAGAAGAAAACTCACAGTTTTAGAGGGTTGAGCAAGGAGGGAGGATGTGTCGCCCCACCCCTCCACACTTTCTGCACAACAGTTTTCTGGTCCAAAGAGGACCTCATGCCCAGAAGGGGACACCTGCCTGTCACGCAGCCAATCCCTGAAGGTGCCATGAGGGTAGCGGGTGGGCTGCTGGCAGAGGGGCTGGCAGCACTGTTAACATTCCCCTTTGGAAGCCATTCCACTGACACAAAAGCACTGAGGATACATAGGTGTGGAGAAGGAGAGAGTGAAAACCAGCACAATTTGGCAGACAGCTGGCTAGGGCACTGTGTGGCAGGATGTGGAAGGGAGCCCCAGATTAATTTGGGAAAGGCTGGTGGCAAGCGGCTGGTGCTGAGGCATACCCTGGCAGTGCTGGGAAAGATGCACAGCCCCCTGAGAGAGGCAGGGTCTAAATGAGGGTGTAGAGATAGATGTGTGGCCCTGCTTTGCTTGCCGTGCTCCAAGCTGGCCAGGTACAAGGACACCTACCACTAAAAAGCCAGGTAGCCACGTGAAGGATGATTCTCTGTTCTTGGTAGAGAGTACTGCTACCGCATGGAGTTGCTATGCCCTAACTTAGGGAACCAGAAATTAGGGATCCCCTCAGCTCCTTCTACAGTCGATCGAGAAAAGCAGGTATCTCTAGAAAACGATTCCTTTCATCTCCAAACTAATGGGCAGAGTGCGCTGCTGTCTTAAGGTTGTAACTCTAAGGAGTTCTTACAACTCCACAACAGTTGTAAGAAGTTCTGGGCAATTAGCTCAGAGGTAGACCTCTAAAATGGGATGCAATGAACTCCACCTGTAATTATCTATAAAACCAATCCTGCCCATAATTACCAATAATCTATCATTACAAGCCATAACTCTTTCCCATGGGTTTTTTTTTTTGTAAAATGAACTGTAGTCTGTTTGTTGTAATGCCCAGATGGCTGCTAGTCAGCATTTAAATCAGCAGGTCTTCCCCAGAACAGGTATTTAATTCAGCACTGTGGTGTTCACACATCTCCACAATGCTGTATTTGCTGCAAAACACGTTCAGATAGAGAGGAAAGCTTTAATCTGCGCCGTGCGACACCATCAAACCCCACTGACATCACCCTTCTTCCAGTGCAACTCAAAAGCCAAAAGAAGAGGAACAAAAAGCTCCCACCAAAGCTGCAGTAAAAAACCATTTTCTCGTGGTGTTGCTATGGCCTTTTATAGCTCCCCATAGCGACTGACACTGCTCCTGAGAGCCGTGCAGAGAAGCAAGAGGAACGTTGCTGGTTCTGCGTCACCTCGGTGTCAGCACCCTCTCAATGCGTTCACCCTAACTGTCAAATAGAGAGAACAGTGCACTCAAACCAATTTCCCCTCCCAAATAACAGGTGGCAAAAGGAAACCCATCCTGCCTCCCTTTCTGCACACAGAAAAGAAAAGATTATCTGTACCCAGACCAATCTTCACAGAAAGGGACAGTGGCGTCAAAGGCCTCAGTGTGCCTCCAAATACTTCCTGCAACATCTAATTAAATCTTTCACATGCAAACGAAAACAGAATTTCATTCTGTGGTATGGATAAGAAACCAGTCACATACACACCTTTTTCTGGCAGTCCACTGAAAGGTAAATTTTGACTCTAAAAGCAAATGGGGTAATTTCTGGCAATGCCTTTAGGATGGATTTTTTTCTCTCTGCCATAAATCAGCAGTAAACTACACTGTAAAGCTATAGCATTTTTCTACACAGGCAGGCAGTTCAGAAAAGCAATTAGGGTGTCCATTGAAGGTTTCAATGGCTTGGTATGATCTCCCACAAACTTTCTTTACTGCCGTAAACCAAAGCAACATGCAAAATGTACAGCTTAGTATAGCTGAGTGGTTAAATTATATTCTGTGGTTCTATCTTCACAGTTAACATTAAACCACTTCTTTTGAAAATAAGATTAAAACCTAAAATTATTTCCTGTGCTTTAAATATTCTGAACAAATAACTGAGTCCTCCTTGAGTTCATGTAATTAAAACTGAAGTTTATTTTGGGTTCAAAAAGGGAATAGACCTGCAAAGATTTAATTACTGAAAATATGATCGACCACAAAGTACAATCAACTAAGAGGTGAAGGAACACAAGTAGGAGCACTATGTTTTCTGATCAGTAAGATTGCATGGGGGACAGAGTCTAGAAGCATATTTATTTTTATACTTTTGGAAGTATTATGGACCAGGTACAGAAGTTATCTTACTACTAAAACACTGAAAATCATGAAATGGTATTATATCACAATATTACTATATGAATTTTTTTTGTATTGTGAATAATACACATACACTTCTGAGAGAGCATATGCTGTTCTATTTTAGGTAATATACTCTAAAATATAGTTTCCTCTCCAGAAAATCTGTTGGAAAAACTATTTCCAATAGCAACAGCTGCCTCTGACATGAAAGACCAGATTAAAGGCTATAGGCAAGTTGAAGAAAAGTGAAGAAGTTTTATTTGATGACACAGAGAACAAACAATTCCTTTGCTCATCTCATATTGTCTGGATTTGTGGAAGCAGAGCAGGAATAGCATCTCCCAAGGATATGACTTCATCAACAGTATTCACAACAGCTTGGGCAGGAAACGCCACCACGTGCCATCACGCTGCCCATGCCGTGAATGTCAGTGATAAGAGCTTTCAGTGAAGACTGCTGTAGCATTTAATAAAATATTCAAATTTTTGCCATTGATGCTTGCTTTTTTCATGTCTGGTAGAAGAGAGCTACCAAACAAAACCAAATGTTGACGTCAATGACGGCCTTTTGGCACCCTGAAATTAAATCTACTGAAACAATGATTCATTTGTCATAACGCTTCTAAAGTCATAAGTCCCACAGCCAGGCAAGAGTGACAAGGGAAAATGCTTTTGCTAAACACCTTTGCGCATCTGATGCCTATTTCCCCATCCCATAGGTAGACATTTCACCAGTGCGGCAGGGAGAATTGTCAACATGATGTCTTGAGGAATGCCTTTTATATGTGGGCCTGCTAGAGCGCTTCCCCGTCCTAAAAAACATTTACCTGGGGGAGATAAGGTGCATGTCCCGAGAAAGCGGGCTGGCAGCAAGCAAGGAGCCCTAGAAAAATTTCATCCAACCTCCATCTCTCTCTCCCCTGGAGTGAAATGCTCTCCCTGACGGCAACTCCATGAACATTTTAGGGGGGGGATGAGGAAAGAGGAGAGACTGCACAAGGGCTGGGCGTAGGGGAGGTGCAGTCCGTGTGCTGGTCTGCTTCCTATGTGTTTGGACACTGAGCAGGAGCTCTCTGATATACTGCATCACTAGTGTAACATACGTTATGATACATTTGCATGGATGTAATGAACAACCCACCATCCCTGCATTCATCAGGAATAAGCAGCGATTGTAGACAACCATAACTTTCAAAGCCACCACCCTTCTGTATGCACAATGCGTGTTTGCCGAGTCCTACTTATTTATTGCAAACTATTCAGTCTTTGCGAAGTCGAGAGGTCCAGGTAATACAGGCACATCTGAATGAATTTGATATACTTACCTGAACCCAGACCGAAGCTGTGACGCTCTTGTTCTCTGCCCAATATCCGTGGTAAAACAAAGGGCTGTTAGTTATGAAATATGAGCTCTACTTTAGCAGATTATTTCTCTCCAGTAAGTGCCATTGCTTTCACAAACACACTGGTATAGGCTGGCAGCAGTCTAAAAATGCTTATATATCATTACAATGGAACTTATTCTATTACTGCTTAGTTTAAAAGTGGCATTCAACAGCAGATTGTCTGTGAATTCTGTTGTAACTGGGAAAGCAAAATGTGAATGATTAAAGTTCCTTTGGACCTGCAGCCTTCTCACGACACAGTGAAATATGCTGTCATAAATATGCCTGTGGAATAATATGAAAACATTCCCTAGTCAGTGTGTATTCAGCAGGAATATTGCATTCGTGTTATTTTCATTTTATTAATTTTAATATGGAAATCAGAGCTTCATTACAGTGCAACAAGAAATACATAATAATATAAAATTTCAAAGCACACAAATAAAATTATGCCTTACCAGCTTTCATTTCCCCACAGCACTCTGCAAATAATATAAACAGAAGTTGTGTTTCAGGATCGGTGTGGCATAACCAATTTTGCTCAGGCGGAGAGCCAGGAAAACACAAGTTCTAATCCCTACCCTTGGGCTCTCAATTCACCAAGGCACTTATGTCCCTATGTAACTTTAAGAAAAAGCAGTGTCGCTGAAGTCAATGAGTCTACTTCACCATTCATGTGTTTTCCAAGTGCTCTATCCAGTTGAGGTGCTAAGCTCCTTTCTGTCATTTTTTCCACTTCTAACAGGAGTAATACTTAACAGTGCCACAGTGGTGCTGTGAGGTTCCTCGTCTCTATTTCTGATGAACTGATACAGTCCTAACACCCCAGAACACCAATGGTTCACAGTCTTTAGTATGTTTACTTTTTTAACATAAATTCCATTTTACTAGCATAACATCTCCTGATTTTAAGCGATGCTGAGCACCTCGGTCTCTCTTTCACATTAGGGATACTGGAGTTGTTATTACAAGAGTGCAACTGAATTCCCCTCCCACCCTACCAGTCTTTGGTGAAATCACCTGAACTCTGCTATAGTCCTTCTGCTGCTTTGTACACACCATTGCCGTCCTCCTCCTGAGCTTCTATTTGAGGGGTTGCCTGCCTATGCAGACACAGCACCATTTTAAAGTTGGACCGAGTCTGTCTTCGCTGTGTCCCTACAGCTTTGCATCTGGTGACTATCCGCACCTTCAAGTCTCTCCCTCCTGCTTTGTACTGGCTCTTGTCCCGGTTCCAGGAATTTCCTCCTTCCTGCTCTTGACATAGAATCATAGAATCATAGAATTGCTTAGGGTGGAAAAGACCTCTAAGATCATCAAGTCTAACCGTTAACCTAACCCTGCCATCCCACCACTAAACCATGTCCCTAAGCACCTCGTCTGCCCGTCTTTTAAATACCTCCAGGGATGGGGACTCAGCAACTTCCCTGGGCAGCCCGTTCCAGTGCCTGACAACCCTTTCAGTGAAGAAATTTTTCCTAATGTCCAACCTAAAGTTCCCCTGGTGCAACTTCAGACCATTTCCCCTCATCCTATCACCCGTTACCAGGGAGAAGAGGCCAATCCCCACCTCGCTACAGCTTCCTTTCAGGCAGTTGTAGAGGGCAATAAGGTCTCCCCTCAATATCAGTCACCTCAAGCCTCTTTAAACCTATTCTCATCCCTGTTACTAGGACCATACTTCAAAATCATCATCCTGACTGCTGTGATCTACTCGTCCAGCTCCCTCACTTCCATCACTTCAGTACCAGGCTCTTATTTTAAGGCTAGCACCACACGGACACCCCACTACTCCTCTGAGACTTGTCCTACCCCTGCCAGGAATGCCAACATCAACACAGATTTCTTGCTTCTTTCTGAAGTACTTCCCCACTTTTTCAAGCTGTACTAATTTTGTTTATTGGCTTTTTAATCTCTGCCTACCTCTGACAAATCCCTCTTTAAAATCATCCTCTCCCTTCTGACATCAACTAGGCAAAATGTGAGCTGAAAACATCACTTTTCTGTAAAATTCATCGTTTTACTATGCTCTCATTCACTCCAACTTAATTTCCCTGTTTCATTATGTCTTTCCCTTACATGCAGTTCACTTGTTTTGTGGAGTAAGATCTGTATTCTTGGTTGCTCATGACTACAGCAGCATCCACAATGGCTTTCCAAACCACAATTAGCCTTTCTGAAGGTCTGTGAAAAGTCAGCCACGATCTGTTGGGTCCAAACCACATGCTCATCCCTTCTATTCTTCCCCAAGTGGGCATCCTCTGTGGGCTGCTGCCAGGAAGCCAGCAGCTACCCGTGCTGTGCTTTGAGGAAATGCTACTGCGCAGCAATCTCAGGGTTCAATATTTTATAAACACCGAGGAGCACTAGCAGGTTACTCCTCAGTGTCACTTGGATATCGTTATGTGCCCATGGCTGCTGTGTATATTTTATTTTGATAAAACACAAAGCCTTTCAAAACCTTTCAGATCTATAACTAGATGTAAAAGCTTGTAATGTTTGAGAAGCAAGGCTGGAATTGATTCAAACACATCCTAATGATGGCAACCACAGAAGAGCCCTGCCTGATTTTTTTCAAAAGTTGCTTTGTTCTATATGCTTTCAGAGTTCAAAGCACTGCAAACCTGCTTTCAGAATATTTCTTTTCATCATATGATTGTAAGTTATGTTAGCTGCACATTCCAGTTCTGCCCCAGAAGTGGCAAAATATTGTCAAGAGTCAAGACATGTTTTGCATATAAATACTGGACTTGTTTCCCAGTTTCCCAGCAGGGCAGTCTCAGTACATGCTTACTTGGAGGTCATTTTCTTTCAGACATCTGGCCTTATTATTGCAGCTGGACTGCTATCTGTCTTCTGGTGAATTCAAAACTGGCTTTGATGTCCCTCTGTTCAAGATAGCCTTACATTTAGTAAGATCATTTAGATTACATCATTAAGATTAGATCATTAATAATACATTTAGATCTAGTTAATGGAGTCCCTGCTCACTGCAGGGGGGGTTGGACTAGATGACCTCTAGGGGTCCTTTCCAACCCAAAACACTCTATGATTCTATGATTGAATTACAAGTGTTTAGACTAAAGAAATTAAGGTAGACTGACTATAGCCCCTCAGTCCTACAACGCTAACAGCACTAGGTCTTGGAGGATGCTTTCAGTGGGAACTAAGGGGCCAACTCAGCAACCAGCTATGCTGTGATTCGCACCCATGTAACTCCAATTATTTCCTGGAAGTTTTACTAGCATATAATCAGCACAGGAAAGCAAAAGTAAAAATCACTGTTGTCTCTGCCACACAGAGGAGTCTGAGATAACGCACAAGATGCAGCTGCTACACATTGACGTGGCCTGCATTCATGCCTTATTGTGTATAAACAGAGAAAGATAACCAGCTTTCTACTTTTAGCACACTTTCCAGTACAAGCTCACTACATTCACTTCGTTACCGCACTTCCACCTAACACTAATAAGCATCTGTACACAGGCTTGTGTAGCTGTACGCACCTGGAGCAGCAGCAGAGCACAAGAGCTTTTGAAGCATTGATTCACTGAAGTGATGAAAATATTTCAGCCACCAGCAAGTAATGGGCCGATGGTTCAGGATTGCTATTTCTTCTGGAGAATATTCACATTCTGCGCTGCATTAGGGGAAGGGTTGTCAGCAGGTAATGGGAGGTGATCCTTCCCCTCTACCTCACCATTCAGGAGATACACCTGGAGTGCTGGATCCAGGGCTGGGCTCCCCAGTACAAGAAGGGTATGGACTGACTGGAGTGAGTACAGAAAAGAGCCACAAAGATGATAAAGGCCTTGGAGCATCTGTCATATGAGAAAAAGCTGAGCACCGCACTATAGGAGGTGTTTTCTCAGACACAAATCACATCATTTCAGTGATAGATTTCTAAGGTATCTTACCTCAGACCAACCTTAGCATTGCACATGTAAACAAACTCCTCTCAAAAACACAGATGACACCGGAAATGAAAAGAAGACAGGACCCCACTAACCTCTAAAGTCCTAAACAATCCTCGCAAACTTCACTTTTCTACCATGAAGTGAGCCATAAAGGTTTAAGCATTACAGTGCCAAGTTGCCTTTCTGCTGGTTTTCACCTTCCATCAGATTGGACATTATTCCTATTTCTCTGGGCTCTCCCAGCCTATCTAGACAATAAATCTGTTGGCCTCATGCTCACACAGACCAGTCCAACACTCTCTCACATGAGGACTTTTTGCATAGCTACATACTTAGGTACTGTTCTGGCCTTCTCACATCTCGGGTTCCCATCACACAGCCTGCCTGCCATCTTCCTGAGGCCCCTGCACAGTGACCTGCAAATCAAACTTGTCTTTCAGACAACTTTCAACAGCAAACATTCAACTCAGATGTTACTGAAATGCACAAAGAGGGGGTCATTGTGTCAAGCCTTCAAAGCATATAGAATTTAGTGCGTTAAATAACTTATTCTCCAAGCTCTTCCAGTTCTGGGAACAAGGATGGCATCTCAGCATAGCTCTCCATCTTCAGGTTTATCTCTGATGCCTCAGAAACAGAATAACACTGCTTGCATGTTACTTTTTCTTCTCTTTCCATACAGTGCATACATACTCCTGTGCAATGAATACCTTCCAAGACTGAATCCTAGCCAATCACCCAACCTCTGACAAGTCTACCAGGGAAGCAGAGAACAAAGTAGAAACTGAAAAGTGAGGTCCTAGATGCCTCTAAAGAGTTAAGCTTGAAAACTCAGGGGTGGAGAAGACTTTTCGCACTTCATGAAAGAACAGATACGACAATACAGTAGAGCCTTACTTCAACCTGAAAGCAGGTAAAACAGTCTTCCAACACTATAAAAAGCTGTGAAAAACTAAAAGGAGCAGTAGTTAACAGAGATGAACACCAAGGGAACAACTTTACAATAAAATATGCTCCATCATCACTACACAGTGTTTTCAAGCTGCTTTTCTTACTAAAACCACTCTAAGGCCCTTCATGAGCCCTAAAACCAGTTCCCAAACCACAGACAAAACCAGTACCTGCCTCCATACAAGCAGTTGGAGACTTCAGGGGGTCCTGCAGAGCTCTGTCTTCCCCCACACATCAGCAACTGACTGCATGGCCTCGGCAGCACAGTGGCACTGGTTCTGCCAACTTTTTATATAAATTTTCTTAAAACTTTAATTCATAGAGTTGCACAAAAGTTCTGTACTGGATGCAAAACTCCCTATTCAGTAACTTTCAAACTAATTCTATTAAACACAAAATGAAGAATGGAAGAATATGGTCATAGCCCCTAAAACAAGAGCAGTCTTGATTACGATTATGATTTTTTTATATTCCTTTTAAATATTCCAGTTAACATCTACAATATTGCTATGAAATATTTACGATAATTTACAGTCATCAGTTTAAGTTCCAATTTTCAAGATCAGCCCCATGATAGGAGTATGAGGCACCCTGGTTGCGAATGCCTGGCAATTGCCATTTGTTACTGATGGGTCTTGAGGTTCTGCATAGAACTCCCCCCTGCATTAGCCCCAGCAAGGGATGAGGGCTCATGGGATCAGGGGATTTTGTTAAGTTTTTAAACTCCTTTGAATCTGGAAACAATAATTTTGCTTCCAGGTGAACTCTGCGCACCATTCAAACAGCTCATGTGCTACCATGTAATGGCCAGGAGACTTCCCTGTAAGAACGACTGAGAGAAACCTTACTTATAAAAGAGTGACTGATACCTCAGAGAAAACCATGAATGACTTACTAATCTTTACAACACACCGCACATGCAGAAAGAAATTAAAAATTTACAATGGAAAAGAAAGCTTCATTTCAGCAGTCCTCAGCGAGCCAACTTTCTGCTACCTTCAGCTGGGACGTTAGAGTGGGCAATTAGGCCTCAGGCTTGCAAACAGCTTCCTGGGATGAATAAAGAGAAGTCATTGCTCATCACGACTCTTCCAGGGCTGAAAACCAAGGAAAGTGTTTGTAGAACGGAAGTCTAATGTGCCTAATGAATTAATTCCCTTTGCTCCTGAAAGAATAATTAAGACAAACAATTAAGCCATTTCCATTTTAAAATTAATACTGACTATGTAAGTGGATGGTTTTCACAAGTCACTTTCTAAATTTTAACAACTACTGATCATATGAACATTCAAACAGTCAAAACCAAATATAAATGAGCTACCGTGCAAAGGTAGAGAGCAGATGTTACAAGTAGTAATTTTCCTTTCTTTTCAAAATCAGGGTTAAAGCTCATTTACAAGCAAATCTGTACAGAAACTCTACTGTATGTGTGAAATGATTTAAAAATTTGCCTACAGCCATAAACCCAGGTTTTCTAACAATACTAGAACAGCAAAGTAACAGCACACTACACAAGTACTCAAATTCTTGAGATCATACTGCCAAATATCCATTTCCAGAACATGTTCACATTGCACTTTCATGAAAATACCTGCTGAAACAGTCAGGCGTAAGAAATGAAATTACACAGGGGTTTTTTTTTTGTTTTGAAACTGCAGGTCCTGTTGTAATCAAATGGAGGACTTTATAAAGCTAGACCATAAGAAACTAGAACCTCAAGTAGAGAGTCTCACATATTCCTCAATTTTTTTTTATAGTGCCATCTTTCAGATAGTGTGGTTATTATCTTTCTCTAATAATTACAACAGAGCATGGGATACCTATATTTCCCAAAGTAGTATCTTTGCAACTAATATATTACAAATGCTAATTATTTGAACAAATTGGCTATCACTAATTAAAACATCTATTAAATTATCATAGCTGGATCATGTGGTTTATTTTGTTTAATCTTACACTGACTTGATGAGAATAAGAATATTTTGGGAATAGACCTATGGTCAGTCATAACACACCTCCATTCACAAGGCACAGGTGCTGCTGGGTTTCATCATGTGATTTAGAAATGATTGAAAAGTTAGCCTCATCAGATTAATATGTGTGAACACATGGCAATGCTACTTAGGTTCAATGTACAGAGGAAAAGAATAAGTAGCTAGACCTTGTGAAAGGAGTCATTTGCCCAAATCCATTTTCCTCTGGAGTAGAGGGTCACCAAAGCATCCAGTCTCAATCAAGAGCAAGCTAGGAGATACGTGGGGTTATGCCCTTCAGCTGTTTGCATCAGGTATTTTTTATTACAGAAAGATACAAGGTTCATTGGAGAAAACATTTTTCACTGACAAATGCACACTAATCAATGAAGAGAGATGATCAGGCTTTACTCCTCAATAAAGCAAAAAGAAATTACTGGCATAACAAGAAACATGTCTAAGGATGTGATACTTCAGTTAGAATCCTTCATTTACATACTCCAGTTAAGACAAATGGCAAGACTACCACCTGAAAAACAATTTTAAAGATTTAATCTTGCCTTTCTTACATAGGTATCTTAAATAAGTTTCTCGGCTCCCAACACATTCTTCGCACTATTTACAGAGTAAGTACCCACAGATGCTTCACAAACGGCATGGTAATGTGGTAAGCCAGGGTCGGGAGAGGAAGAAGTGTCTACCAGCAACCAGTAAGGGGCAAGAAGGCTCTCTGACAGGCAACAAGATATTGGTGACCATGTCTGTACCTTGAGCATGTCACATGCGTAGGTGCCAGAGGTCAGTAATACCTATATACTCAATCATAATCCCTCCTATACTCATGAGCTTCAAATGAGCACAACATTTTTACTGGCATTACCAGCAAGTTTCCCCCTTGACACTAAGTTCATCGTCACCCATATTTAATTCTTCACAGTGTTTAGTGAATAACAGGAATCTCTTACTAAAAAGTGAAAATAGGCATATGGGAAAAACATAACTTTCCCATAGCTTCTGTGGACCATGTGGCATGCCTGCTGGGTGGCTTGACAAAAATCCAAAGATGCTTCCAATGCATAGACAGAGATGCTTCTCATGCTTAGACACAACTTTTGTGAACAGCATGCTTAAAGAAAGTATTGCAGGACTAGTGATTTAGAGATTATCCCCAAGTGCTCAATTTCTGATAGTCACCATATCACAAATAATTTCTTTGTTAAACTCTCTGCAGATAACCCATTCAGTTGTTTTGTTCGTTCAAAGGAGTATTAGCTGATTTAATACATCACCATTCTTATCTGAATTTACGTCAAAGCCCTGTGTGCCAGCAGATCTAGGAGGTGCATCAGCTGAGACATGCTTACTGTTTACCTGAAGTACTAAATTGTGCTTCAGCCTTAATAGTGTCTTAATATGAGCCCAAAGTCAGCATGCTTAACTTGTAACTGCATTGGACTGGAGGCCTTTGTATCAGGTCAGTAAGCTAAACATCCTGAACCTGGTACCTTACAGATTCGTGGCCCTCTACAAGTCAGGAACCAGCTTTTGCAGAGCTCCATCCTTCATGAGAGTATGAGTCAGTAACACAGAAAAGCTCTCTTCTTGCTATCAATGAACAGCTGAAGACACTCCAGAAGCTCATGCCCACAAATACACCAAAGAAGCTAAAGCAGCTCTGCCAGTGTGCCTGCAGAACCCCAAATCACAGCATCTTCCTAGCAGGGTAGAGATGACACAGCGTGAGTTCAGAGTCGCACAAGATTGTCAACAGCCTAAGGGCCTAGAAAGACTTAACAGGATTTAAAGGAGAGAAAATGAATGTGGAGATTTGTCCTCTTCCTTTGCTAAAAGCAAGAAGCTAGAGTGTAAAAAGCTTATCTCAGTGGCACTTAAAGGATCCCCAAACTTCCTTGCCTGCAGATAAAGTCAGCAACAGAAGAGAGCCAAGCGAAAAGGAGGAGATCTCCTGATTTAGACGGTCAATTAATTCCTTTTTGACTAATTTCTGTATGCTTGCTGGCTTTTCCTTTCCCCAGAGTCAAATTCAGGCAGGAAAAGGGACTCAGTTTTTTCCTCTCTTCTTCCTCAATCTTAAAAAGAAGTAAGCCTTGAGAGCATTTTCGCCTCTTCATTTGAGGATCCATCCCAAAATAAATGAGCAGTAGTTTCCCTCCATGTGCCACAAGGCAGGCCCTGGGTGAGGCGGGTGCTAGCGAGGAAGGGAGCACAACCCATGCTAATTCGTGGGCAGCCAGCCAGTCTCCTCTACCCACCCCCAAGACAAAAGGTGGTGCAATGCCACTGCCACACAAGGTCAGCATCCACGTGACACGCTACCAAAAAGAGCTGGCAAGCCCTCCTTACCGCTTTTGACAATCAGCTTCAAAGGAGCAGAGGACATTAGCCCTTCATCTACCGAGAGAAGCATTACTGTATAAGGCCAGCAGATAGTTCTCCCTCTTGCAGAATGAAAAACATGGGAAACATAACGTCCCCTGGACATTCAGAATAGAAATGTTGTTTCCAGATAACAGAGTCACTACAGCATGTGACCAGTGCTAGAGCTTAGTAACTGAACAAATATCTTTCTATCTTTAGGTTTCTAAGTCATATCCAGTCTGGAATGAGAGCAGCTGTAAAGTATTATCAGGTATGATTGTGCCGTGGGCTATCCCTTATGAACAGTTAGTCTCAAAGCATTTCTGTTTGTCAACATTACCCAGGAAAATAGTCACTAGTGACTTTCCCAAATTGAAAAAGGAAAAGAGCTTTAGATTCCCATATATTTTTACAACACAAAAGATACGGTTAGATCCATCCTTCTAAACAACAAGCCTAATGCTCTCTTCAGAGATAAAGCCACTAATGCAAGGATTTCATTCTGTCAGTTTTGTACAGCAACTACCACCCTCTCCCAGTTATGTGGAAAATGAATAAAGCTAATCCATCAGGAACAGAGCTGACACATCCTCTCCCTGTGTTAGGAAACCCAAACAGACTTTCATGCTCTATTCAGTGGTATTTTGGAATTTCCTTATCCCTTCCAGTGCCAAATCTGAGTCACAAACTGCGCAGTGATGTCACCAACTACCTGCCCAAGTCTGTGCTACCTACCACACCTTGTTGATATGATGAATAACGTAAGGAAGAGTACTCTGCTTGAGCACATCTGGCCCCACCAGGTAGAGACAGCCTTTAGGAACACACACCACATCCACAGAGTGACATGTGATGGCCATGAGAAGACACGTTCTCCAAGAATTTGACACAAAGTTTGTAGAAGTTCACAGAGCGTATGGCATTGCCAGTTCCTACAGCGGCAATGGATGGAACCATCAGCAGCCTTTCACCACCAGATGTGTCCTTTGGTTCAGGTTCTCTGCACACAGCTACACCCCTACTTTCGGACAGGCCACTATTTTGTAACCACAGACTCTTGCAGGTTTTTGCTCTTTGCTTCTTTGCACAGTATTTTTCCTTTTGCTGCCATCCACGGCAGCCTTTACACACACAAAAGCTTGATCTCTAGGGACGACATGAATTCAGTGTTCCAAACAGTAAGCTCCCTTAGTAAATGAAATACTTTGGGTTTTAGCTTTAAAAATAACTGCAAAGTTCATCTTTCTAAGCGCTATATTCAATGTTGAGAAGCACACTGAAAGAGGATCAATGTCCTCTTTCTCTTACGCATGCAAGTCTCGCTACAAATACCCAATCAGACAGAATTTCTATAAGGTGATGTACTGGTTGTGGGTTGACATCAAAAAGTTGACTTAAGCACAGTTTTTCAGGCAGATGAAAATTCAGACACTTTACAAAGTTGGATGTTTCTTCCCTTTAGTGCCACAAAAGTGCTGGTCTGTTCGGGATTAGGTTAGTGTTGAGATACTGAGGCAGAATCTTCAGCAAAACGTGCTTTCATAGCAAATACAAGATTTGGTCTCCTCAAATTTGACTTTAAATGGCAAGGTTCTCACTAGATTGGAGATCTGTATCAACTGGATCTTTTTCTATATCCTGTCAGCCCAGGACATCTGCACTCAAATTTCAGGATCGACAAGGATGCCAGCAATGTCAAAGTCTCTGATGCACACCTCGAGTAACTCAACTTTCATGTTCTTATTCTATTAGACTAACCAGAGTGTTAGTTGGTTTTAAGTACTGCAATGCTTTGTTTAAGGTAAGAGGTGGTAAAGTCTCATTCAAATTACCATTGTGGTTTGAAGACCCATTAAAGTTATTCGATTTGTTTTAAAAACTCATCACAGTGAGTCTTCTTACAAACTTTCAAATTATTTTATGGTTTACGTCAGCTTGTGAAGTGTTAATCAGGTCCATTAACCATGTTACATGTTTGTGACACAGCCTAATAAAGCAAGTGTAGAGTCCAATGCCATTTTATCCTTTAACATTTATTGGCATGTTTGTATTGATTTTGTTAAAAAATCTTAGTTAAAGCAACATAATGTCACATTTCCAATATGATTCAAAAGCAACATTTTCCCATTTCCAATATGGTTAAAAACTTCTATGAAAGGCCTTGATGAAAGATTAAGACCAGCTCCAAAGAGACATTGGAGATCAGCTCTCAAACAGATAAATCAAGACATGTTTTACTAGCTGCTATGTGATATGAAGCATTTGACGTACTTTATAAATGCTTTGCAGCTGGATGTTCCATTTCCCAGGGAGACTGAAATTACATTTTTGTAACTCTCTGTAAGTTTTGTGTCTTTGCTGATTAGTAGAAGTATAAGCTGTCCTCTTTCTTTAGTGTAAGCAGTGTATAGAAAAAGGCTATTGAAGTGTCTGCGGATGGCTGTTTAATACTTCAGATGTGCTATCAAGCCTAGCCCATGCGGATGATTACCCATAACACTTTGAATAATGATTGATCTTAAAAGTTTTCCTTTTGCTGGGGTACTACGTAGTGGATGCAGCCATTGCTTCTTGCTCCAATTATTCTGAGATGGCTGCTGTTTCATTGGCTTCAGTGTGGCAGTGGGAGCACAATTTTTTATAGACTACCTTAACGCTAGCAAACATGGCTGGCTTAGGGAGAAAACCAGAAAAGCTGTTCAACTTCCATGCTTTTACATTTGACAGTAGAAAAAGTGATCCGAAAAACTTTCGCCAAGCTAGCATTTTACTCTGAGAGCAGGCCTGATTTCCCAGTGTTTCCCATCACTTTCACACTGGCGTAGAGCTGATTTTCAAAGTAGTTACAGAGATTTGCAAGTGATGGAATGCTCTGGGGAAATCAGGACCAGTGCTTTGAGCAATGATAAGCTAAAATTAAGAGAAGACTGAATTATTTCACAGTGAGGTAAGAAAACCAGTGAGGAAAAAAAAATCCCATGGATGGAAAAAGAAAAGAAGAAAAAAATACTGTCTATCACAAAGGCACAAGTAAATTTAGTAAAAAAATCAACTGTTTCATGCTGTGTGGGAGTCTTCTCCAGATTCCAAAGAACTGCTGACTTCTATTTTCTCCTGTACGTACCTACTCAAATATACCCAAAAACTATTGGTCTGATTTTGCAACATGTATCCTTTCTGGCCAGTGGCATCAAAGATGATGCCGGATATATTCTGAGAGATCATTTGATCAAGAATTTACTTCCTTAAGTAACTGAGCCCGATTCTTCACAGCTGTGCAAAGTGACTTCAAACTCACTACAGTTGCAGCAGTCGCTTTTTTTTTTATGTTTACACGACTGGTGTCAAGGGGTTGCCTGTGGCCCCAGAAACTTGCTGTGCCCAGCCATCATTTCCTCCACCCCCACCCCAATTTTACAGTTTAACCTGGAGGCTGCCCTGGCCTTTGAACTGCAGTGCAGCTGCCAAGCCAGCCCCCATTTTTTCCCTACTTTCTGAAATCACCAGAGAAAGTGCCAAGTACTAGACAGTGGAGAGTCAGGATCTCTGTTTCCCACTTGTAACAGCAAACTGGAGGAATTTTGCTTCAGCTTGCTGTTTAGTTGATTTTCCTCTGCTTATTTCCAGCCCATTTCAAACCCCTAGAGGCTACTAAAGTGGGACCCCTACTTTCTTTCAACTCCTGAAGCCCCTTAAGTAACCCAACTGCAAGCAAAATATTGTACTTTATTTACTTATTTCTACTGTACTTGAGAGCCTGAAAGGAGAAAGATGCTGTTTCAACTGTCTTTAAGAGCAGCCTTGGTAAAATGAGCTGAATTACACTGTAAAATAACGTTACCTTCAGGGCACCACTCGCACTGAGAAAACTTGAGGGACCAGCCCTCCTCATAAAGTAGAAGATTCCTAATTTGAAGCAAAATATGGGTATTTGAATAGCTACACTAAGAAGGCACCACACACACTGGAGATCTGCTCTTTTTTCTGGCCACATTTCAGCATGAGAAAGTAGGAGTGTCTTTGTAACAACTCAAAGCCTGAGCATTGGAAAGCAAAGCCTTGTTTACACGGCTCTTCTTGGATGTCTTAATAAAAATCCTTGAAGCTTTTCATTTTGTATGCACCATGTGGATTCAAGTACACCGATAAGGCAGAGTGCTTTGAAAGCTGAGAAGGCAATAGAAATTGAAATCTGCTAACCTTATATTTTAGTAGAAAATAAAAAGTCACCCGTAAACAAGCTCTGAGTTTTCAAGGATTGAAGTAGAGACAGACGCGAAAGTATTGAAGCTTTGTGCTGCTCTGAACTTTTATCTGTGCAATTTACATAAAGAAGTACAGCATTCAACTAACAGCTACAAAGTTTAAGCAAACATAAGAATCAGAAGAGTAAAAGCAGGAAGATCCCTGAAACAGCACTCTACAGACATTCATCCAGCGATGTGGGTTGCGGACTGTGACCTCCATTATCATCATTATTGATAAGGATCCTGTAATATATTTTTCTTCTTAAGTATTATTTGTACACACTCAAAAGCCATCAGAGCTATTCTGACACCAGAATTCCAATATGAATAAATTATCCAGATATGCCTTTTACTGAATGTTCCTTTTAAAAACACTAGACACAAACCCAGCCAAGGTGACCATAAACTTCTTGAAAAGCAAGGTTGAAAATTTTAATTACAGTTAGTACAGAGAAAGTAGATGTGCCAAAATGCATTTAAAAGGTCTCCTATTTACACTAATCCTGAATCTTAACTCACCTTGCTTACCTTCCTACCTTAAAGGTCAGCTTTTTTTCCCCAGTGTTAGGATGCGTTCATTAGGTAAAATCTGCCAAACCTGAATATATCAATGCTTTTTGACTACAGGGTTTTAGAGTTTTCGGTTACCTTTTTGTCTGCAATGGCTGAAACTTGCTTTTTTATGGCAAAATAATTACGATCAACTTGTTTGCCTTACATCTATAGGGATATCCACGTTCAGTAAAGAATTCATGCTCCAGCATCAGCAGATACTTAAAATTTCAAGGCCAATGTACAGTGCATCATTCAGCCAACTTTTTCAATGGTGGGCAACATTAATTTGTGTGTTGCAATAAGTAGCGTGTAATTTATGACTGCATAGTCTGGAAATGCGTTCCTTTGTGAACTTACAAATGCTAATGGCAACTGAAATGACCTAGTTTTGTGAGTTACAGTGGTAGATAAAGTTTACATTGGTAAACATCATATTTACTTGTATTATAGTATGATATAGGCACCAAGAAATTAGTTTGGAGGTCTTCGAGTGATTCACTGCTGGGTAATTATTCATAACTCATAAGACTGCCAAATAACAGGCTAGTACTTGGGCATGAGAGACACTAGCAGTTGTCTCATGAAGAGCTCACACTTTCCTTCGTATACAGCTGTCTCACTCCGGTGCTATCAGTATGGGAAACACCTAACATTAGTGAAATTTAAAGACTGAGTTTGCTTTCATGGAGGTTTATGCACATCCCAGAGCTTCCTTAGAGCACCATATACCTAAGTAAAGCATCCTTGCTGCATGAAGCCCAGAACAAAGCATGCATTTCCATGACAAAGGTGAATCCAGCATAAGAAACATACCCCACTTCAAGCACATTCACTAAAACCTATTTAAACATAGCAAGAGAAGCAAAACTGTTCTTTCTAAAGCTGCAGACACCATGGATTCTTTGGAAAACTTGTTACAGCTATTTGACCTGTTTGGTGCTAGGATAACAGCACCGTCCAACTACAAGCGAAATCTTTGCTCCTAAAAGAACTCTGCTAACACAACGTACCACAACTCTGCAAAGCCTGGAATTAAAAAGCTAAAATCACCACCACAGCTGCCAGTTAACCAGTCTCCCAAGGAAACAAATGCCAACAACACATTGCTAGACAGTTTATTTTTCAAGAAAACCAAAAGGGTGCTTCTATCGAATAGACTCTCTGCTCCCATATTAGCAAGTACCAACAAATGCTTTATTATAGGCTAACATACTTTTCATTCAAATGCACTTGAAAATTTCATTGCATTATCATTCTTTTAAACACAAGCAATATTATTTCTCTCAATTCAACTTTGGGTGCAATATAAAGCAGATTTTCCAGTTGTGAGGAGAACTGGAATCGAGTGCATGCTACATTTTGTCTAACCAGCATTTACCCACAAAAACAATTTTTTCATGTTAGAAATTTCCTTTTAAAGAGAGGTAATCCAATGAGCAACAGAGATATAAATACATGTAATGTGCAAAAACATTACTCCAATTACAGCAGTAAAACACATACCAGTCTTAAAACACTTGGAGAAACAAAACGTCGTATTTCTGAGAGCCAAACACAGAGGTATGTTAAGTGAATAATAAAAACACACTTGTGTGTACTAATTGGATAATGACATATATTGCTTTGACTGTCAGTTACCACTGTGCCTTTAAAAGTTCCTTTTGTTAAGCATGTAATTTCACTGTTAAAAATGAATAAAACCCTCTGCAACTGCCTCAAGACAGCCTTGCACATGGTACAGATCTAACTTTAACGTTACTTAGAAAATAATCCCCATTGTAAGTCTTTGCACTTTACATTCTCCTTTACTTTATATCTGCCTAGGGTATGTTCTGTTGTTTTTTGGTTTTTTTTTTTTTAACTCTTCTGAAGCCTTGGAAAAGTTTATAAGGAGAAGCATGCACCTGGTATTAATCCATTCCTTATTTCAGTTAAAAAGAGTGGGGTTTGCAGGGTCTGCATTACAAACCCTTTCGCGCTAAGAAAGCCCTGTGCAAAGCTGCTTCCGATTTGCCACCAAGACACGGTCTGTCCTCTTGTCCTCCCCTGCAACTGAAATCCCCAAGTAATGGCACAGTTTTGTCCTGCTATCATGCCTCACACTGCATCCCCCCAGGCACCCTTGACGAGTGGTTTTAGCGTTACTCCCGTCACCCAGGCAGGGAGACTCGCCAAAATCAAACTAAATCCTGAAGCAATCTCTCACCTCAGTGTTGGCGAGACTGACCACGTCTGCATCTTACACGTAAACAGATCCCAACAGCATCTTTGCATGCCTGTTGTCTGCATGCAATTTTTTTTATCACTACTCAGAGCTCAAGACTACCACAGCTACCAACAATTTAAGAGCACACACTGGTGGGGAGGAGGGGGAGGGAGGTAATTTCAGGTACTTCAGACTGAAGTTTACCCTCCACTCCCCACGAGCTGAGGTGAAGAAAAAGAGTCGCTACAGAGAGGACACGCTCCCGGAGTTTTCCGCCAGCCTCTTGCCTTTGCTCACACAATGTATCTGGAGAGCATCCTCCACCCGTACCGAGACCTTCGGCACCGAGTCGCCAAACACAGACGTGACAACCAGGTACGCCCCAAAACGCCAACAAGCACCAGCGCCGAATCAAACCTCCGAAGGATCACCCGGCTAGTTAGAAAACAGCACCAAACCCCGAGGCAACATTCCCAAGAGCACCTCGCGGTGTGCTTGGAAATCCTCACTCTTTGCCCCTCACATCCTCCTCCAGCCCCTGCTCGTCTCCGAAGTGACTGAGCCCACAACCGCCGTCCCCCCCTCCCCGGGGGCCGGGATGCCTGTTTCCCCCCAGCGGGGCTTGGAAAATCCCCGGCCAAGTTCGCCCCCCGCGCTCCCCGCAGCCCCGCCGCGCGCCTCCGAGCGCACCCCGAAGAGAGGGCAGGCAGCCTACCTCCCTCCCCGTGCTCGGCAGTCCGGTTGCGTGCAGGGCACGGAGTGATGGAGAGCGGGGAACTCTTCAGTGATAATCAGCGCTGAGAGGCTGCTCCTGTGAATAGTGTACATCCTGTAGCAGCAGGCTCTGTTTCTAGCAGCTGGCAGCAGCCTTCGCAGGAGCAGTGATGAGCACAGCTTGAGATCTTCCACAATTAACCAAATATTGTATAGTGGCAACAAATCAACAACTAAAACCCGGCTCGCAAATAAAAGCAAAGTACAATTTCAGATGGGAGCTGAAAGCTTAAGTCACCGAATGCTACATTTCTTCTTCAAGATTATTCCAGCAAGCTCCTTCTGCTATTTTTACTGTACCATAATGCACTAGGTCTGGCTTTTACCCTATTGAAAGAACATGAATATATTATTATCCACACAAAAGAGCAGGTTATTGTTTATGAATTACCAGCCTTCCCAGCAACAAAGGCTATTTTCATAAGAAAACTCAATTTCATTTTAGCTCCAATTTGATTACCAGCTGAAGAAAAGCAGCCCTGCGCCTAAACCTCAAAGGATTTTTATTCATACCATTGAATGGGCTTTATTGCTTCCTTTTCAAAACTGATGTAGAAAGCTTTTAGAGTAAAACATTGACAAAAAATTATTGCGCTGCTATTTTGTGCAATAACAGAGCTGAAGAGGGGCAATGATTTCTCAGTCATCCTTCACTGTACTTCAGAACAGTAAAGGCTGGAATTAATGACAGACCATAGAGAGGAGCTAAGCCAAGGTCTCACAATGCATGTCAAATCTAAATGATCACTATACATTGAAAAGACCCAAAAAAGCCTGCAGCTGATTGATTCATGGCTTTCACAAGAAAGACAGGCTTGAAGAGTTTATTGCACCACAATTTACTCTGAATTATCATAAAAATGAATGTAGAGGCTGAATGTCACCCCGGCACACTCCAAAAACACACATCCAGGGACAAAGTTCACCCAGGAATTATAGCAGTGCTGTTCATGCTACTATAGTTAAGGGTCTGTCACTTTTCTCCTATTATAGGGGGTTTTAGCTCAGCTGTAAAGCTGTGCTCCAGAATAAAACTTGGCACAAAGGTCTCATTTGGAGGCAATATAATTTTTTTTTTTTTTAAACAAATGTAAAAGAAAAAAAAAAAAGAGCTCTTCCTGGCTGTTTTTAAGTTAAACATTTCTAAAAGCTGCTTGCTAATTTCTGAGGCTTTTTAACAATTGTATAACTCAAGACTGGGTTTAGGATTTGAATATTTTTTTTCTTTAAGAAATAAAAATTAAGCGTCAGGCTGTAAAGGGCACAAATTGGTTTTGCTGTATCAGACAAAAAGATTTTTAAATTATTGATTTTTTTTTAAATGGTTTATAGAACGTGTGTGATAGAAGAGTGGGACTGAACTGTTAGCGCGTGGACTTTGCCGAAGACACCTGGACACTGCATTATGAAAGCAGCCTCTGTACCACTATGATTTGAATTGGCTCAGCCACTAAATTAAGAAGTCTCCCAAAAAATTCACATACAGCAGACTAGAATGACTCAAATGCAGCACATTTAGGACTACTGATTCTGAGACAATTTCCCTCTCTTTACACAGCTACAGTAAAACTGCAATTGATTTATTTTCATCTTTCAGTGGTTTGACATCAACTTTTGAAAAGCAAAAGAGGGAAATAAACTGTAGTTGCCACCATAAGTCAGATCTGGGGCTCTTTGACTAACCCAGAAACTTTGAAACCTGGATTAGCTTTACAAGTGAACTCGGCTCATGCTATATTCCTGCCTTTTAATTCACTGTGCATTTTTTAACAGGCCTGAGCAGAGATTCGTGTTTAAAGCATTCCTCTCACTCTCATATAGATCTCAGGGGGAAAAAAGGCTGTCTTTGGGTGCTGGTCACTCACAACTATAGTGGAGCCCAAACGTGGAATTGCAGAGTAATCTGAAACTCCTTTCCGGTTCTCTTGCAGGATGGGCCCAACTCACACTGAAGAGCTGGAAGAGTTCAGCTCTTCCTACAGGCAGATGCTACTCCCGAGGTTCACATCTAGGTCCAAATCCATTAAAGGTTAAAAGGGTTTAGTTCTTGGTTCTCACTTCAGTGAGTCGGTTTCTGTACCGGGATGATCGGACTGGGAAAGTCCTTTGTGAAACGCAACTAAGAAAAAAATTGAACCTGTTCTTTTAAGTTTTGGTATGGAGTTCCTTCACTGCAAAATATCTAGGGAGCTTATAAAAGCAAAGGAAGCTTGAAAACCCCTGCTTCAGCACCAGAGAGAAAGAGCGTGTACATCAAAAGAACTAATTTTGAGTAAAATATTGCAGCTTGGTCTTGTAACAGCTATTTCTCAGAGTCAGGTAGCTCCCCACAAAATTCCGTGTACACACAGACCGCTGACAGCTCACAGAAGCTGAGTACAAAGAGGTATTTTAACATTCCAGCGTACGGCCATACTTGCTACACAGTCTCATCCTATTCACACCTTCAAGTGTTTTCATTATTTCATTTTCTTTTTTACCATGTCTGAAACTTCTCTGAAGAGTTGGTGCCAATGACTATGCACTCCCTTGAGACACATCCAAATGTTGGCAAACTGATGTGGGAAACAGCAGAATTTTGTGTCTGGACCAGGAAAAAAAAAAAAAGAAAAAAAAAAAAAAAAAAGAAAAAAAAAAAAGAAAGAAAAAAAAAAAGAAAGAAAGAAAAAAAGAAAGAAAAAAAGAATAGCGTACGCCATGAACAATTACTCAAATAGTTTTCAAATTCAAAAAGTTCTAATTCCATAGTAGTTTAATACCCATAAAACATTGAGCATATTGTATGCTTGCATAGGCATGCCTGAGTAGAGAGAAGAAGGCTACAACCACTTACATTCTGGAAAACAGTAGTATTTAGGGAAGTATACTGTAACTAGTGAATAATATTTGTCCAGATACAGGAATTCCAGCTCCTATTCTCGAGGCCTGTTGGCACATCAAGGTGTTAAGAGCACCTGTACAATACCACTACCCAGGGACACAATTTTTACCACAAATTCTTATATTCTTGGCCCCATCTCTGTGTGAAAAAGCTACTGAAGATCAGAGAAGTACTGAGCATCAAAAGAGATCTCATACCATTGCATAAAGTATTTAAATGTGTGTATGTGTGCACATGCAGACTGTGAAAGTGGTCTCCAGATATATCCACACACAAAATCTAGCCGGATTTGCAGTACTCTCATGATTCGTTTGTGTGTATCTATTATATGCAGTCACGCACACGTGCACAATTTTGTTTAGAGCAGATGCTTTCTGAAAATATCTTTTGTCTCTAATCCCACATCTTTTAAACATAGAGGATCTGACAGACTAGGGAAGTCTTACAAATAGAAAGTATTTTAATGCATTACCATACCCAACTGAGCTGACACAGCGTTTGCACCCTCCTGGTAGTGGCTGCACCCTGCCCCTTCTCCCACTTGTTAATATTTTCTGTCGTCGTTTGGGACAGGTAGCATCCAGGGCCAGTATGAAAAGCTCCTTCACACAAGGCACCAATGCAAACCAGCAGCAAACAGCCTGCTGCCGCCTGTTGTGAAGCCCATACCGCAGAGACGTGGCAATGTTTGACGGGGCGCTAAACCAGTGGACGGTTTTCTTGTGTAAAAGAGCAAGTGGAGGTGGAAACCCGTGATGGATTCAGTCCCTCAACCCACACAAGAGCCTGACATTGTGGAGCAGGGAGGTGTCTTTGAATGCGATGGTCAGGGATGTGCATTAAGCGCTGTGCCACGACAACAGTAAGTACGGAAATAGCCCCAGGACTTGTCCACACCATTTCATTAGAGTGTTGCACAGGGAAAGCAAGGGAAACTGCCAAGCCACCAGTTAAGTACCAGAGATGTTTAAAGCAAATTGACTTGCCTCTACTAGGTCTTCCTCATTAATTTTTGTGCCAAATTGATATAGAGTCACCTCTCCAATGCCTTCAACCTTTGACAAAATATGATTCGGATGCCCTCAAGCACACAAAAAAGCAATACCAACCGAGGGTTTCTAGTGGACACTACCCTGCCCCAGTCCTCTTCTTCCACCCATTTCATCTTTCCACAGGCCTTTGCCATAGACTCTTTTGGTGTTTCCCTCCTCATCAGGCCTAACTTCAGCAGCAGGCCTAACCCTCTTCCTATCACATCTTCCCCTCCCAGCAAAGTCTGGACTTTGACTCTCCCTGCAGGTCCCAACACTCCTTTTCCTTTCACCTCCTCTCACTTAAGTGACTGCGGTGAGAGTGGAGTGCCCTAACACAGGAGATAGGGGGAATAAGAGTCTCTGGGTGCAAACGGGGCATGTGAAAGCCACCCTTACCTTGCAAAAAAAAATTAAAAATGCTAATGTGCTTGACCTGTCAGAACTTGACTAGTAAAACCACTGTTTGGCCAATATGGAACAACTGTGTCCTTTTTCAAAAGGAGGTGACACAATTCATTTTAAACTGTTTGGACTGGCCAGTACTAGGCGATCCCTGTAATTTTAAAGATGGATTTGCTGCTTTATCATTGCTTTACAAGTGCAGGCCAAAGCCCTGCCAGTCATCCTTCTGCTCTCCGAGATGACAGGCTTGCACTTCAGCAACCGAGAGGTAAGAAAAGCCTTAGAGAAGAGAAGAAAGTTACATACAAGAGACTACAGCGGCCTCCCAGAGGTAAAACGGGAAGGATAGGCACTGCAGAAGTCCAATCAACTTCATTTACTCTTTTTAAATTATCTCCATTTCAGCTAGGATCAGATAAATTTAATTTGGATTAATGTATTGACTTTTTATTATTCCCACTTTTTTTTTTTTTTGCCTGCTCCCTAAGAAAAGCTTTAGACTTACCCCTAAGCTAAACCAAACATCCTCTCAATTTTTTTATTCCTCCTGAAGCTGAGCCTTCCAGCAGCCTTTCTGCCAGCAAGGCTGCTTCCTTGCTCACCAGTTTGGGAATCCCAGGCAGAGACCAGAGACCTCTACCCAGTCCATGAAGAGAGAAGAAGAACACTAAGAAGTTACTACAGACTGGCTAAAAGCACTAGCACTGTGCACGTGAGGGGGTAAATCAGTGTTCATCAGCACCTTTTTTTCTTCTCCCCTGAGAGGAAGGCCATTTTGATGGGATCTTTGAAAACAGAGCCAAGTACCACCTTGTCACTGCTGTTGGCACTACTGCAGGAGGCAGGAGAACCCCTGATGGACTTGGAGCCTGTTAGGCCAAACAGAAACTGCTGGCTGGCGTGGGGAGTGATGAGCCCAAAGGAGATACCAATGCACATGGGAGCAGGAGGAGAGGAGGCTGTATCGTCAGTCAGTGTTACTGGCCATGCTCTCCTAGGACATCAGGCCCTTCATTGCATTCACATTTTTGTAAGTATTCCCAGAGACTCTGATTTTCAGGTGGAAACCGGATCACGGTTTGTTACTGGTAGAAGGTAACCAGCTTTTCAATTAAGAGTGGGATTGGGAAGCATGCACAACCCACTATGCGTTTTTGTTATCAGGGAGACAGTCAGATCACGTGAACCTGTTTAAGTCTTCGTAAGGATCCAGGCAATTGTCCCCTCCTCAGCAGAAATCCTCCCTCCCTCACCAGAAAAGAAAGTATTTACTTTGGAAAAGTAAATACTATTTATTAGAAATCCTATTTAAAAGCAAAAAGCAAAACTCTGTGAGAGTTAGCTGGCAGAAAAACCCACGCCAAGTAATGTAAAAAGAATGTAAAGAAAGACTAGCTGTCAGTGGGAGGAATATTCAAAGACAGCAAGGAAAAAAGCGAGCTCAGTTCAAAGGAAGGTTGTGATAAATGACTGCCTGGAGTAGATTTAAATGGAAGAAGATGACTTAGAGACACCGAAAGAGACTAATACTGAGGACAACGTACTTAAGCTATAGCCACGAGCAGTAGCTAGGTAGTTAAGAGTAGTTCCAAAGAACAGCAGCTGTTTTGGGCCAGTCCTGCATTTCTGACAGAAAAGGATCCCCCCCCAAAATACTCCTCAATAACTGGTCTTTTTGTGACAGAAGGCAGGCAGTTACGTCTTGCTTATCTGGTTCTTCTCCTCACTGTGTATTAACGTACTGAGAACAGGTATGTTTGCAAAAAATGTACTCATTATGGCACTAGCCCACTCTTTTCTCTTTCTTTGCATTACCTTGGGAAGAACTGAACCAGGAATACCTTCTCTGCTGATATTTCAAAATAAAAGATAGTTCTCTAAACATCGCGAATATCGTTTGTGACAGGATGTGGGGATATCTGGTGCAGGGCCGCTGGAAGGAATTAGCTTTATTTGCAGTGGAGGGGTCTTTTTAAAAAATGAACAAGGAGAATCAAAAAGAAATGGAAAAGGAAGCTGATAGCAAAGGTTGGGGAAAACACAAAGGGTCTATTGGACAGCATTTCTATTCTTCTCTGTATGGTACATTAAGTGCATTATAGTAAAAATGAAGGAGATTTCTTCCCTTCTCTTTAAAGTCCAATGTTATTGAACTTGAAACCTTTAACTGTGAGCAAAGCTGTGGTTTTTCTTTAATACAATTCTGCTATTGATTTCTTCATGCATTTCATCAGAATGATTCTGACAGTTTTAAAAAAATACATTACCTTGATGAAAGATACAATTTTTCTCATGGAGAAAGGCACTTGGGTAGGTATGTGTGACGTACCAGGCAAGTGAATTTTAAATGATGCTCTGAAGTACAAAAAAAAAAAAGAAAGAAGATATTTTAAAAAAAGGTGATCCAATTCTCCTTAGTGATTGAGACTCTGCACAAACAAGTCCCACACTGTATCAGAGAGGTTCAACTTTTGAAAGCACAAGCACCGCTTCTTCCTTTCTACCCCTTTCCACTATCCTAAAATCCTTCCTCTCAAAGGCTCTTTTAGCTTGTAAGCTCCATGAGACTTTCCTGACTCACTTACATACCTTGAACAAGAATCAACAGTGTGAATGGAAATATCCCAGTGATTTCAAACCAGCTCAGCCGACCTCATCTCTCTTTCAGTCAGCCAAACTGAAGTTACAGGCACCTGCCCAATGTACAATTACATATTTTTATGCCACATACACTCACTTCAGATGTCCAGGCAGGACAAAAAAAGGCTAGGTCTCACAAACTAACAGTGGGCAGACTGTCATGCTTATTACACGGTGGGAAACAAAGAGACCTTTTGTCCAGATATGAAATCAGAGCTCCCCAAAACGTCTAGCATAATGCACCATGCTGGAGCTTTGCATGCTGGTTGACCCCTCCAAACCCTCTTTTTCTGTTCCACAGAGGCCTGTAGAATGACCCTTTTTGGCTACATACCCACTCACACCAACACCAATGGCTGAAACAGTTCCTGGCCCAGTTCCATGCTTTGCCTTGCCTTTGCTTCCAGGAGAACACCAAGACGGAAGTGCTTCTGCTTTATTAAGTTGCCACGTGAAGAACACAGGGCCTCAGCCAGGACAGACCAATCTGTGAAATACAAAATGCATCACAACGTACAACCCACAAGTCTGGAAGGTCCTAGTTCAATCTACACCAAGAGGAAGATATTCTGTGCAGAAAGGTAACATGGAAGAACACGAAGGATGGAAAGCATAAGACACAACAGGAACAGATGCTTCAGTCTTGGCTGCACATGAATACAGAGTCACTGGCAACAAGCATCTAGCCAGAGTAAGACCACCAGCTAGTCACAACCTGATTTTCAATTGCCAAGTTCTTCCAAGTAGGTTTACTTAAACTCTGTGCAAGAGGAAGAAATTACTTTATTCTGGATAGAAACCCTATACTTGGCTCCTGCCAAGAAATAAGAGGTGCGGTTTCAAGGCTTTCCTAATCCCTGAAGGAGTTCAGTCCCCTTGGAAGCACACTCCACCAGAAGTTCCATTTAAATGTTCATAAGAGCTGTCTCTCCTTCAGGAAACACAAATCGAAACCCCAGCATTTTTCCCTTCTCTGCCATTCTCATTATGCCAGTAGACCCAAACCAACTACCATTCCCAATACTGAAATTAGACTTCTATGCACATGCTCTTAAAATCAAGAATAATTTTTATTTTTTCCAACTTAAATTCTGAATATGAGTACCTTTGTGTCTGAAGAAGTACGCTTTTGCTCCTCCTGTCATGAGTTCCCTTGGAAAAACAGACTCAGAACTGTCTTACTGTGCCCTTTAAAACTATTCTTATAAATTTTTCTTGCAATACAATGCTTACAAAAACCTTGACAGAGATACAGCGTGCTGAGATTACCTAGTATTACTGTAGTGTTACTTCAGTGATGCTTTTTAGTCCTAAGGAGACAAAAGGAAGATAAAATCCCAAAACTGATCAGGGCAAAAGTCCATTCAGAATAATATCCTGTTTCTGATGCTATCCAGTAGCTGGAAATATTTGTCCCCAGTACATACTCCTAGTCTCATTGAGGAGAACAGGGATTTCCCAAGGCAAGGGTCACGGTCGAATAACTACTTTTGAATAACCCAGCGACAGACCTATCCTTGAACTTCTCTACATCTATTTAAATAAATTTATATTTTTGATTTTACTGCATCCTGTGTCAATGTGTTACATGATTTAATTATACACCACATTTGTTTTAAGGAGATGATGTTGATTTAGCTATGTTCTCCATAGCCTTTCTTTGAGAAAAATAGTGAATTACAATTGCCTTGTCAGCTTTCTGGACCACCTGTAATTTTATAGTCTTCCATCCCAATTCAGTTAGAGATGCCTAGCTCTAAACATATTGTACATGAAACCTAGAAGTCTAGTTGCACTTTGACATCTAATTTAAGATTACTAAAATTAAAGATGAATCCTACCTTTTACTGTCCTGAAAAATTTTGTCTGAATTTGGCTACCAGTACTATTTGAATACTCCATTAATTTTCATAATTTTGTTGAATTGTATCCAACCAATGAATCCCAATGAATTGGTTTTTTGAGAGCACTGGAAATTAACACAGGATGTGATACCTACAAGCTGTTATGCATTGTATTTATCACATAACTACTATACTTACTGTAAGTCCAAATGTATACATTCAGTACAGAAGCATGTTTTTTTCATATACGTAATATCAGAACATGCAATAGAAAAAAAACAAACACACACAAATGTAATCCTCTATCCTGCATTATGGAAACCTTGTTGCTAGCTTATAATATAAGATATCCTTGATGGAAATTCAAATTAAAGATTACATTTCCTTTGTCATCCATTTAGAAATATGTAAAATACCATGTTAGATCAACAGCTGACGAGCACTACTGCACCTGATTAAACAAGAGGAATGCGTAAGCCTTGTGTCATCTTTACTCAGTATAAGCAATCCTACAGTTGACAACAATTCATAAACAGACTTCACTGCAAACTAGAGGCACAGGTTTTTTGCGGGGGGGCATTACAGGCATCATTACTGCTTCACGAGGATGCCCAGCACAGGGTACCTGGCCCCTGAAGTGTGAGCCAGAATGCCTTGTTCAGCATCACTGTTCCCTTTGGAGGACACAGGCTGAGCTGGGAACCTCCAAGCAGCAACCTAAACATAGAATCACGGAATCATAGAATTGTTTAGGTTAGAAAAGACCTTTAAGATCATCAAGTCCAATCGTTAACCTGCCATCCCACCACTAAACCATGTCCCTAAGCACCTCGTCTACCTGTCTTTTAAATACCTCCAGGGATGGGGACTTGACCAGTTCCCTGGGGAGCCTGTTTCGATGCTTGACAACGCTTTTGGTGAAGAATGTCCAACCTAAACCTGTCCTGGTGTAACTTGAGGCCATTTCCCATTGTCCTATCGCTTGTTACTTGGGAGAAAAGACCAACACCCAACTTGAGGGAATGAAGGCGCGGACTCCAAAGTAAGTGTGCAGGTGGAATCAGAATCCATTTATTGTAATAACACAGAATATATATATATAGTTTCTAGGCAGACAGTACATGCTACATGAGGCTAACACGAATACCTAACTAGATTCTAATTGGTTTACTTGGTCCTATCCACGCACTGGCTACGCAAGTCTCTATTGGTCTCTTCAGCTCCCGGAGCCTCTTCTTATCAGCTGTACATTCCCCTTTGCTGGCTTGTTTATCATTCTGTCCTTGGCTTGTCCTTTTCATGACCTCTAGTGTACTGCCGTATTAAACAGCTCCACACAATCCCCAAACAAGTCACCTACTCAAAAGCCAAACATTCAAAGTCAGGGCCACCCAAGTCTGTGGCATTGAAGGCATGTGGCAGAGAAGGCAGGGACCCCAAGTTCCTGCACCAAGCACCATCAGAGTGATCCCATTGCTATTTATCCCTTTTCTCATTGGTCCCAAACCAAAATCTCCACACCTGCAGATCCTACAGGTCAGCTGCCACACCTGCAGATCCTATCCTTATCCACCACACCTGCAGATCCTATCCTTACTCCCACAACACCAACTCACTACACCCTCCTTTCAGGCAGTTGTAGAGGGCAATAAGGTCTCCTTTTTTCCAGGCTAAAAAAGCCCAGTTCCCTCAGCCGCTCCTCATGAGACTTGTGCTCCAGATCCTTCACCAGCTTTGTTGCTCTCCTCTGGACATGTTCTCAATGTCTTTCTTGTAGTGAGGGGGCCCAAAACTGAGGGTGTGAGTTGCACAGGCTTGTTTCTTGAAGATTGGGTCCTTCAAGGACAAGTACAGCAGCTGATAGACTTTCAGCAATATTAGGCACTAGCTAATCACCTGTCAGCTTGAACTGAGGAACTTCACAAGGATTGGGATTCAAGCTGGGAGGAACCAGATAAACCTCCAGGTTGAATGGGCAACTAGGAAGAGAGAGCTTGGGTTGCAATGTGAGACTTCAATGCCTTAAATCTGCCTGCATTCGGGTTTATACGTCCCTATGTGCTCTACTGAATCTTGCTCTTAGTTCCATGGGTACTTCAGAAAATACTGAGTGTATTTGCTCCACAGAAGCAAAGGGCAGTCACTGCTGATCTATAAGGAGTGAGGAGACATTCTGCTGGGTGCAGAAACACAAACTGATTAAACCCATCTGTGAGAACAGAGATTTGTAATAAATATATTAAGATTAGTATGAATGGAGAGTGAATGGACATGTCTGGGTGTGGAAGCACCAGAAGGAAAACCAGAAGCAGGGCTGTAAGAATGGCAGGTGTTGATAGCACCCAGGTTAGCAGATCTGCAAGTTCCCAGCTCCCAGACACACAGCTTTCCAGGTCACCCAGATGGAGAAAGCACCCAGACTTAAACAAAAGACAGTCTGAAACATGTGATGATGATAGAAAGCTAATGGACAGGACTGGAGTGTTGATGCACACAGATAAGGAGCTAAAGGGGAATAAATCCTGATGATTCACAGAAGTGGATCAGGATGTCCCAAAAGACTACAATCGCTGTCAGCTCTTAAAAGGCACATCTTGGTGACCTCAACTTGTTGACCATGTGCTGAAGAACCCAGGAGATATGGGGAGAGGGAGATAATTGGTACCCCTCATCCTCTGCCCTAGCCAGACCCTCTGGACATGTGGCTCAGTACTTGTGAATAGGGAAGCGTGAGTAGAATTAGCCTTTTTTAATACTTTAAAAAAAAAAGTCTTGGATTGAGCTTTGCTACAGTATCTCCTGGACGCTGGAGACACCAGCACAACCTTTGGGTTGGACTCCAGCTCCTCTCTCCCATGGATGCTCTCAAAGTACTGAAGGTCCTTTAGTTCCTTTGCCTCTACATTTCAGCCCACATCCTTCCTAGGTAAATGTTGAAACAAGGGATGAAAGTACTCACAAAGCCAGCCTGTCTCACGAGGGGAAGAAGATACCTCATGGAGGCACAAATCAGGGAAATTATTCTTGACTGACAAATGCACAGCTATCAAGTCTCCCATTTTGGAGATCGATTGCTGAGAATCTGGTAGTTATTCCGAGCATTCACAGTAGATCTGCCAGCTGCTGTTAATGAATTTAGAGGGATTGGATGTTTTGTACTTGGGAGGATACAAATTATTCTTGGTCATCAAGGATTGGCTCCCTGTGAGGTTAAACTCAGTCACTGTCACTCTAATGGAAACGAAGCGCTGGGACAGTTGGTAGCGACCGCCATTGCTCTCTAGCTGTTTACAAGCATTACATTCCCCATTCCTCCCCTGCAATTCCCCATGAGCGAGTTAAGTGCATTTGTGTACCTAGGCTATATTTTAGATGAGAGGTGCTACATGCACAGGCTAATGGGAAAATAGTCCCTGAGCCGTCAAGTATATTACCTGTGGTAAATTAATCATTTAATATAGGTATACATTTATGTAATATTTGCCTAAGAGTTGCACTGAAATTCTCTTTGAATAATACACAATTAGATTTAAATGTTTTCCTCAGTTTTCCTTTCATGAGCATATTTCCAAATTTTCTCTGATAATTCATTCCATAGCTGCATTTCAACTGGTTTGTAAAATTTTACTAACTTGCAAAGATATAATTTGCATAGAAATGAAACACAGACAAAAATGCTGAAGAAAAGAGAAGGAGATTTAAACTAAGTATAGCGTCACAAACAATTTCTTTCATAGGTGCTTTCAAGTGCAGTTGGAAACAGTCATTTAAAAGAATACTATCAAAGAACATGCTGTACCAAGAAATGGTATATTATGAACCCGATTCAAACAGCCACATCTAAATTCCACATTCATATGGATTGAATGATTGACTGATTATTACTGGCATTTATTTCACAGAAAGAGGGCAGCTTAATAAAAGTGTATTATTCAGTCAATGGTGTGCTATGATGGATAAAGAGGTGAAAATCACAAACATGTAAATCCAACAAAAGGAAGAAGCCAAGGAAAGTAGTGAAAAAGAGGGAAGAGAATTCATTGCTAAGTGATCATCTTTTAGGCTAGGCCTATTGATGGTCTACTCTAGCAACCAGACTCAGAAAACAGAATCACAGCTTAACTTTGTAGTCCAAGCCGGGAGGAAAAGCTACAATTAATTTCTAGTCAATAATAAGATATCACACCAATCCTTGAGGAATCAAAGGGTAGAAGTATCTTTTTTTTTTTTTTAATCTGTACTTCAGGGTTTTAAAAGCAGCAAGTGGAAAATTGTGTCTGGGACAGAATTTACGAATGACTCTTGGGCAAAGAAGGAGCAACTGCTCATTCTTTTTCTTTCTGCCTATTGTATATCTGCTCCCATTGGTCTTTATTTTACTGGTAAGACAGGCGTCTGTGGATTAAATCTTGCATGAACTTCCTAAAAGCAAATAAAATTAGAACAAACATTGGTCTTACCTGTCAGGGAGCCAACGTGCATGTTAGTGTACTGTTTCATGTAAGCCAAAGGCAACCTTCAAACAGTGGTTTAAAATTACTTTTCTCCACGTTCAAAATTCTCTAGCTCACTTAAAAGGTGGATCCAGAACTTAGGCTGTGCTCCTCCAGGCATCTCAGACCACCATTACTGATTGCTGGTCCTAGAGATTCACAAACTCTCTAGGGAGGTAAGCTAAGTCTCTCACCCAGAGTAACACCTTCACATCACCTGGAGATCACACAAGAAGCAACCAACAGCCACAGTCATTCTCTTTCTCACAGCCAGCAAGCTGAAGTGCTCAGCAATCACCCTTCCCATCGAACCCTGATCAGCTCAGCAGCAGCCCAGCTGCTGAAATTCAAGTCCCTGCAAAGACCCTGTCACCCCTCTTATGCTTCTGCCTGTCCTCCTGCCCATGTCCCTGTGAGGCCCAGAACTGAAGCACACAGGACAACAAGGGGACAAGATTTGCCAATACCTCCCCTCCCAGCCACTCTCTGCTAGCCCATCTCTTACACGCACAAACCGTACTGTTTCACACCAACTGAAACCACGTTCTGCAATGGCGTTTCAGGGGTTTCTTCCTAGGGGTGTGCCATCCTGACATATTTGCACATTTTAGATCTCTCCTGCTCTAAAAAAAAAAATTGAAAAGGTTATCAGAAGTCAGCCACGGGGATAGAAAGGAGAGAGAAAGCAGTTTGCTGGCTTTAAAATACTTCCTAGGAAAAGCTTAGCATGAGGAAGTATAAGATTTGCACACGTGTGGCGTGCTCTGTGATACACCTAGAAAAAGACCTAGCTCAACTGATGAGAAACATCCTTGTGCAGAATTCATCACATGCTACTTTAGTTCAACCTGCCCTTAAAATGAAACCAACATAGTTCTATCTAGAACAAAAATGTAATGAATTTTTATTTTGAATTGAATGAATTTTTATTTTTAACCTAAGGTTTCCAGATACAAAGAAATCCTCTTCCACACACAAGGCAGTTTCTGAACAGCAAGCACTGATCTCTTCCCAGACCTCAAATTATACCTAAACTATGCTGACAGACGAGAGTAATTGAATAACCTGCAAAATGCAGTTCACATAAGTCCAGGAGTTTGCACAGTGCTCAGAATTTTTCTTGAAGAAGGATGGAGAAGATTTACTGTACTTTCTGCTTGCTCCTTCAGTGCTTTCTCACACAGTGCTCACATAAAGGATGTTTGGAGAGCCCGTTACCTGAACAATACTTTAAAAATCCTTCCTAAAAATGGCATCTTGCTAGCATAACATTCAGTTTCTACTCAGGAGACTTGTTTTAATGTCATAACAAAAAGAGATACTAGAATTACATAAGCAAGTAGAAAGCAGTATTCATCTTTAAATTTCCAGTTTCCTCAGTCTTTAGTTTTGAAAAACAGACTGCCATAATAAACACTTATATTTAAAAAACAACCTTACAGGACATTTCTCATGGTGAAGGAATGGAGCTGGGAGAGGTAAGGACTACAGAAGCCAATACAATTGGCAAACCCCACTGCTCAGATTTGGGCTCTTAACACTAACAGTCCCCAGTACTAAAAGTGATCCTTTTGTGTATATTCTTGTAAAAACGAACCTAGCAAAGAAGTCCTGAAATGCACTGCCAGCTATGTGAATCTTTGAACTAGTCCATTCTTTCAACACTTTCTGGATACATGAAAAATACTTGGAGTTAACAAAGAATTCCCATTATGGTTTTTTTCCTGACAGCGTTTGCACTAGAACAAAAGGTTGGCCCAGGTGATCTTTCGAGGTCCCTTCCAACCTGGGCTATTAAATGAAATGGTCATTGTATACTGATTTCTTTTGCCTAATGGATATTGATTTGGAAATTGTTGCCCTCTGTAGGTCTCCTTTCACGTGAAAATGAAAATTTGCTGCCCATTTGGTCCTCACTGGAATAGCAGTTGTATGTTTCTCTCACCCATTCTTCCCTCTGCAGAGGGGTAGTGTTCAAACTAAGTGGATTCTTCTGATTATGCTATCAGTTAAGGCTATGTTAATCTTTTACATTTGCTTTTTGTGATAGCAAGTGGCCCAACAAACAGAAAAAGAATGAAGAGCAAATGCCAGGGGGGTTCTTATTAACCATAGCTAACGTGCATAAACAAGGACACATTATTTCAGTCTTGCAAGTTTTCTGTAAAGTCTGATGCTTTTATTATACTAATAACACACCTCAGTCCTGCATCCTATGGCCATATTGTGAAGCTGGAGCCCCTAAAAATATCAGTGAAAAAGATTTATCATAATCTCTGCTCTTCATTTAGGAAGAACATAAGATCTTGAATAGACCTGAAACAAAACCAGAGAAAGCGAGGTTTGAGCAGAAGCTGGCCCATGCAGCCTTATCAGGAGAATGATGTAGCAGCTGCTGTAGATAGAGCATTGATCGACCCTGCACAGGCAGGGATGTTATTACATACCGTATTTTCATATTTACCTTCGTTGCTCCTTGTAACTCATCACACTTACTCTTACAACAGACTCCAGTAACTGTGCTATTGCCACAGGACTCAAATCATAAGCCAGTTTGCTTCCACAGAACCAGAGGTACAACAGCTTCTTGGTCAATTAGATCCATAGCAGTAATTTGAGAGAAAAGGCACAGTCAAGGCTATGATATTCCATACAATACAGGTAAATGGGAGCACGCACTGAATGTGTTTTTGCTTAACAGAAGTTTTTAAGACATTTGTAGCTTAAAATTATCCCGAATCTCTAAAAGTGGCATGCATTGTTCATGTTCTTTTCATGTGCTTCTTGCTTTTTAACATAGCATCAGGACTTCATCCTATTCAACGGCATGTGAGCAAAAACAAAGAAAAGAAGAAATCTGGCAGCTTCAGAATGATAAGTCCCTATCAATTCATGTAGATTTCCAGATAACATCACAAAAAATTAAATTTTATTTTCTAACAATGACTCTCTGCAAAAGAGTCATTTAATGCCACATTTAGTATCACTTTAAAACCATTCATCTCTAGGAATTAAAAGCCACATCAGAAACAGGTACTACAGGATCGCCAGCCAGCAGTAATTTAGAAAAAGTAGGAAACACTAGATGTACCTGAAGCTTTCACATGTGAGCTGCCAACACACAAAATCCTTCAGGGAACCATCAAGTAGTGACAAACTGTGGCAGAGAGGTTGGCAGACACCCACGAGAAGAACTCTTAGCAGCAAGGGAAAAACTGGTCACTCTCAACATCTGGCCTAACACTACAGGACAGAGTGGAAGAATCATAGAATCATAGAATCATTGAATAGTTTGCATTGGAAGGGACCTTTAAAGGTTGTCTAGTCCAACACCCCCTGCAATGAGCATGGACACCTTCAACTGGAGCAGGTTGCTCAGACCCCCATCCAACCTGACCTTGAATGTTTCCAGGGATGGGGCATCTACCACCTTCCTGGGCAACCCCTTCCAATGTCTCACCACCCTCATCATAAAAAATTTCTTCCTTATATTTAGTCTAGATCTACCCTCCTTTAGTTTAAAACCATTATCCCTTGTCCTATTGCAACACACCCTACTAAAAAGATTGTCCCCATCTTTCCTATAGGCCCCCTTTAAGTACTGAAAGGCCTCAATAAGGTCTCCCTGGAGCCTTCTCTTCTCCAGGCTGAACGACCCCAACTCTCTCAGCCTTTCTCCATAGGAGAGGTTCTCCAGCCCTCGGATCATTTTTGTGGCCCTCCTCTGGACCCGCTCCAACAGGTCCAGGTCTTTCCTGTGCTGAGGGCTCCAGAGCTGGATGCAGGGCTCCAGGTGGGGTCTCATCAGAGTGGAGCAGAGGGGCAGAATCACATCCCTCAACCTGCTGGCCATGATGCTTTTGAAGCAGCCCAGGTAATGGTTGGCTTTCTGGGCTGTGAGCGCACATTGCTGGCCCATGTCCAGCTTTTCATCCACCTGTACCCCCAAGTCCTTCTCTGCAGGGCTGCTCTCGATCCTTTCTTCCCCCAGCCTGTATTGATACCGGGGGTTGCCCCAACCCAAGTGCAGGACCAAGCTAGTTTCTGCTCCTGGGAAACATTACTGGCCATTACCACCATCCTGTACAGAAATAAGCAAGCAGCACACTGCTAGCAGACAAGGCAAGAGCATTTTTCTTTGAGCTACTTGTTCTTTGTTGGGATTTTGGAGCAAAAGGGGCAGGAAAGAGGGTGAAATAACTCCTCAATTTGCATTGCATCACACCGCATGGAAGTGAGAAATGAGATTGGAAAAAAAAAATTGAGAAATGGGAGCTTATACAGATGGAAAACAAGAATAGTTCTGGAGATTATGGATCTGGGACAAGGGATCAAAAGGAGACTATTTGGACCCACTGAACAAGGAAATGTGTCAGAGAATGAGAAGAGAACAGGAGAGCCTAGGATGGGATGGAGGAAAGACTGGTATAAGGAGAGATTAAAGGTGTCACAAAAGAGAGCAGACAGAAAAGCATATGCTGCCCCTGCCCAAAGCTGAGGAATCTCACCATATCTTTGCTGTCAGCAATGCATTTAAAACCCTCCTGCAATCCCCACACCCTGATTTGATTCACTTTGAGAGCTACAGTCTGCTACTATTGTATAACACTTAGTTCATTCAATGGAAGATGTTTGCATGGTGGATGTAACTGTTCTTGCTGATGATCTCTTATTGATGGCAATTTAGTGTCACACTGCACATTTCTGGAAGGCTTTTTTGGGGTGGCTGGTTTGGGTTTTTTTTAAGAGTCCCAGAAATCCCCTTCTCTCAGACATACACATATAGAGTTGAAGTATGTGATTAGCTGTAAAGTTGTGCATGTTACTGGGGGATTGGATTAGATGACCTCTAGGGGTCCCTTCCAACCCAAAACATTCTATGATTCTGTGATTCTGTGTTATACTATGGGGGTGCTGAATTTGCCTGCAGCACCTTTGCAAGGCCTCTTGGCACGCAAGCAGTACGATCTTTCCTTCCATCATCATGATCTCAGTACCACAGGACCCAGGCATATGTTGCACCTACTCCACTGTACTCTCATATTTCCATGTACAGCATCCTGGGATCTTCACCACATCACGCTCTCATGCCAGCCAACTACTTCTGAGACTGCCTGCTGCCCTACTACAAGTTCAAAGCATAAGTTTCATCTAAGAGAAGTGTATAAGCAGCTAACCCACCATCTTTCCAATCATCTTGTTTAAGACATTGAGAAATTTAGTAAAGACAAACAAAGTTTTCCAAAAGAGGAAGAACAACAGATCACAAGTAGGCATGGTTTTAACACAATTGTTTTAGCCAAACTGTAGGCTTGTGCATATGGAGGCAAGGCCTGTTGCTCATGGTCTAGGAATCAGATGTTGAGGAGTATTCAGTCTATTTTTGCATCTCATCTTCTTCCAAGTTGTTCTAGTTCTCTTACTGAGGCCTTGACGACATTGCCAGTTATGAAAGTTGGACTTAGCAAGTCTTTAAGATCCGTTCCTCTCTGAATAAAGACAGATCCTGAGAAATGAGGAGCAGCCTCCTCTGCCCACCCAACCATCAGGAATAAATGGAGCAAAATCTGTTTCCAGACACAAGACCAATGCATCCTGCTAGTGACAAAGCGAGAAGCAACAGCTACAGCTTCCTGGGAGAATGGATGTTTCAGTACATTAAATGGTCCAATTTTAAACATGAGATCCCCTGCATAGCTAAGGGTCTCTTCATTTCCCCTCACACCCTTTCCAGACTGCCAAGTTTGGCATGTTCCACACTGGGGGTTTCTTTCTCTCTGCCATCCATTCTATAACACTCCACACCTGGGCTGCCCCTTAATTGATAATGTAATTATCAGCATAGTCATATTACTTCACACTAAGCATTTTCAACCATTTATCACAATGTTGATCTTTATTTTAAATATAAATCAGGCAATCATTTATGTCTTTTATGTTCTTTGTATTTATTCAAGAATATTTAACTGTAGACAAAAGGTGACTTATTCATTATTCATCCTGAACAAGGCAAGTATGGCAATTTGAAAAGCCTGACATTTGAGCTTTTTGCCAACACTAGCAAAATTATATCCTTCCCATTGTAAATCAATGAAGTAGAATCATTGTGCACAAAAGAATTAAATTGCCTTGTCACTTTAATAAGGCCACCTTATATACAACCTTCAACCAATGCCATTGTGCAGAAAAAGGGTGCATCCTTTGCCTCAGCTGCCTCAGATCTCAGTAGGCTTTCCAATTAAATGAACATCCTCTTAGTCTTTCACTCCACTCCACTCTTTCTCTTTTTTGAGAGGCAATGTCAGAATGTCATAGGCATAACTTGCTATCAGTGGCATGCACACATCAATGCGAATTAACTTCCTCCAACTTGAGCTTTCTTTTGGCAGCCTTTTTAACTTGTTTGTCAATTCCAAAATGATGGAACTCCAAGAAAGGGGATTTTTTTTTTTAATTGTTTACTGGGCTTGGATAAAAGCTGCAAATAGCTTTCTGCAAAACAAGAAAACCATACAAATGTGAGAATCCTTTGCCGGCAATGTAGATAATGTAAAATGGCAAAGAAACAACATGTCCAATCAAGCAGAACACAAGTGGCGTACGCCAGAAAGAGAACAACTTTGTGTATTCTCACTTCACAGGCTAGGACCCTATTATTACAATCAGACCTGATTTTTCCCTTCTACCACCCCTTGGATGCATTTTACCCTGAGAGGAGAAACCTTTAACCAGCCATTTCCAGGCTTTTAAACGACTATCCAGAACAGCTATTTCATAATTCAACAACAGACGGCTGCCTATAATAGCCGTACGCCTGCCCCTTCCTTTCAATCGTGGCATGATGCAGAGGTTGAAAGAGTAACTTCAGCCTGGGTTTTTCTCGGAATCAGAGAAAGGAAAACAATGAAACAAAGCTGTGCAAGCCAGCAGCCTCAACACAGCAACATGAGCGAATCTTGATATTTCAAAACACACTCAAAAGTCTGCAGCGTTGCAATTGTTTTGGAGTCTCAATATTTTGTCCTGTTTTGATAGTTAACTGAAAGGAGCATGGTAAAGAAAAAAAGCCATGTAAGTATAGAAACGGTGATGATATTCTTGATGTTGTTAACGTTTCGAGTTTAGTCGGAAAATGTTAATAACAAATGACCTTTTTCTGAAGGGTATTTTAAGGAGACCAAGCAATTTTCTGTAATGTGGTTACCATAGTGATTGGCCCTCTAAAAAGACCAGGAAAAAAAAAAAAAGATGTACATCTGTAATCAACCAGCTACTGCAACAACAAATGGTCTGATAGAGCAACACTTTGAGTTTAATTCCATGCCGGAAAGATACTGGCTTTTGAAGTTAAGTATAAAAGAAACTATTTATGGGTGGAAAATAGGTCCTCTAGCAACTATTACAGAACATTTGTGATGACTCAGAGGGGACTTTCCTTGAAAAAAAACATTAGTGCACAATAGACCGATTTTTTTCTTAAAAACTCCTTAATCATCTGTACCGTACTGAGTCATTCAGAAAAAGAGCTCGGCAAGCACCTGGGGATAGCAAAGAGGAACCTCTGCCTCCCCCTCTCACTGTCTCTTGCCTTTCCCAGAGCATACCTGGAAAATATGCAGTTAAAAGAAGTGCTATGTTTTTTAACATTTCTGCAACTAGACTTACAAACTAACGGCGTGAATGTTTCAGCCTACCTGTCTAGGTAAGGTTGGTGATCACCACGGAGTATTTAAGGACAGGAACTTCAAGTCACCTATCACAGAACACATAACTTGACATTTAAACCTGAAATTAGAGTTTTAAAACTTCAGCCACCTTCCTAATTCTCTTCACTGCTGCTTGACTCCAGGCAAACACCATCCATGGACACCCCATTTTCCATTATAAAGTTCCCTGGAAGCCTAGCACGACAAGCCTGCCCTTACTCAGAGAAGCCCTTGGCAAGCCCTTGGCAAGATGCTGCAGCCTGAAACCATGCAATGCCCAGAACCAGATATCCCTCCCTTCGTAACCCTCAGGGCTTGGGACACGTCTAACAAACCCCAGCACAGCAGTGCCAAATATGAAGTGACTTTTTGCTTTGTTTTAAAGCATCTTTAACCAAAGTACAAAAGCAAAGGAGTGACCCGCTGCTAACTGTTAACAATACAGCACATAACAATAAACACAGCATAGCAGCTCACCCTGACAGACAGGCGTTGGGCTGCTTCTCAGCTGGGATGTCCCACAGCAAGGGGGTAGGGTAGTCAATTCAACTCTTCCTTATGTTCAGTTGTAGGCATTCCTTAGGCTACTTTTTGGTCTGGGTCTCCTCCTGACACACCATCCGGATGATCGGCAGCCCAGACGGAGGTTCTGCTCACTTGGTCTGGAACACTCAGAAAGCGCCATGCCCAAATCTGTTGGTCGCCTCCAGCTTCCTTTATAGCCAAGACAGACAGGCATGTACACAGAGTAATTTACCTGACTAAAATTAGTCGGAGATACAATCAATTAGGTTATAAAGCTTCCCTGCACATCCACAAAGGAGCACAACAACAGTTGGAGGCACCCAAATAATACCTTGCCTGGCCTCTCAGAGACCCATCCCAGGAAGCATCAGCCCATCAAAGTCCCACTTCCACAAGCCCAGAGAAGCCCAGAGGCACAACAGTAGGCAAGGAGAACCAAATCAGGGACTCAGGGAAAGGAAAACCCTGTCCAGGCCCCTCCCAGGGCCTAGTCCCCAGGAGCCCCTCAGCCCCATTTGTTCAGGATTGAAGCCCAGCAAGATGTGTCACTGCCTGAGCACCTTTTGGATTGAGGGGGACTGCTGCCTAGGGGTGGGACATATTATGGGGTGCAGGGGAAGAGCATTTTTGGATTTTTCCAGGACTTACTATAAGATGCTTAGGGTAGGAACCAAAGGTGGAGAATGGAGGCATCTAGGTAATTTGGGAAAGAAACACGAGGGAAAACAGGGATAAGCAGATAAGAAGTGCTGGACGCATGGAAACAGGGAGCTGGGCTGTACACTCAGCTGTCCGTGTCCTTTGCCTGATCAGTGCAGTCTGTCCTGTCTCCTTATTAAATTCCCTTCTAACTCTTTCCTGGATGTGGGCCCTCTGTTTTCTGTGCACATATGCGCGTTATCGGGTCTGAGTGCAGCGACCAGAGTGGGACCTTGGGTCACAGGAGCCCGCCTGCCCGTGGTGGAAGCCACTGCAGTGAGGGTGGGTGTGCCGGTGAGTGTGAGCACTAGCAAAGATACCTGCGGGTAGATGAAATGGTCTGGGAGCCAGGCATCTGTCTGTCTCTAAGGGTGAGACCACGGGAGGAGTGGGTTATTGGTGGGGTCAGGGGAGTCCCACCAGCTGCCAGAGAGGCAGGGGGTGGAGGACCAGAGGAGTCCCAGCCAGCTCGGGGTGGGGGATGAGTGAGATGGTCTCTGCCTGCAACTACAGAGGGGCTGTGGCCTCGGGGGGCTCATGGATGTCATGAGGACGGAGCCAGACTCTTCTCAGCAGTGCCCAGCAACAGGACAAGGGGCAATGGGCACAAACTGAAGCATAAGAGGTTTCAGTTCAGTATGAGGAAGAACTTTCCTTTGAGGGTGACAGAGCACTGGAACAGGCTGCCCAGGGGGGTTGTGGAGTCTCTTTCTTTGGAGATATTCAAAACCCGCCCGGACGATGTCCTGTGCAACCGCTCTAGGAGAACCTGCTTGAGCAGGGGGGTTGGACTAGATGATCTCCCAAGGTCCCTTCCAACCCCTGCCATTCTATGATTCTGTATGTCCAGGTGCCAGCAACTGGGAAAACTGGCATCCAGGGGACAGCTACAGGGCAGACTGAGTGTCTGAGCCCAGCTGCTGGAGGGATCCACCCTGTACATATGTGTATATATATATAGGCATACTTTCACTAGTGACCTCCATTCTGTCCAGCCAGAGAAGGGAGGAGGATGAGGCCACTGGTGCTGCCCGTGTTCATGTGAGTGTCTCTTGCCTGGGTTGACCTGTGGTCAGCCATGTATATATACACGTGGTGTGTATGTGTGCTCTGTGTGCATATTTCTACTGGGAATGCTACCAGGTGGACCTTGGGTGCGTGGAGCTGTTGCAGGCTCAATTCTATCAGGCTGCCTGATCTGGCCCTATTTCCTTGACATAATCCATCCTAGTTTCCCAAAAGAAAAATCCTACTTTCCATGTTGGGGAACTGTGCTGGTTTTAGCTGGGATAGAGTTAATTTTCTTCCTAGTGGCTGGCATAGTGCTGTGGTTTGGATTTAGGATGAGAAGAACATTACTAACACACTGATGGTTTAGTTGTTGCTGAGCAGTACTTACACCAGTCAAGGACTTTTCAGTTTTCCATGCTCTGCCAGGTGCACAAGAAGCTGGGAGGGGGCACAGCCAGGACAGCTGACCCCAAGTGGCCAAACGGGTATTCCAGACCATATGATGTGCCACAGCAGTGTGCCCAGGAGGCCAAGAAGGCCAATGGCATCCTGGCTTCTATCGGGAATAGTGTGGCCAGCAGGAGCAGGGAAGTGATTGTGCCCCTGTACTCGGCACTGGTGAGGCTGCACCTCGAATGCTGTGTTCAGTTTTGGGTCCCTCACTACAGGAAAAACATTGCGTTGCTGGAACATGCCCAGAGGAGAGCAACGAAGCTGGTGAGGGGTGTGGAGCACAAGTCTTACAAGGAATGGCTGAGGGCACTGGGGTTGTTTAGCCTGCAGAAGAGGAGGCTGAGGGGAGACCTTATCACCCTCTACAACTGCCTGACAGGAGGCTGTAGTGAGGTGGGAGTTGGTGTCTTCTCCCAAGTAACAAGCGGTGGCATTTGAGATGCCTGAGGCATCTGTACAGAGCAGATGGATAGGACATGACCTGCAGGAGACTCTTTTCCTTCTGCCTGATTCCAAACTGGAGGTCAGCAAGGATGTGGGGGCAATAGAGTTAAACCTTGTGTTCATTATGCCTCAGTGACTAGACTGGGAACTTAGATAATTAACTCAAATGGAGAAACCTGTTTGAACATGGAGCAAGCCTTGCCTTTGAGCTCAGGAGGTGCAGCTTGCAGTGGCCCATAATGCCAAAGGAGCAAGGAGGGGACAGGTGACAGGCTAATATTTAAGATGGAAGATGACAGGATAGTCAAATTCTATCTCTCTAAAGCAAGAAAATTTTGTATTATTTGAAATGTGGTAAGGCCAGAATTTCAGGAAGCAAAGCTTAAAGGTATCCTCCAGATTTATCATTTCAGCTCATGTATGGTCAGTCTCCAAAAGCACAGAAATACCTGATGTCCTAGGTGAGGGGAACATAGATCCCTTTGGATCATAGACTGGGATTTCTGAACCTCACTTATGCCTTAATGTCAGCACAAATATTTGTAAACATCAGAAGACAAAAAGCATCCTGGGCTAGACTGCAAGGGCACTAAAGGAAGAACAGGAACATTAGGGAGACAGAGTGAGGTCAATTCCAGCTTTATAGCAACAACGAATCAGCAGATTTACAGATAAGGGACTGACTTAAGGAGGGAAGTCTGGGGTCACAGATGATAAAAGTTATCACTGTTGGCAGTAAATATGATGTGCAAGGCAAAGACAGTACCGGAGTCCCAGAAACAGCACAATTTACTTTTCTAGGAGGAGTTCGGTCTTTGAAGTAGGCTCTTAAACCTAATCTCTCTTTAACAGCCTTGTCAGGGATGAAGAGGCATCACGAAAAGTGATTTACAAATCATAAATGTGAAAAGTCAGTTTCTGCAGTGGTTCATAGAATGAAGACAAAAATACACAGGAGAAAGACACACCTTGAACTGTAATATTTAAAGAGTATAATGGGCACAATAAATAGGAATATTGAAAATGAGAGTATGAACAAAAAGGAAGATAAAAGCAGCCCTGTTATGACATCAATTTACAGGGCTTTAATTTAGCCTGTGTCTGTCAAGCAAGGAGGAAAAAAAAATTCTATTTGCCTCCAATGCCCATCAAAAATAAAAGATAGGTTGAGAACCTCTTTTTTTTTTTTTTTTACTAATGTTAGTGTCATTAATTGTTATTGCAGACCTCTAGGCTTATAGGAAAAAGAGACAAAAAGAGAATTCCTGAAAGAAGTCGGTAGCTTTGTTTGTTTGTTTGTTTAAGGAAAATAAGGAGGCAGGAAGAACCTTCAGGAGACGAGAAGAAAGAGATGGAGAAGCACAGTATTGTTGCCAATATTTGGTTTAAATCGTGTAACAGGAAGAATAACTTCAGTCACTTTTGAGTCACGACTGAACAGCGGGACACCCAGTCTTTCTGCAGCCCCACAGCTCACACCCCCAAAGCAGTTCTAACGCCAACAGAAGATGTTATAACCAAGTTCACAACTTCTTTGCTCATCCAGAAATTCTCAAAAATCTTTGCTGAAATAAATATTCATCTCGCTCTGTATTTTCATAAATTAAAAAAAACAACAAACAAAAACCCAAAATAAAACAAAAAACCCCAAACAGATTCTCTGTGTTTAAGGGTACTAGAGGTCCATGTATTACCACAGGTCCAAAATCACTAACACAATTCCCTCACAAACCTCAGAGCACTTTATTTAATAGGGTAAATTTAAAGTGGTTACCAGTACCTTAAAGACAAATGCCTTTTATGAATGAATAAGGAAAACAAGAATATTGTTAGTAGAGTTTATTGGTGTTAGGAATATTTTAGGAGCTATGTAGATGGCAGTCAGTGTGACAGTCAGAAGAAGATTCAGGATGCTGGTGTATAGTTTTTTGTTATGTGGAGATGCAGGATTTAATCATCGGTAGAATTCTAAATTTCTTTTTTGATGCTACCTACACCATCTTTTGGCCTTCTGCAAAAACGACAGCATTGTTAGAGGAGTAATACCCTCCTCACCCTCCTTCATTTCTAATACATTAGTGTGCAAGTGGACTAGGATGGCTGTCTTCAGACAAGACGTGGCTGAAAACCTAGTGCACCTGACCCTCCACCAGCTACAAATAAAGGCCAAAGCTAGACAGAGAAACTGTGTCCACATCCCTATGGGAGGCAGTGATAGGGCAGCAGCTATACCTTCTAACATGAAAGTCAGGCATTGAGTGCTGGGAACTCTGTGCCCACCTCCTGTGGTCTTGCAAGGGCATATCGGACGGCCCTTGCTCTACATAACTTTGAAATCTAACTCACAGCTTATATAAACATGAACAAGTTTAGCCTGTTTATAGTATTATAAATTGCATGAGTAGCAGCAAGGCGAGCCACAACGTTGCTACATTACCAGGGAGCAAGAGGTAGGCACTAAGAAAGAGAAGTCTAGGGGAGATTCAGTTTGAGATGTAATCACCTGAATCTGGGTGCTGACATGATCTGGGTGCCTAAGCTCCCATTACAGCCAACGGACAGCTAGGGCTGGGTTCAGTCATTTAAACATGGGCACCTAGTGTCATTTGAGAGGAGTTTGGTTTTCTGACTGGTCTCCAGCATGGCAGAGATTTCCTACTGGTCCTATAAGACATCTGCGTGAGGCTGACAGATGTCTTAATACCCCAGGGCACCAGATTTGGCAAGATATGCTTAAATTTAGGTAACTGGATCAAGTTCCACTAATTGCAGAGTAATGGGAACCCACAGCAAAGTTCAGTTCACTCCTTAAAGCAGACATCAAATGGCTGGATGGCTCTTTAGGCTTCACAGACTATACTGACTTGCTATCAGGAGGGCTTGGGCACCTGGCACACACAAAGGTGCCCACATTTAGATGTCTTAATTGTAGATGAACTGCACAGTCAGGGCAGGATCCAGCTGCCTAAGCAGCTCCGGCCCATCCAAAAGGGCACAAATAATTTTTCTCAAACCCTCCCTTCAGTGGGAAAAAGTTATAAACAGCTTGGCATCCTTCTCCCACAGCTGAAAGGAGTTAGTCACATCAAATCACCATCCAAGCGTATAGGGCCGAATACTCAAAATAGCTTTGTTGTGGCTCACCACACAGGTAATTCTCATCCCCTACCTTCATTCTGTATTCCCTGGGCAGGCAGCACAGACATTTCTGGGTATAAAAAAAAAAAAAAAAAAGTAGTTCAATATCTGTGAAAGCTCCTATAAACTTGAAATCAAGTTATATATGGTATTAATTCAATTTTGCCAAAGTCAATAGTATTACATTTTCTTTATAGAGCAAAAGCACTCACCTGCTGTACATAAATACAATGAAGACGACCAGGACAAGCATTATCAAGCTGGCGAGCACTTTCACGTAGGCTGAAAAACAATTACACTTTGTCATCTGCAACTCCTCAACATTATTTCTTCCTCCTCCTGTAAATAATGATGGCAACAGCCTGCCAATTACATGGAGGAGTAGCGCAGACAGCACACATTTAGTGGCATGATTAATATTTGGTATCGCAGGAACAGCTTGCCTCTATCAACATGTGCCACCTTTTCACAAGGCAGAGAAACTTGCAGGGTACTGTTGGAACGGATACGGGTAGTTTAGACCCTTAGCTGAGACTTCCTTTTAGTTTTCCTTAAATGAAGAGTTTAGTCTCCACTTTTGACTTGCAGCAGGGGAATTTCCTTGAGCAGAAAATTCAGAAGCGACCAATTCCTTTGAGATATACAAAGAAACAAACATGCAGAGCAATCATGCTTTCAGCTCTTACAAGATTTTTCATTTTTCCTGCAATCTGAAACATAATTCTACCTTTCAAACCCTCCACAAAGTCCTTCTTTTTAGCCTTGCTTGTTGAGGAAAAAATCATGAAAAGTTTATGCTAGAAGGTAGGATGCCAAATAAAAAAGCCCCAAAATGTATCATTAGAAATAGTAATAATATTGTTACCTTAACTGCCATGATATTTAAAAAACCCCAATTTTTAAAAGGCTGGAGGTTGACTGCTGGAACGCTGGCAAGGTCACAAAGGCACCTTAAAGCACATTTCATTTACCACAAAGGAATTAAGTACCTGAATATCTTTGTACTGGAATTTTAATAAAATATAGAGCATTTCAACGTTCTACGTCTCCTTACACAGCCAAGGCTGTGTCACGGTCAAGGAATGTGTCACGGTCATGGAATTCCCATCCCTGCTTTACAGACTCACTTGCATCAGGACAAGGAAGGTTTGAACCCTGTGTCCCTGCCGGCTGGCAAATTCCCTGGTTGCTGGGTTCAGGAGAGAAGAAAAGGACCTCCGCGTCCTCTCTGCACAGACAGCACCTGCACTTTGCAACAACCCCACCCTGAAGCACTGTCATGTTTTATTACAGGGTCATTTAAATCAAGCATTTCAAAATACCATGTTTTTCCCTCTTTTGGCCAAAGCTGTTCACCCGATTCAATTGGTATGTGAAACTCTGAGCAGCTCCAATAAGGCAGCACTTTTTGGCAATGTGATGGGTTGACCCTGGCTGGACATCAGGTGCCCACCAAAGCCACTCTATCACTCTCCTCTTCAACAGGACAGGGGAGAGAAAAAAATGTCGAAAGGCTCAGACTCAAGACAAGATCAGGGAGGGATCACTCACCAGTTACCGTCATGGGCAAAACAGGCTTGACTTGGGGAAATTAGTTTAATTTATTTCCAATCAAATCAGAGGAGAGGATAAAAAACCCCAAATCTTAAAACACTTTCCCCCCATCCCTCCCTTCTTCCCGGGCTTAACTTTATTTCTGAATTCTCTCCCTCTTCCCCTCCAGTGGCACAGAGGGACAGGGAATGGGGGCTGGGGTCAGTCCATCACACGCTGTCCCTGCCGCTCCTTCCTCCCCAGGGGAGGACTCCTCACCCTCTGCCCCTGCTCCAGCCTGGGCTCCCTCCCACAGCAGACAGTCCCCCACGCACTGCCCCAGCGCGGGTCGGGGGTGGGCACCAGCCCGGCCAGCAAACCTGCTCCAGCCTGGGCTCCTCTCCCCACAGGGCCACAGGCCCTGCCAGGAGCCTGCTCCAGCGCGGGCTTCCCACGGGGTCACAGCCTCCTTCGGGCACCCCCTGCTCCGGGGGGGGCCCCCGGGGACCGGGGGGGGCTCCCGCGCGCCTCCTCGGCTCCTCTCTCTCCAGCTACTGTCCCGCAGCAGGTTTTTTTTCTTCTTAAATATGTTATCACAGAGGTATTACCTCCATCACTGATTGACTTGACCTTGGCCAGCAGCGGACACAGGGAAAGCTTCTGGCAGCTTCTCACAGTAGCCCCCCCGCTACCAAAACCTTGCCATGCCAACCCAATACAGGCAAATAGAGTTGTATGAAAAACAATACCCTTTTCTTTGCACAATATTTCTTTCAGCAAAGCCTCATACTGAGTCTGAGTTAAAGGTGCCCTATACCAGAAGAAGCAATACCACACACTGTCTTCTCTGCTCTCAGCATGAACCTACTACATCAACAGTGAGTAAATGAAAATAAATGAGGAAATGCTGAGAAGTAAATTTTACACAACATGAAATAACCCAATTCTCAGAAAAGGATACTGAAGCACACACATACATATACATTTCACACTTGTTTCACAAAGAAAAAGGAATTAGGGGGAGAAAAAACAAAATATGAGGGGCAGGTTGGGGCCGGGAAGCTTATCCTGCTGTAATCTGAAGATGGAAACATGACTGTGCAGTTCACTTTGGCTGCTGTTCCTTGACTGCCCTAAATTGTATGTCAGAAACCTTTTTCTTCAGTCTGGAATTAAAAACTGTCGAGCAAAGATGAGTTCCTCACTTGCATGGCTCTCCAGGCTAAAGAGTTATAGGTCAGTAATTTTCCCCTTTTTGAGTTTCATTTTATCCCATTACCCACTCCCACACAGATACTGTCTTCATTTTAGTATAATTTTTAAAAAATCCTTTCCTATCTATGACATTGCACCATTTTTTTTTATTCTTCGTTTTTTTTTGTCCAAGCTTCTCGCACTGATCTGATTTAACTTGCTCCTGTTCAGTCAGTCCAGGTAGCCTTTTTATATGAAAACCATATGTTTTCAACCACAAGATTTTTAAGAGAACAGTATTTCAAGTATCACAGAATTTCATAAATACGGATCTAACTACATGCACAGCCCATATAGAAAAAGGTGAAGGAAAATTGTCCATCTCACTTCTCTCTGAAGGTGCTCTTTGGCAGATTTCTCTCTCCCTCATGGAAAAAACATGCCTCCTCTACATTTTTACAAACCTCTTCCATAATCTTTCTGAGTGTATTTATTTCTGCCCCTTTATTCATAAAGATCTTGTTCTCTTCTCTTAACATGTCTCCTTCTTGTCCTGTGGCTCTATGAGAGGAAGCTGAAACCAATCCTCTGAAATGCAAGTACAAGTCAACTTATGAACAGGAGCTTGAGTTCTGGACAGAACTGAAACACTAGTCAGCCTTCAGCTGACTCCAAATAGGCTGATTCCTCAAAGATTAACATGTGTAGCCTGTTCCAAACATTTTTATAATGTTTTAATGTAAAATAAACATTTTTATAATGTTTATAATTATAAACCTTAAATACATTTTAATTGGAATCTGCGTATTATTCCTGCAAATTCTTCTCCCCACATTAGCCACGTGGTTGAAGAAAGCTCTCTTGGTTCATTTAGTATCAACAATGTAGTGCCAGTCACCAGAGGAGGACTCAGGGGCATAAGGGCATGGATCAGCTTGAAATGAGAACAAGGAAGACTGTAGCAGGCTTCCAGAGGCATAGGCCCATCTCTTCCTGCCCGAGACATGAGCACCACAAACACAGTCCACGAAAAGCTGTTAACTCCAAAATTAGAAGCAAAGTTTGAGACCTGAACAATGCTACCTTATTTTTCTAAATACTCTCATGGCATAGATTTCAGATAATTCTCTTGCCCATAGAAGGAGCAGTCTGTGGTTACATACACCTCTCCTGGCACTTTTTGGTGATGTATTTCATAAACACGACATTCACAAAACACAAAATAGAAAAAAAAGAGAAAAAAAGCAGTGAATTTAACATCAGCTTTTCATTTCTTTCCACTGAAAGCAGTTGCATTATCTTCATAATCACTGAAAGTGAAATCTGTAATGCATATCTAGAATAAATTAAAGTTTGAAGCAAACAAAATAAAGGTAGAATTGACTATTCATAGCAAGGCAGTCTTCAAGTCACAATACACTTCCGTGGAAGACTCTTGCTGATGCCAGTCTGAATAGTCCAGCAGAACACAAGACAGACTGAATACAATAGAAATTTTGAGATTCGATTTGTAACATATAATTATTCCATATTTTAATGTATTATAAGTTTAAATTAGCCACATCAGAGGATTTTAGGATTTCAAGTCTGTGTAATGGAATAGAAATTTTTACTCCCGTTTTGACAGGAGGGAAGGAAGATAATGAATATGTACTACAGAAGAAGATTAAAGAAAAGTACCAATTCTGTGACTGACCATTTTCAATATATTTACAAGTAGTTCAACATTTTCATCAAGAAAGCTTTTTATAATATAAAGTGGAAATGGGAATGCAAAATGATTATAACTAGAAAAAAAATAAAAAAGGCAAGAAAGCTGTACACAGGCACATCGAGGGGCTCGCACAAGACACTGCTTGTGACAGAAAAGAACATGCTGAACGCACAGTAGGGGACACCTACCAGATGCAGAGCTAATAGTAATGGAGGACAAACATTAATAAGTCAAAATATAAAAAGCACTTTGTCTCAACAGAAGCCCTTTGGCAGCTGCACCTTTGCAGGTGTCTGTGGTCCAGGACCGTAGGCATGACGTGCATACCTGCCTCCCCTTAACTGTTGAAAAGAAAGGCATAGCCCACTGCCCATTTCAGCAGCCAGTGGTACCGCAGTTCTCAAAGACATCTTCAGCATATCTCTGTCTCAACTGTTTCCATTAGCCCTGTCTCATACAGCACTTAAAAAAATGATATATAAATATATAGTACTGAAGTATAGGCATTGTAGTGCACCACCATCTCAAGAGTACTTTTATGCTGAGGTGCACAATGCGATCGTGGTACGGGAACACATACCCTGATGCTCAGCGCGAAGCAAGTACCATGTCATTATTTGAGCTAGGACCCATGCCAATTCCACTGCAGCCTTGGAGACCTGCCCAGCTTAACCTTTAATCCAGCTGCTTTGAGTAAAGTTCCTTCAGTGGCATCAGAAGTTCAAGCCCACTGGTTTCTCTGGTTAGTTTTTCATCCTAGAGGGTTTTCAAGACCCAACTGGACAAGCAGGTCCAAACTCAGAGCTGACCCTGCTCTGAGCAGGAGATTGGAGTAAAGACTTCCCAAGGTCCCTTCCAGCCTGAATGGTTTTATTCATATACCTAGCCCATACCAAAGCCAGTACTGTTTTAGCTAATCCTACTGTCAGTGCTCAGGTGGAGATGATGAGGGAGTCAAGTTCAGGCTTGTTCCTCTGTGCTACAATCACATCTCTAATTCCAATATAGGCCTGTAAGCTCTGCAATTTAGTAACTGTGGTACACCTGAGCAAAGGCCTACTTAACACCTCTTAAAAAAAAAAAAAGCACCTGGCAACCCATCCTAAGTGTGGGACATATCTGGTATGGGTTTAAAGACAAATCTAAGCAAGAAAGCTAAGTAAAAGAAGAAAAAGTTAGGGATTATAAGACCAGCCTGCTTGATATCAGTCTTTCTCATGGCCAGTGGGGAAATTTTCTGAAGGTCCAACAAGGATTCAGATCCTTAAACCTCCTTGGACAGAAACAGGACCTGTGGCCTGGAAGGACTTTTTACTCTTTTTAGTACAGGCTCAGGTTTTCTGCCCCTCACCACTAACACTGGAAGGTTGTTCCAAGTCCCTGTTCCAACTCGGCATGAAATCTCCCAGTAGTTTCCAGCACCAGTTATTACATTGCAGCTGTCCTTGTTGATGCTAAATGTAGGAGGTGATTAGGTTCCCCTTTGGGGGAAGACAACAGCTATGGTGAGAAAAGCCACAACACAAAACTACAGACCTGCCAAATACTGAGGAATGACAAAAGAATTTTCACTGAAAATTGACTGTGAATTTGCAGGAGGCTGGATTTGGCAAGATATGGTGTCTGCAAGCCTGTGAAGTATCTGGAGGCTGTACTGGAATTGAGTTAATTTTCTTCATAGTAGCTATGTTTGGATTTGTGATGAAAACAGTGTTGATAACACACCATTACTGCTGAGCAGTGCTTACATGGAGTCAAGGTCTTTCCTGCTCCTCACCCCACTGCACCAGACGAGCAGGCTGGGGGGGCACAAGAAGTTGGGAGGGGGCACAGCTGGGACAGCTGACCCCAACTGCCCAAAGGGATGTTCCATACCCTATGATGTCATGTTCAGCTTATAAAGCTGGAAGAAGAAGAAGGAAGGGGGGGTTGTTTGGAGTGATGGCGTTTGTCTTCCCAAGTCACCGTTACGCGTGATGGAGCCCTGCTTTCCTGGGGATGGCTGAGCACCTGCCTGCCGGTGGGAAGCAGTGAATGAAATCCTTGGTTTGGCTTGCTTTGCTTGCATGTGTGGCTTTTGCTTTCCCTGTTAAACTGTCTTTACCTCAACCCACGAGTTTCCTCACTTTTACCCTTGCGATTCTCTCCCCCCTCCCACGGGGGGTGTGTGTGTGTGAGCTGCCCGCTGCGGCTAACCCACAAGGCAGCAGACACAGGGAAATGAAGATAATGCCAGAGCAACAGGAAGAGGTCCTGAGAGAAAGGATTATTTGGGAGGATTTTAGGCACCGTCCTGTTTAAAACCTTTTTTTCCTTCATTGCTACTGCATTCCATGAGCACGTAACTAGCACGGGATCCACAGACCGCACAGGATCCCAAACCTCACGGTACCTACGCGAGTACCACGCACCTGTACCTGTCAACGCGCCGAAGCCAGGATTCACCTAGATTTACCGAAATGAACATCAGCCCCGCTCTCCCCTGAACTGTATCCGCCCTCCTCACATTGCTGTCCTGAACCCTACCATGGGCTGTGGCGCTGAGACACACCATGAGGCTCGGCCTGGTACAGACAGATAGCGAGAGCGTCCCTCCCTCCCTCCCTGAACAGTCCCACGTAATTTACGGGGCGGGTGGGGAGGGGGGTGGGAATACCGAAGACGATGGCAGAATAAAAGCCCGCGGGAAAAGACACCAACCCGCCACCCCCAGCGGCCCAGGAGGGCTGCCCGGCCCTGCCCGGCGGCGGCGGCCCGTGAGCCGGCTGCCAGCAGGAGGAGCCCCTCCACCGCTGACGGCGGGCCTGCGGCTCCCCCGCCACGGCCTCCTTCGCCGGGGGAATCAAAACCAAAAAAACCCACGCCACGCGGAAGTCCCCACAGCACACTTTTCCTCTTCACCGGAGGCTTTCCTCTCCTTGCGGGGAGGGGTACAAAGCCCCATGAAACCGCCGTGAAAAGCAGAGCACACAGTTCCCTCGTGTGACAGAGGCTCTGTCGTAGCACGGCAGGTGGGATTTTTACCAGATTTGCGGGAAGAAGATGGCTGGGAAGGGGCCTCCCTGGAGTTCCGAGTTTCTTAATGCCGTCTGCATTTAATTCGAAGGCACCAGTTTGGATTTCCCACAAGCAACGCTGCTCCGCTGCTCACGGCTGATGTTTTGGTTGCTCTGAGCATCTGCATCCCTCACATCAAGTAGAGGAAAACCTGCTAATGGCAGCTTGCTCTCCATCCATTGGGGACTCACATTAAAGTTCCTAAGATGGTTCTTTATTTTACTTCTACTCTGTAAGCTGTCCTTAAAGTACTCATTCTTCATGGGCTTCTTCCCTTCATGCCACTGCTCCCATGTGCCACTGCTCCCATGCAGTGCAATGAATTCCCACACTGGGTAGTCAACATCCATGCTTGGAGTCATCTCTTAGAATCATGGAATCATAGAATGATTTGGGTTGGAAGGGACCCCTAGAGGTCATCTAGCCCAGCCCCCCCGCAGTGAGCAGGGACATCTTTCACTGGATCAGGTTGCTCAGAGCCCCGTCCAGCCTGGCCTTGAATGTTTCCAGGGATGGGGCCTCCACCACCTCTCTGGGCAACCCATTCCAGTGTTTCACCACTCTTGTTGTAAGGAGTTGCTTCCTTATATCCAATCTAAACCTACCCTGTTTTAGTTTAAAACCATTACCCCTTGTCCTGTCACAGCTGGCCCTACTAAAAAGATTGTCCCCATCTTTCCTATAGGCCCCCTTTAAGTACTGAAAGGCCGCAACCAGGTCACCCCGCAGCCTTCTCTTCTCCAGGCTGAACAAGCCCAACTCTCTCAGCCTGTCCTCATAGGAGAGGTGCTCCAGCCCTCGGATCATTTTAATTGCAAGCATTCGCAGAGCCATAGCTAAATTGCACTTTGGAGGATGCAGGTACCCAAGAACAAATTCAGCTCTATTTAGAAAGTCGATCCAGGCTCAGTGTTCTCAGGCGTCAGTACAAAGCCCGCGTTTCATTGTCTGCTTTGGACACCACCAACAACACGACGCTGAGGTAAACATAAATGAGAGAAGAGGAGCTAGCCCCAGCCTGTTCTCCTACATCACGGCTGTGTGCAGCTTTTATTAGGATTGTGCTTGTTCCAGATGCAATATAATAGTTATGACAAGCTCCTCTGGATCTGGTTTTCTTTTTCTACAAATTTGCCTATACTGTAAAATGCATTATAGAGGATTATTCATCAAACCACAGAATTGCCTTACAATACAAAGTCTCATATTGTGAACAGTTCATCATGTTTCAAAAATCTAATAAATTGCACCAGATTTCAGAAGCACTCAGCTTTTGCCAAAATTCTTTCCCTATTTTATATTTTTCTGACGAGTACAGGACCGAACAGTACCATTATACTTCTGAATCTTGTTTACTGCTTTACTACAGTTTAAAGTAGCAGCATGATTCATTTATAGTATGTACAATTTTGTGGTGAAGCACTACAGTATTGACTGTTTACATTTCAGAATTATCTCTTGTCACATGTACTTTTTTCTAGCCCTGAAGGTAGGTTGTGTCTTCCCCTGTGGCCTCACATCATTTACTGTTCATACGCTAAGTATGTAAAACCGAAGTAAATATTTTCATCCAAAGAAGTTTGCTTTCTATACTGCAACTTATGAAATAACAGCCTGCCCCATCTATCACTACTTCAAATGTTCTGAAATAACTTTGAGTCATCTTCCAAAGCCTGACAGGAAATAAAGTTCATGGGTTTTCAGTCATTGCATTCCAGGTACCCTTTAGTACATCCCCTCAGCCTCACTGCCACATTTTTGGCAGGGGAGAGGCAAATACTTACCTGTCCAATGGCCTCAGCTACAGCAAATTGGTAGGTTCAGCTTGCCAACGTGCGTCCCTCAAGTATTCCCTTTTTGCAGTTTTCACCTGTACAGGCAGCACTTCCAGAGACCAATCCCTTACAAAACAGGGGCTGAGGAAGAGATCTGTCATCCAGGAAGGGTTTTTTTTTTTGTTTCATACAACTTTTCATTTCCATTTCAGCTTAATATGGACAGTCATGTTGGTTTCACATCGATTTAGTCAAATGCATTTAAAACATTTTTCTTTAAGCAACTGTAGCGGCATATCCAAAGGATCCCCTAGCAATCCCCTACAGTTACAGCTCTGGGACAGCATCTAAGCAGCCAGATGGGATGATAACCAAGCCAGCTTGGTTCAGACCAGGGGCTTTCATGGAGAGGTGAAAAAGAGCCGGGTTCAAGAAGATCAGATCTGATCGGGGCTGCCTGAGGAATGGCCCTTGCAGAGCCACTGAGCTGAAGAAAAGAAATTGCCCAATACCACATCAACCAGCACAAAACCCATGAGCTCTGTGCAGTCGAGAGCTAGTAATCAAAGGGAGAAAGAAAGGGTTTTAAAACAGTAACAGACCCTGAGCCACCAGCAGGAGGGACAAGGCACCAAAGAGACAAGAGGTTACGTGTCTGTGACAAGTTGACAGAGCTGGGGTTCGGTGAGCAGGTTCAGTTTTGCTCTGGTCACCTTTGCTCAAGTTGCAGAGGATACCTGTAAGTCAGTGAGTTTCCCTTAGGCAGTATTTCTCAGCTTTTTAATATATTTTTTTTTCCCTTCAAATATTGATGACACTACTTCAGACTGAATAGGGGGACAAAAGTCCAGCAACACTATTCCAAAAGTGTTGGGCAGCTCTTCTAAAAACAGAGCGTGGCAACTAAACAAGCAAAGTGTTACTGGCTTTATAAAGGGGTTTTTAGCAAAACAGCAAACATCCACATGACTTTATAGCTGCCCATGGGCACAACCTCCAGCAGCTGGCAGGCTTCAGCTGTGCCGGGGAGCAGCCACCCCCACACAGGCACCTGTGGCCTGAGCGCCCCATAAAATAGCAGTGTCCGATGCGGCCCAGCTCCATCATGTTATTTTCAGTTGTTTCAAGAGTGATAAGCAATTACATGTTTCTTTACAAGTCTGTACACACATTTTTTACTGCACTTCCTGGGGGTACCTACAATTACTATAAGCTCACTTGGCCAGCTCCTCTGCTTCCCACACTCCCAACCAATCTGAACAATTTTTTAACCTCCCAGGGGATTTCAACCATGTTTGACAAAGGGACTGAGTTCTTGAATTTCCTATAAACCAATGCTCATTAGACCCAAAAAGCTCTGTAAATGATTCTCCTTAAATCAAGATAAAAACAGATTCTACCTCATTAAGGCCGATCACGGAGCACTTCCAAATGCTGCAAGACACGGTCAAGGCAAGAGGCAGAACAGCCTCACGCCAGCACTTTTTTTGCCTAGGAACCAAGTAATAGCTCACTGAGTAGTTTAATATATTACAATGTGCGCAGTCACTGCCTGCAAAATGCATGAATGTGCAGAGTATTCTCTGCTGCCTTGCGAAGGTTCATGTCAGTACTTCCCCTATATCAGGATAATGAGAAAGGGGCATTTTTACTGTGTTTTTTCTCACCTCAGAGCTCAGCCCCATGTCATAGCTCCATGTCCTCTGTCACGTCACCCCACAGTGCACCTTTACATGAGGCCACCTAATTTATCTGTGTGCAAACCAGCCGATGGCCATCCTTTTGGTTTGGAGCACAGCACAAAGGATGACTGTTGATACTGGCCTCTAAAAGTCTCTGCCAAGAAGAATCCTCCTGGCACACACCACACAGGGCTGTGCAGATGAATCCAGCCTTACAGACATGTATAATGATTTAGGCAGAAGTTACTTTTCCTCCTGCCATACAGCAGTGCTTCTCACCTTATGCAGATGCCTCTAAGCTCTTCATCCACAGCCTTGCAGAAAGCATAACTCTTGGTGTTAAGTATTCCATGGTGGATGCTGATAAAATCCGACACGTCGTGAGCAGGAAGCCATTCAGAATAGCTGGAGAATGGTATGGTTTTTTTCTTTTAATTAAAGGCTTCCCTACTAGCGGGAAATGCATTGAAATGCAATTTCAGTTTGCTTCTTAATAAAACCCAGTTAATCTGAATTGTTTTAAAGGCACTTCTAAGTAGAATCCAATAAACCACAAACTGACAGAAGCAAAAATACCTGGAATACAAATTTTTATGTTGTGAGTTTCATTGTCTTTAAAATAACAGGCATAGACCAAGAAGATAAACCATTTCAAGGGACTAGACTGAATTTCCCCTACAAATTTTATGCTTCCTATGTCCTTCTGTGTGCTTCCTATGACCTTTCAGAACAACTTTCCCATTTTACAACCTGCAACAGGCAAATTATGCAGTGTTGATGTGTGCAGCTGTCCATAGCAGATACTCAGATATGCTGTACTCTTAAATCTGATCATTTATAAATGTGGTTTACAGCCCAAAAACTAGGCCTAGGAATAATTCTATACACCAAGCCCTCAGAATTGAAGTTCTCCATTCAACCAGAAACTAAGTCTGTTAAATGACAATAAATTAAGATTCTTGAATCCATTTTTTTTATTACTTTCCCAGAATAACAACATGTAAATCTGGTCATTATAATCACCTTTTTCTTCTTTCCCATGAGTAGGAAAAATTACTCTTAGCAACTCAAGATGTGTTGTCTATGTGTGCACACCCAGCCACTCAAAATTGAAGAATGTTCTTCTCTTGCAACAGACAAAGCTCACCTCCAACCCTCCCTCTAATTCAGCAGATGAGGTGCAAGAGGGGACATGTTCTTTATGTCCCAGTTTTCTGTGAACTGCCATATCTCAGAAGCAAGATTTCTGCATAGAGTTTGACAGCCCATGTCTGAGAAGTCCATATTTGGATAATGACCATTTTGTTTTCTTTCCTCAAATGAACTATCTACTCCTACAGATAGTGGTCCTTCACCAACACTGCTCTCGGATGGGAGTTGGGGAATCCTTTACACTAACATTAAATGTGTGCAAGAGCGCATCCTATCCTGTAATCAAAGTGTCAGGGTTCATGGTAGCAGTGGGATAATGCGCAGCATTGTAAGGTTCATCTCCTCCACGACTACCTCACCTTCCTACGTGCGCTCATACAATAGGTATGAGGCTCTGCAAGTGGAACCAAACAATAATGAGGACGACGGTCCATCTAGGTTGGAGGTGTCGCCAAGATTAAGTCAGCCTACACCCCGCATAAAAACCACCTCCATTAAATAAAAAAAGAGGGGGTTTTGTCATAGGAGACTATCCTGAGGGGAACAGAAGGCTCAACATACCCACCAGACCCACTTCTTAGGGAAGGCTGCTGCTTGCCTGGGTTCAAGATGTTACAAGAAATCTTCCTACCCTGGTACGGCCCTTGGATTATTTCCATTATTGCTTTTTCATGTAAGCAGCAATGAAGTTGCAATAAGAAGTCCAAGGGTGATCAAGAGACTTCAGGGCCTTGGGATGACTGCAGTGTTTTCCTCTATCCTTCCAGCTGCAGGCGATGATGAGGGAAGAAACAAGAAAACCCAGCAGATCAATTCCTGGCTCCATGACTGGTGTCACCAGAAGAATTTCAGGTATTTCGATCACAGGTCAGTCTACACGACACCAGGCCTGCTGGCGACAGACAGGGTGCACCTTTCTCAAAGGGGGAAAAGGATATTTGCACAAGAGTCAGCGAAACTTATTGAAAGAGCTGTCAACTAGATTTGAAGGAGGAAAGGAATAAAACTAGGCTCACTAGTGATAAGCCATGGGGCGGCATGCCAATGTTTGAGGGACAGTGGGCTAGCAAGATCCTTCAGACCACTCCACGATGTGCTGAGTGCACTGGAGCACATTTGAAATGTGTCTATACTAAAGCCCACATCACCGTAGCCATCTCAGTGGGGGCAGGGGATGGAGTTCCATGCGGCAGCAAAAATGCAGAAGTTGTTGATGAGTTATAAACCATGGAAGCATCTGAGAACAGTCACAAAGGAATTAGGGCTTCTCCCTCAAAAAAGGTGGCAGGATCAATAGCCCAACTGAAGTGCAACTATACCAATGGATGCAACACGAGCAACATACAGGAGGAGTTGGAAGCCATTGTGCAGCTGGAAAACGATGATGTAATTGCAATCATGGAAACATGAGTTTGCAATGGATGGCTCTAAACTTTTCAGAAGGGATAGGCAAGGAAGAAGAGGCAGTGGGGTAGCCCTGTATGTTAGGGAGTGTTTTGACTGTCTAGAGCCTGACAATGGTGATGGAAAGGTCGACTATTCATGGAAAAGAATCAGGGGAAAGGACAATAAGGCAGATATGATGATGGGATTCTGTTATAGACCACCCAACCAGGATGAAGAGGCAGACGAAATATTCTATAAGCAGCTGATACAAGTCTCACAATCTCTAGCCCTTGTTCTCGTGGGGGACTTCAACTTATCAGATGTCTACTAGAAGTAAAATACAGCAGAGAGGAAACAGTCTAGGAGGCTCCTGGAATGTGTGGAAGACAACTTCCTGACACAGCTGGTAAGTGAACCAACTAGGGAAGGTGCGCCGCTGGACCTGTTGTTTGTGAACAGAGAAGGCCTGGTGGGTGATGTGACAGTTGGAGGATGCCTGGGGCACAGCGATCATGAAATGATAGAATTCTCAATTCTTGGAGAAGGAGGGGGGTCAGCAGAACAGCCACCTTGGACTTCCTGAGGGCAGACTTTGGCCTGCTTAGAAGCCTGGTGGACAAAGTCCCTTGAGGGGGCAGTCCTGAAGGGTGAAGGAGTTCAGGAAGGCTGGACCTTCTTCAAGAAGGAAATCTTAAAGGCACAGGAGCAGGCTGTCCCCATGTACCAAAAGACAAGCCAGTGGGGAAGAAGGCCGGCCTGGCTGAACAGGGAGCTTTTGCTGGAGCTCAGGAAAAAAAAAGGAGGGCTTACTACTTTTGGAAGAAGGGGCAGGCAACTCAGAAGGACTACAAGGATGTTGTGAGATTATGTAGGGAGAAAATTAGAAAGCCCAGCAAGAACTTGATCTGGCTACTGCTGTAAAAGTAAAAAACATTTCTATAAATGCATTAGCAACAGAAGGAGGGCTAAGTAGAATCTCCATCCTTTATTGGATGCTGGGGGAAACATAGTGACAAAGGCTGAGGAAAAGGCTGAGGTGCTTAATGCCTTCTTTGCTTCAGTTTTTAATAGCAAGACCAGTTGTTCTCTGGATACCGAGCACCCTAAACTGGAAAACAGGTACAGGGAGGAGAATGAAGCCCCCATAATCCAAGGGGAAATGGTTAGCGACCTACTACACCCCTTAGACACACACAAGTCTATGGGGTCGGATGGGATCCACCCAAGGGTACTGAGAGAGCTGGTGGAAGTGCTCACCAAGCCACTTTCCATCATTTATTAGCAGTCCTGGCTGACTAGGATGTGCCAGTTGACTGCAGGCTAGAAAATGTGATGCCCATTTACGAGAAGGGCTGGAAGGAGGATCCGGGGAATTACAGCCCTGCCAGTCTGACCTCGGTACTGAGGAAAGTTATGGAGCAGATCAGCTTGAGTGCCATCACATGGCAGGTACAGGACAACCAGATGATCAGGCCCAAGCAGCATGGGTTTATGAAAGGCAGGTCCTGCTTGGCTAACCTGATCTCCTTCTAATACAAGGTAACCCACTTAGTGGATGAGGGAAAGGCTGTGGATGTTATTTAACTGGACTTCAGTAAAGCCTTTGACACTGTTTCCCACAGCATTATTCTGGAGAAAATGGCTGCTCTTGGCTTGGATGGGCATACTCTTTGTTGTGTAAAAAACTGGCTGGATGGCTGGGCCCAGAGAGCTGTGGTCAACAGAGTTAAATCCAGTTGGTGGCCATTCACAAGCGGTGTTCCCCAGGGCTCAGTGTTGGGCCCAGTTCTGTTTAACATCTTTATCAGTGACCTGGACAAGGGGATTGAATGCACCCTCAGCAAGTTTGCAGATGACACCAAACTGGGTGGGAGTGTCGATCTGCTGGAGGGGAGGAGGGCTCTGCAAAGGGACCTGGACAGGCTGGATCAATGGGCTGAGGCCAACTGTATGAAGTTCAACAAGGCCAAGTGCCAGGTCCTGCACTTGGGTGACAACAACCCCACGCAACACTACAGGCTTGGGGAAGAGTGGCTGGAAAGCTGCCTGGTGGAAAAGGACCTGGGGGTGCTGGTTGACAGCCGGCTGAATATGAGCCAGCAGTGTGCCCAGGTGGCCAAGAAGGCCAATGGCACCTGGCTTGTATCAGGAATAGTGTGACCAGCAGGAGCACGGAATTGATCGTGCCCCGTACTCTGCACTGGTGAGGCCGCACCTCTAATGCTGTGTTCAGTTTTGGGTCCCTCACTACAAGAAAGGCATTGCATTTCTGGAACATGTCCAGAGTAGAGCAACGAAGCTGGTGAGGGGTCTGGAGCACAAGTCTGATGAAGAGCGGTGGAGGGAACTGGGGTTGTTTAGCCTAGAGAAAAGGAGACTGAGGGGAGACCTTATTGCTCTCTACAACTGCCTGACAGGAGGGTGTAGTGAAGTGGGGGTCGGCCTCTTCTCCCTGGTAACAAGCGATAGGATGAGGGGAAAAGGCCTCAGGTTGCACCAGGGCAGGTTTAGCTTGGACATTGGGAAAAATTTCTTCACCAGAAGGGTTGTCAAGCATTGGAAGGGGCTGCCCAGAGAAGCAGTCGAGTCCCCATCCCTGGAGGTATTTAAAAGACAGGCAGATGAGGTGCTTAGGGACATGGTTTAGTGGTAGAATGGCAGGGTTAGGTTTATGGTTGGACTCGATGATCTTAAGGGTCCTTCCTAACCTAAATGATCCTATGGCATCCTAACTACAGAAATCTTGCTTGGTAAAGTAGAGAGTACTGAGAGAGCGCAGTGGATGGAGCATGTATTGCACCATCCCAGTGTTTTCTCAACTCAGTCTCAGAATGGAGACTTCTTATGGGATCTGGTAAGCCCAGCCCTGTAGCAGTGGATGTTTCTCAGTTCCGCTGAAGTTCTGCCTGCCTTCGAGTAAGGACTGAGATTAAACAAGCTAGTGATCACAGCCAAATTCCTTGCTTAGTTTCGCCTTACAATAAACCTGATCCGGTATTACCTCCACATTGCATCGAGCTGAGAGAGCCCTTGTGATGCACAGACGCTATGGTAAGTCACGCGTGCCGCGGGGAAGTGCTAAAAACCCCATACAAATCCCGTACGCATGGCTAGGGCAAATGCTGCGTGAACGCTTCTGATCGTGACCGTCTACTTTTGTTCTACAGGACAAAAGGTTAATAGAGTGTGTTTCCCGGAGCTTGAAAAGCAGCTCCAAAATACACAAAGCTAACTCCGGTCATTTATAAAAGCATACAACAGTACAAATATTAACAAATTCAGGGAAACAGTGAGCCGTTTTTGACAAAGCAGAAGCTAACACAGTCCCCTGCTGGAAAAATACTGTAAAAACATGCTATTTCTGTATTGCTCATCTATGTCTACAGCAAACACAGAGCTATCATAGGCTGCTTGACAGGCAAGAGATGTCTAACAAAGCCTGAGTGATTCACTGGATAAGAAAAAACCCAAGTTGTTTGGGGAATCTCATCGGGCCCACATATAACATCAGACTGGACATTAAGAAAAGATTCTTCACTGAGAGGGTGGTTGGTCACTGGAACAGGCTCCCCAGGGCAGTGGCCACGGCACCAAGCCTGGCAGAGCTCAAGGAGCATCTGGGCAACACTCTTAGTCATATGGCTTAGTTTTAGGTAGTCCTGCGAGGAGCAGGTGGTGGGACTCGATGATCCTTGTGGGTGCCTTCCAACTTGAGATATTCTGAGATTCTGGGACACCCTGGGTGTCACATACAGCATGCCACATTCCTGGGACTGCCGCGCAACAGTAGGTCAGAGCTTTCTCACTGTATCAGCCCCCATTGCCTTTTAGATGTCAGCCTAAACCCCTCACCACCGTCAGAGTCCCTGCTTACGCTGAGGAGAGTCAGGAGCACACAGCAAGACGTGCACAGGGCCTCACCTAGTTAGTGCTGCCATGCTAATGGGAAAGCCAGCAGATATGCCTGCTGGCACAGCCAGGCAAATGGGGGACAGGACAGATTCATGGCTGCTCAAGATTGGTTTGGGGGTAAAAGCACAAAGGAGAGCCTGTGCAGAGGAAGGGAACAAAACCAGTGAGAATGTTCAGGAACTAATGGGAGCACCTGAGCAAATTTTGGACTGCTAAAATCTGCATGATCTAACTAGTGACACTGTTGTGACTGTTCAGAATAAGTAACTCCCTGAATTGTAGCTCTCACTTCCTTCTAACACCAAAAGAATTAGGTTTGGGCCTGAACGGTGGCTTCAGGGGCAGCCACTCAAATTAAATGAAAAGGTCAGGAGGTTAACTTAGTTCCAAATCCAGGCTTAGGTCCCCTTCCAAGATGGTATTTGATTCACATGAAGCAAAGAGAAAGCTGAAGTGCAGAGCACACTAGGTGAAACATGGCAAGGCTACATCCCTTTTCCAGCTTATGAAGCATGCCTTGCCGAGCAAATTCATCTCAAATTTCATCTCAGCATTTCTCCAAAGTGCAAATTCCACATTTCTGGGATCCTTCAGCGTCAGCACTGTGGGACTTGTGGCGTACGTACGCATTTCACCCACAGCTCTCCTGGCTATCTTAGGCCCCTCACTCCCATAACCAGCAGTTGTTACACGCTCCCTCCTTTCCCGTCTCTTACCCTATCGTAGCAAGCAAAGGTGCCCGACGCAATTAGGTTCCACGCAGATCTCAGCCTGTGATGTGCAGCAGCTCCAAAAGGGTATAAATTAGATACCCCCTGGACAAGCAGCAGCAGTTCAGAGAGGCATAACCCTACATACAGGAAACACTGGTGGCTGCAGTCGTGGGTAGTGAAGAGCGGCTCAAGATCTATTCAGACAGTTTCCTCAGAAATCCATCCCGCTATAAGCAGAAATAACAATTTGTGATGTGCCGGTAGCAGGATACAAACTGTATCTTGTATCTGCTGCTTCTACCAACCCAGCCTGTAATGCCACCAACTTCAGCTCCAGGTTCAGCACTACCAGAAGGAAGGGTGACCGACGCAGCCAATTTGTTTCCCTCTCATTCCCACCCGTTTTAAAGGAATTCTGTAGCTCTCTCCTGACACCATCCACATCTCTGAACTATCAGTCCCCCTCCCTCCATCCCCCAAATGCTGAAGACATCAATAGGGTATTTTTCCCCAGTTGCCAAAGCATGCTACACCCTTGGAAAACATTGCCAGTGCTTCTGGGTGGGCAGGTGACAACTACCTGGCAGTAATTATAAAATGGGAAGTAGCTGGTGGAGCATTAACAGTAAAAATGTTTTTCATAAGCAACAATGAAATCAACGTGGGTTTCACCTGCTGGACACAACTTATACTGTGATTTGGAGACATTCTGTAGGTGAGAGAAAAAACAATGGTCAGTTAAGAGAAGAGCAAGAAACTGGGAACCAAGCACCTGATGATGCAAGGGAAGAAACTTTTTTTTGTTATTTTTTCATTTCCCCTCAGACTTGCAGCTCGGGCTCTCGCATCTGCCATAGTGAGCGCCTGCCTTCCTAACCCTGTCTTGCATCCTGCATTTGCAGGCAGTGTTATTTAAGGAAATGCTTGAAGCTGTAACAGTTTTTTAAGGTTTCAATGTATTATGTAGATGAACGCAACAAACCCACCCCCTCCCAAGTGCTAATGAACGTAGTGGGTTTACCTGCCCAGGTGCTGGCAGCGGGGGGCTGCAGAGTAGCCAAGGCCAAGAAGGTGGTGCCTCCGGAAAAGCGTATTTAAGAGTGCAGCAGTGAGGAAAAAATGCGGGAAACGACCCAGTGAAGATCAAAGCAAGAGGTGCTCCAGGGCCTGGAAGTAGGCTCCCCTGCAGCCCGCAGAGGTGAGAAGGAAGCGGGTTGTTCCCCTGCAGCGGGCCACACTGGAGCAGACACCCACAGCACAGTGGGTGGAGGACCCCACGCAGGAGCCCGTGCCCTGAAGGGAGCTGTAGCCCTTGGAGAGAACTGTGGCCCACGTGGAGCAGGCTTACTCTGAAGGACTGCAGTCCATGGACAGGACCCAGGCTGGAGCAGGAAAAAGCATCAGGAGGACGGAGCAGCAGCGAGGAACTGTTACGGACAGACCCAGAAGCTCCCATTCCCCACTCCCTGTGATGCCTGGGGCAGGGGGGAGGGTAGGGGCACCAGGAATGACAGAGTGAAGTTGAGCCTGGAGAAGGAGGCATGGGGGGAAAAGGTGGTTTAGTTTTTCTCTTTGGTCCTCACCCTGCAACTCTGTTTTTAGTTGGCAAGAAATCCATTCTCCCCAAGTCAAGTCTGTTTTGTCTGTGTCAGTAATTGATAAATCATCTCTCGGTCTTTATCTCAACCCACGAGCTTTTCCATGTTATTCTCTCCCCTCCTCCTGTTGAGAGGAGAGCAGCTGGGTGGGCATCTGGCAGCCAGCCAAGGTCAACCCACCACAGTAAAACACACCCAGAAAGAAAATCCTCCAAACACTTCTTAATGTGAAAAGTAAATGAGGATCTCCAATTGTGTGGAAAACCTGTCTTTACAATGATGAACAAAGAGAAAGTTTGGCAAATATTTCTTCTGACTAAAGTTATTGAATGTTCTCTGTTCTTTTTTAAGTATACCTCCTAAGCCAAAAAAATGTATCGTTTCATACATCTAAGCTCAGTTATTAAGCCCTTCAAAAGCCTTGTCCAAAGACTGAAGGCATCTTTTCAAACAAATGACGCCCTACACTTCCCATTATCCATCCCAACATCCTGCATAGAACAGTACCGATGACGTTCCTACCACAAAAATCACCCCCTGCTATTTCATGTGGCACCAGCCAAGGCAAGTCTCCATGATGCACACTTAGCAAAAATTTCAGGTCTATTCAGAAAAATCATGCATGTAGACAAGTATTTATTGATGCAGCAATTTGATTTTTCTAATGTTTCTTGCTTTCATCCCTGTCATTATCTTTGGTCTTTGATCTCCTGCGTCTCTTACATTACTCTAGCAGGTGAGGTCACCAAAGTGAAAATTCCTCAGTGCAAGACAGTTAAGATCCTCCTTCTCATCCCTCCGAACAGCCCTTGCTTTGTTTTGTTCTCCAGGCATCAATTTGCCATTATAAAAGACCATTATAATAGACCATGAAAAGGCTCTTGCAATGCAGTATACCAACTATTAAAGGGGTTATTTATATGACAGGCAAAAAAAAAAATTAAAGCCATTTTCCTTCTTATAGCCCACATATTAGATGAAATGTAACACTTCGTAGGGTAGGGGAAAAATCATGGTTTAATTACAACAATGTAGCATAAACACTTTAGTAGTCAATACCAGGATATTATTGTGACTTCTAAACTAAACTTGAGTTCTCCACCAACACCATAAACAGACACTCTAAATTCCCTAAATGATTTGCATTAAGAATGTTCATACAAAGGTGGTCAGTTGTTTAATCTTTAAGATGCCATGACATGGTGAGACAAACACGCGTACATCAGCAAGTACAGAGAAATGTTATGCTACATTTTGGACAGTTCAGAACTGAAAGTGCTTCACATCTATAGGATAAGAAATGGCTTCATCTCCTCATCCCTAAATGATGAGAGCAAAGAAATAACCTTTTAATAGGTTAAATAAACAGTGCCCCATTTATCCATGCTTATATAAAGTTTCCAACAATTCAGAAGGTCCATGGTGAAATTTACAGTCTATATACAGTATAACAAATTGTCAAAGAAAAAAGTTCAGATATTCCTTGGTTCCCAAAAGCCTGAAGCTCGCTCTCTGCATTAGAGACAAAAACCACCTCCAATATTAGATGGGTGCGGTTTTTTTTGTTTTTTTTTTTTTTTTTTGTAAAAATTAGTCATCCCAATCCACCTTGAATAAAATCAGTCCCTAAGTCCTGGTTGTATTTAACAACTGCTTAATCCCAGTGTTTAAGGCATGTTCATTAGATGTCAGTATAGGGGTACTGTCAGAAATGATAATCATCATCACAGGTACTAGAAGTCAGCAAATTTACACAGCAACGCCACTCTTTACGATATAATGTAAAACAAATTGTTATGATAGAAGTTGTTCCTGAGTTAAGAATTCACTAAATACTGCTAAGATCCATGTTTTCCGTTTATACTTCTTCCCCTGGAATGTCCTTTCACATACGCTCAGTTGAAAATTAGAATTCTCTCTGAAAATAGCCTGAATGTCAAAAAGTAAAAATGTTAGCAAAGTTCTAATTATATCGGCATTCCCAAATCTAAATTTAGAATTTAGAATGCTATGAATTGGCAGGGCTTAGTATCACTTAGCTTTTAGCAAGAGTATTTTCTAAATATGAAGGCAATTAAAAGTGTCAGTCCACATTTTTGTGCAACTGCAAACAACAGGAAAAGATTTTGGTATCAAGAATTATCATAAATTTAAAGGTCTGTGAATATACGCAACACCGACATTGCAGACATTTTTAGTTTTCTTATTCAGTCTGCTCCTTTAGAATTAAGGGAAGACATTTTTAAATTGTAGAAACACAAATTAAAATACCTACAGATATATTCAGCTTTTTAAATCGGGCAACTAATTGTCTACTCAGATTCTTAAGCATCCATTCCCACAGAGTTGTTCCTCAAGTATGTAATCATCGACATTCCTTCCTATTTAAAAAAAGCTGTTCTTGGCTGAGAACAGTGGATAGCTTTCAAAATAGATTTTTTTGTTAGATTCAAAGTGCGCATGACAATTCCTACCACCCTAATCATCCTGGCTCCAACTCATTAAAGTTCATATAAACATTTGCTCAAGTCGGAGCATTAAACTTAACAGGAGTTAAAGGGCACTAGAAAATCAGGATGACAGAAGGTGCAACTCAGGCCTGTGCTATACCTGCACTTCTGACTGTCAGCTCAAGAAAAGCCCCTCAGAAAAATTGCACTGCCTGGAGTTTGAGCCAAAGTTTGCCAAAATCAATGCAACACATACAAACGCACTTTAATGGGATTCGTATTTTACACACTCCAACTGAAGCCCACCATTTGCAGTGATGTTGCATCTCCCATTTTAAACACGAGAAAGGACTGCAGTAACTGCACCTATCAGACTAGGGAATAAATGTTCATTTATGTATTTTCAATCTGTCAGCAGTGCAAATTATGAATTACAGCCCGATTAAAAAAAAGTATCTTATTTCCAGATTTGTTTCCATTTAAATCCTACTAGGACAGAAACCAGCAACACGCTGAGAAAACAGGGCAGGAAAGGAATGACTCTGCTTCCACAGGCTGGGAATTCCAAACAGAGTCTTACATAGTGGTATAAAAACAAAGCTCTGAATGAAGTTTGGCCTAGCCCACGTGTCTTATGCACAGAGGTCAGCTAAAATTTAATTGTTGTGACCATAACATATAAATAGCAACAATTTATTCACAAAATTCTGGATTAGATTATTTTTTTTTTGCTTTAACAAACTGTATGATCTATTAAATTATCAGCCAGCTGTATGTTTAAGCACAACAATAGAAAATGTAGTACATAAACACCTAAAAATCACAGTCATAAAAAGCAGGCAAATACATCAGTCTTTTGGTGGCCAAAGCACAACAGATTAGTCTGCCAAACAAGTGTACGTGAACATAAATCATGGGCATTAGTTTTGCTTCAAATTGTTTCTACTGTCAATAAACAGTTGTCTGTATTTTAATACTGTTCTTAAAGAATTGTAAACTGTTTAAAAATGTATGCACAGACATAAATAACAGTAAAGGATTTAAATACAGTGGTCAATAGCAAAACCAGATTTTTAAATTTGCATGTGTGATGAGTGGGTAATTTGGAAGAAGTCCATAATTATCCACAAAGAACTCCGACCTTTCTTAGGTAAGACAGTACTGCCGTCATTTCTAACACTTGTGACCATTATAATAACAAGAGAAAAAAAATAACATCAGCCCTGATACATCAATCACATATGCATTCAAAATTACAGATATTTACAAGAAAAATAATATTTCATTAAAAAGCCACTGAAAAACATGGACTTTTAGTCAGGTGCTGCACTTTCTGCAAAATGAGGTAATTTAGATGCAAACAAATTAAGTTTAGTAGAGTTCAGGATCCATGGTCTCCACACTTAAAGTACAGATTGCTTCAGTAAATGGCTTGACTTTTCTAGATGTTCAGAGCAAGAAATCACTAGATCCAGTTAAATCCTGTTTTGTAGTGCTCTTGATGCAACACTGACTAACGTCAGAAGGCTTTCCCAGCTCAGTTTTACAACTGGTCTTTCAATAGAAAGAAAAAGGGAAAAAAAAAAAGAAAAAAGAAAAAAGAAAATATTAGTTATAAGTTGGTTTCATCCCAAGATGGATCATTCATGTTTTTTAGGACTTTTCTAACAAGCTTCTCCAAGTCCTTGCGAGCTCTTTGTTCTTCTTCTAATGATTTCTTCATCTTTTTGTTATCCTGTTTAAGAGAGACAGAAATATTGGGGTTTGGTTTGGTTTTTTTTTTTTTTAAGAAGATCTTTTCTGACCACACATACACTGTCAATTACAAATTCCGAAGGTTCCTCTCAGTAAGACTGCTATTAGCTGTTCAAAAGCAAAGCCTTCTATTAAAAATCTCACAACTTACACACTGTTACTTCACACAATGTAACAAACCCCACCAAATGGAAACTGAGATATTTCCTATTTATACTTAGGGGTCCTTTATAATGCAAGTGATAGCCAATAATCTTGAAGTCTTCTGCTTAAATCTGATCAATGAACAGTAAAATATATGTGTTGTTAATGGAGAAGGGAAATGGAGCAGCAAGTGGAATAAATATCCCCTCTAAGAGCCTCCTGTAATTATAACCAGTTTCACAATCTCAAAAAGCTTCTTAAAACTTAATACAAATTAACTTGCTTCACTAGGAAAGTAAATAGTTGAAAGGAATATCTTGAAAACCATTCCGTTCTCTCGAAAGCGTTTTGTGACTAAATTTTAAACCAGACAGATGACTACCAACAGTCTAAGAGGAGTTGGGATTTCAAGGAGTGCCACTGCTCTGCATGTACATTAACGAGCGTGCCAGTTCTCAGTATCTAGTGCCATCAGGTAATACTGAAATACCAGGAACAACTGGACTGTAAGGATGTCACTGACTAAGCCACAGTAATGCTTACATTGTTTAATCCTCTGCAGGCCAAGGTGATGCTGGCAACAGCGGGGAAGCAACCCAAAGATAAGACAGCATCATATTAAGGCCCCAGGACAGCAAGTCTACGGGTGTTTAATGAACACAGGTCTGCAATCCAGGGGGTCCCACTGGACTCCCATCAGCTATCATTTACAGATATTTCTAGAAACAGGATGGGATCAGCAGCTGCCACCTCAGTAACTCCATTCCCTCCTCAAGACTGTTGAGAAACTCAGAAATGTCATTCTTTTCTTGAAGGTACAGACTCAACTTCTTTTCATTTATTTATTTACTGCCAATTCAGGACTGTACCATTCAAGTGCAGTGCCGGTGGAGCAACAGCTACGAATAACCTGTGGCAGCTGCTATGGGAGGAATCCCACTTTGCAGGGTAACTCTCACCAACAGGCAGTCTGGTGTCTACACCAACCGCTGCAATGCATACTCCCAGAGAGCCTTCAACCATAAAGCCCTTGGTCACTCGGGACCTTCCCAGCTCAGAGGTTATTTCTGCCCATTCTCCAAGTTGGCCACATCACAGCAGCAGACCAATAAATGCTTCTTAGCCGAGATTCCCAATATACAAGAAAACGAACTCAGGCTTTAATAGGTCTTGGCAGAGATGCAAGATTCTCTGAAGAGACCACCTATTTGGGAAGGCACCAGGAAAGAGAGCTGTTGCTTGAAGTTCAGGAGAAGGTGACTTCTTGTTTAGGGTCACCAAGAAGTCTGCAGGGCCTCAGTGAGGCGGCACGGTAATCCTCTGTACAAAAGCAGCCAGGCCACAGAAGTACGAGCGGGTTGTTATTGCTGCTTGTATTAAGTGAATTGTATTTTTAAAAAGACTGTCAAATTTGCATCAAACCTGGGACACACATGCTTTATATGTTGCAAACAGCAGAATTTAAGACATCAGCTGTCCTACTTCAAGGAACATGCACGAATTCCTTTGAAATACTGGGCACACTTACAGATAGGCAAAGAATTCAGATTCATGTTTATAGCCTAAAGTAATTTCAATACAAATCCATTTTGCATTAAATGGGACAATTCATCTGACTTCCTGAGCCAGAACTGTTCAGGTCAGTTAGCAAATTCACACATTGGAGAGTGAGGCTAATTCAATGATTTTTCGCCTACACATTAAGCAATGACTACGTGCAGCAGCATTAACATGGTTTAAACAGGCTGTGTCCTGACAAGAAAATGGTATTTTTGAACAACTCATTTTGGATACTTAAAACAAGCTTGAAACAACAGCTGCAGCTTCCATACCAGCAACTCAGGTGAGATCTTGTGCAATCTCCCCATGACAAAGCAGCACCCTAAGCTAACGTGAAGCCCTCGTTAAAAAAAGGCCACATGCTAGACACTGAAAAGGACTCGTCTCTGGAAATGAGGGGGTTTAAGAACTGATTCATAGGAGGTGTTCAGGTTACTGAAAGACCATCAATAAAGGCTTATAATAAAAATAAATAATAAATAGATCCAGACATTTATACTACTAAAATTATGCATTCTACAGCCTCTATAAGCTTATTTTGCTAGTGTTACAGCAGAACTGAATTTGCTTAACGCTTCCAACATTTCACAAGCTGTAACATCCAAAAATAAATGAAACATTGCTCAGTAAGTCACCTCAGAGAGAGGATACCTAACGCTGTTCTCAAAGGTTGCTGCTCCAAGGACTGATAACCACAAAAGAGAGTGCTTTTTGTCAAACTGGATTGTTTTAATTTTAAGAGTGAATCCAGTCCATAATTTAGTTTCATTCCTATCAAAGTGAATCACTTACAAGCTGTAGTTATTTTTTATAATAAGCTTCCATCTTTCCATTCTTCATGTTGCTATAAATGCAGCAAGTTACCAACCTGTCTTAACTCCTGTACTTCATCCTTTAATGCATATACTGTGTCAACAAGGCTTCTAAAATGAAAAAAGAAGATGATCTGTTACGAGGGTTTTCAGATATACATGTCTAAATTGTATTATTAGACAAAATTGTTAAATTAAATGCATTAGAAGACAAGCAAAAAACCCCACAGCTAACAGCTAATTTCAAACTTGTGTTAAAAAAATAATGTCTTATCCTGATTTATATTCATTAAGGCAAGGACCTGTTACTCGCTTCTGTGACAGGATACACCTCTCAAGCACATATGGATCTATACTGGTTTCTGTACTACAGCCTTCTGTAACAGAACTGTATGTCATCTCCAACACACACCTTACAAAAAAAATAGAATGACACCACACACTAACTAGAAAGATGACACCAATTTAATAGCTAAATCCTACAGCACTTGGAAAAAACATTTACAAGTGAAACTTATCACTTCTTGGCATGGAAGGAGTGGGTTGCATAGTATATACAAAGAAATCAGACTACAAGCATTTAAATGAAGGCCAACTGCACTTAAAGGACTGGCAGCATACTCCCAACAGCTGTTCCCTGCTACAAATATACCCTACACACACTACTATCGTGGGAGACGGGAAGAGGAAGAAGAGTGCAATGTTTACTGGTTTAATCCATCATTCATTAAATGTTCTCTTACTTCTCTTCTATAACAGTCTGACCATTACTTTTAGTTTCTTCTACAATAATTTTTTCTTCTTCTGGAAGCAGGACTTGAGGAGCTGATTCTTTGCGGGAACCTGTTGTAAAAATAAATTACAAAATGAGCAACTCACAAATATTGCTGGGGCACTTTAACGATTATTATTTCATTCACTGCATGATACACCTACATGACCAAGGTATATCACTTTCCATTTCCCCCTTCCCACCAAACACACAAGTTACCGACAATATTTTTTACATTTGAAACCACAGCCTTCCAACAACAAAAAGTTGTCTGACATTCCTATCCTGCTGCTGACATAGCTCCCATGTCATCGATGAGGATGCCACACCATTCAACGAATGGTGCACATTCAACTATCAGTAAAAGCTACACAAATTCACCATAGTTGACTCAGAAAAAACAATGTGTTTAAGTAACAGTGATTTAAGCCTCAAGGACAGATTCTGATCTCACACTGATACAAATCCAAGAAACAATTCCACTCTAAACCAATTACTCTATCAGTAAGGAGCAGAAAAGTGGTATCAAATGATACAGCGATGGAAGGGAAAAAAAAAATTAAACCCCCTTTTCCCTGAAACATGATAAACACCACAATTGTGTGTGTACACACATACACATACACTTACAGATAGCCTTTTAGTCCTAAAATAAATTCCTACCAAATGAAATACATACTATGTATTTAATGTTTTTTTTTAAAAAGCACTTAATGGTTTGACAATAAAAACTGAAAACATTCCAACATCTTAAAAACATTTTCCACAGTTACAGTTTACAACATCAAGATAATACATATATATTCTAAAAAAGTAGCTCTGAATAGAAAAATCTGCAGCTCAGACATGCATCCATTCATACATACATGAAGTATGTATTCTAGAAACACTTGATTAGGCTGCAACAAGTTACAAGCTCTTTTTTTTTTTTTTTTTTTTTACAAAGAAGGTCTGTAAATAAATTGTTGTCTAAGCATTTGTTCAGAATTCAAACACAGCAGATAAGGCACTGAAGTGCTTGCATATTTTAACCAAGATACCAGTTTTAACAAACGAGGTACATTTGCCTACCAAGTCATTGTAATGAACTTTCATAAACCAGGAATATCTTAAGTCTAGTACAGTTTGACCTGGTAACTAGGTACTACAGGGTGCGTGCCTGTCAGGAGAAATTAGTTAGCTCTTGCTGAACAGCTTTGTTGTAACAGTGATTTTCTTTTATGGTTCATGATAAAATACATAATCTAAACACACAAAAAAAAAGGAGAAAGAAATCAAACTCATAAAAAAATACTAATTTCCCTAACAGCTGCAGCCTTGAGTTCTGAACAAGGAGCTTGTAGGGACTGTAGCTTAGCAGGACGTGTTAAGCTATTTAAACTATTTTAGCCAACAACAACAAATGTGCTTTAATGAAGAAAACTGTTTCCTTATGCTGACAGTAAAGATTAGTATTTGATGGTCAAAATTCTATGGAATTAAGATAACTGCAGATTTGAGAACAGAATCTCGTCCTTGAAAGCTCTAAGTTCTTTGAGAATGAAGAAATCTTTTAAGGGTTAATACCCATCCACTCCCACTTACTTTCCAGGGAAGGAACAACCTATAAAAACAAGCACATCAAAACTCTGCATGGAGCTCAAGGACATTTCCCTGTTTGTGCTGTCAATCTCTAATTGTAAGAAGTTGTCTTACATTTATTTCAGCTAATTGGTTACTGCTCTATTAGCCCAGGAGGCAACACAGAACACCGAGCTAAATGTTATTTTAGGAATTAATTGGCACCAGCTGCTACCAGATCACTACAGTTTAGGTCTCTGTACCCGCACGGAGGGCCTCAGCCCAGCACATGCCGAGGGAGATGCTGGCCAAAGGGAGGGAACTACCACGTGTTTCTGAGCCATGACTCCCTCCAGCCAAATGCAGCAGCACATTGCATTTATCTCTGTACAGAGCTGCATCCAGTTGTCTTTGCCTGGTCAGAGTAACATGGGTCCTTGCAAAGCATGAACAGCATGGAGTAGACAGCTTTAAAAAAAATGTCCCAGCTGTACAGTTATATACAAACATGCATACAAAAGACGTCTACACCTGTGTATCTTGATGCACACACAGCATAGCACAGTAAACACTTAATACTACTAAAAACCAAATGCTCACCAACATTATACACACATGGAGACCACACAGCACACACACACACTTACACAATGCAGAAGTGTTGCTGTGAACACTGACCTTCCTGTGCCACAAAACATTAACTGCCATCGAATTCAGGACATCACAAGTTTCACTCTCGCCTCCATTGCTCCAATACCCTTGGTCATGCAACTTTTTTATTTGTATCTCAGAACCCTCGCTGCTCTTATGGTTTGTAGTTAGGAAAAAAAAAGTCCACTTTCTCCTTTACCTTGGTTTGCTTTTTGTGAGGCTTGGCAGGGTTTGTTTGTTTGTTGTGGATTTTCTCCCCCTAAACCCCACAAGCACTTACTAAGTATGAAAGGAACGCAGCACATCTATCCTGCAACAAAAGACCCTGTCATCAAATGAGTAGGTGCACAGTAACATCAGACTTGATGTCAAATTCTAAAGGCAAAACAAAGCTACTTCAGTCCTGCTTTTCTGCAGCCCTTATGACAGAAACTTTAAAAAAAAAAAAAAGACAAGACATTTTCTGGCAATTATATGTCTAGAATGGACTTCAGGCAGAGTCACCTCATTACTGGCACTCGGTAACATTCCCTAAACTGCACCTAGTGCCTCCACCAGGTTATATTTATTCTCTATGTGAAAAGTTCACAAGCTACAGCTTTAGGGCATGAAGAGAGGGGTTGTGCTACAGCACCGGGGGATTTCATGCAGAGTTGTACTAAAAGGAGGGTCCATGAAGTGCGGCATCACAGATAATCCTAAGCACCTCTTTGAGATGCATTCCATGTTTTCATGAAGTAGCGCAGAAGAATCAAAAGTTACGTCAGGTTGCCGTATCTGCCATTACTCAATCCTGAACGTGCAAGCTGCATGCTGAATTTTATTAAGAGACACTACTCAGTCTTGTTCCAAGTCAAAACAGGCCAAAAACAATGTTTAAACTGACCTCCAACAACTCTGGCCCTAAATTACCTTGAGAAAATACAACCAAAAGTACTAGTTTAAAACGGAAAAAAAAAAAAATATGAACACCCCCCCCCACAAAGCTTTGCAAAATAGGGTTTAATTTTTTTTTTTGTTTTCCTCTTTTTCAAGGTATTGAGGTAATTAAGGTGGATGGGAGAAGAAAGGATGCTTGGCAAACCCAGACAACTACTTCAAGATCAGCAAGCAAATGTTAAGGCTGAGAAACTTGCCATAACTTTTCAAGCGGGAACTCCTAAAACCAGGGTCTTGGAAAAATGACCCTACTGTTTAGAAGCCTTGTTGCATATTTACGGCAAAACAACTGACTACTATGATCAAGATTCAACTAAGTTTCCATCAATTAAATTTCATCAAGAAAATAAAGGTATCTAGTCAATACTAGTGTGTCTCAGCCCTAGAGTGGAAAATAAAGAACTACAATGCTTTTTACCAATGCCATACCCTAAATTATAGGTTTAGCAAATTTTGCCTCCAGAGTAAAGCAGGTAATAGCATAGCCCACCTGGCATTCAGACCAGGGCTAGAGACCTTAGCAACACCCACTATGTAATGCAGTGCAACACCGGACATACAACAACAGGCCTGTGGGTAACAGCCTCCTGCTTTTAGGTTTTAGTGTCTGATCCCCTTTCCAGCCTAATCTGCCAGCCACACCAGCAAGCAGTTTGGAGCACTTCTGGAAAAAAGGAAAGCTGAAACCTTTTTGGAGATTTATGCGGCTGGAAGACTTCATGACTGAAGTTCACTTTATACCCATCTGAAGTTGGGATAACATCACTCCTAGCCCTGGAGTGTGGTCTTAACAACAAAATAGGAAGAAACTAGAGTGCAGATTGAATGCCACAGAGGTTCTCAGTGATGTCTTGTTTGCAGACCTAACTGCACAACCCCAGCCTTTTATTCACTCTCCTTAAAAGGGAGTGTTACATCTTAAAAAATGGTTGATATGGCACCATGCTGGTTCCTGACAGAAGCCAGGCTTCAGAGGATCTGTACTGGTAATCAGTCTGGTCCTTCATTCTGAATCTTTTAGCAAACACACATGGAAGAGAGACCAGAAGTTCTGCACAGATCTTAAGACATCAGGCAGAAAGGAAGGAAAGAGAAGCTAGGGGATGAAATTCAGATACCTTTTCACTTTAACCAGATACTCAGTCTCCACCTATGTTCAGAGACCTTTTCTGTCCAGGAACCATTTAAGCCAGCAGTAAAATGGAGGTGGGTATTCACGTCACCTACTTTAAGTAGCTGACCTCAGGGCCTCAGTTAAAAGCCAGCTCTCCCCAGTCAGCCAAGAACAGGGTTCCTTCCTCCAGCTGGCCGTTTGCAGGAGAAGGCTCAACCCAGGTACTTTCACGCTGATACTCTACAACATAGAGTTTGCCTTCTTCCAGCAACTATGAGGGTCCTAATTTAAGCTAGGGAAGTTAGACCCATGGTGATGGTGGTTAACTTTCAAAAATGCACGGCATAATTTGAGGCCATTAGCAATGATTCGTTTTTAAGTATTGCTGGTTTCTTCACTTTTTCATACCTTTATTGTGATTAGGAGAGGTAAGAAGGGAACAAAGCACAATAAAGGTCAAAAATTGGAAGCAGTACCTGTAAATATGCAATTCTGTTTTTCACCAGCTTTACTAGGCTCTCTTCATAAGCTAAGCAGCTCTTTGAAATTATTTGCCTGTATTTCAAAGACAGAAGTCTGACTTGCAACTGACAAACATGTGCATACACAGCTGTTTAGATCTACCATTAGCCACTTGTATGTACAGATGTGCAAATTCCCTGGAGAAGCAAGTGTTGGACAAAAGATAAGAATTACTTGTCATTTAAAACACTCAGTATTTCATTGCATAGTTATATTTAAGACGCTAAAGTGGATGAGCAGACCCACCAAATTAACCTTCTCTTTCTCAATGAATTTTTGATGAAGTCCTAATATGAAGAATCCTAAAAATGGTGCTCCCAGGCTCTGCGTGCATTGAAATTAAAGCATTGAAAAAAAAAAATCCTTCGTGCTACAGATCTGCCAAAGTCAAAGGGGAGCCCTTTAGTATCTTGTACAGATAACAACAAATCAGAATCCAAACATCAGGCCAAACTTAAGTTTGCTGTATAAAATACACCTTTTTTTGCAAATTCTTGGGAGGAACAAAAAGGTTTTTGGCACAAAGTGGGTTTTTTTGGCTTGTTTGTTTTTAACTAATAGTGATACACAAATAGGAAAAAACCCCACATGACTCAGATGACAGATCTATGCAGTTTACAGCAAAATGTTTTGACAAGTAAAATGAAAACAATTAAAGTGGACTGAAACACAGACATCTATATGTAAGTGTTGGTCATATTAAGAACAGAATGAAGAGTTCGAAAGACATCTCGAGTGGGATATTTCTAAGACAACATTTGGAAAGAGCCATCCTGCTGAACGTCCTATATGTCACTAACCAATACACACAACTTCCAACCAGAGGGCTGTAGGGCTAAAGCTAGAGTTGCTACAATCATAGCAAAAAACCTTATGACCTGTTAATAGAAGTAGGCAATTACTTTGTTTATTCTGATGTAAACATGTTAGTATGTCTATTAGGTTATCATTTTATCTAAATTCACTCAAATACGAGCATCTTTTAAGTGGAAACACTAAAGATAACTCTTGTTTTAAAGAGAAAAATGTTGTATTATTAAATCTTAAAAATAGGTAAGGTTATAGAAACCAGTATCATATTCATAAAATTTCTCTCTGGTAGCAGGACCTGCAGAAGTAGGTTTTAGATTGTTCCAATAATTCAGCCCGTGCTTTTACTGAGAATACACCAATTAAAAAAGATGGAAAAGAAGAAAATAAAAATCAATTAAGGGGAGAGGGAGGCAACGGAATAACATTCTATAGATGGCAACATCTCTGTATAGTTGTTTTTTTTAAAAAAAAAAGAGGGTACAGAAGGGTATGTACTTCATATTACATTGAATTTCCTGTAGTTGTCAACTACACTAAACAAAGATTACACAAAAAAATCTATTTCACTTCAGCATTTGATTCCTTCAGGAAGAAGGGAGGGAGAAAAAGGAGGCATGGGGAGAAGAGGGAATTAAGTGTTAACTTACAAGTTATGCTGTCCTTTTCCCCTGTGTAATAATTAAATATTAAAGTCACAGTCTAGCAAATGCAAAATTTATTTCAACTGTACATAACAGATGTCCTTTTTATATAAAACAAAACACTTGATATATGCAACCACAAACAATATGCATACTGTACAGTACAATGCAACATTCAGATATACATCCATTTTGTATTTTCAAAAGGCAGTCACCTACTAAAGATGGCTTCTCCCATTCACAAATGAAGTGCACAATATATATATTTTTTTCTATGTTTTACGTCACTATATACACATTACTGTGTTTTGGCAAGATTATGCAAAACACCCAATTAATATTGGTTGGTTTCAATTTATGGCAAATACTAATTTATGGAAACATTGCGTAAGCCATGTGAAGAGGGGCTGACAATGGCTTGAACCTACCTTCTAATTCAGACTCTCCATCCTTCCAGTGTATTTGTAACTGTACACATGTAATTTACAGAATTGCATAAACATAAGGTACTAGTATTACCATGACTAAAGTTCCACAAAAATAGAAACACTGAACCTTTGGACTGAATACCACCATTTCCACATTTGCTTTTTTTTTTTTTTTTTTTTTTTTTTTTTTTTTTTTTAAAAAGCATGTTGCATTAATACTCCTGATCAGATCACAATAGCTTATGGCCTGTAACACTGAAGACACAGAATGATTTTAAATGTGCAGTGACATCAATATGAGAGATCCTAATTATGATAACAGTTAATGACTTAAATGCTACAATAATTAATGGTGGTAAACTGTCAAAGCTTTGGTGCATAGAAAATCAATAAAATCTTCGGATCTGGATAACAAAAAACATTCTGTGTGATAAGGAAAGTTCAAGTGCAACAACTGTATTTCAAACTCATTTTAATATATAACATGAAACAGACATAAAGGAATTATATTTATCCAATGCAGAAAACATTATTAACTAGAACACCACAGCTTAAGAAACAGGAAAAAAACCAAACCAAAAACCAATCAATACTTTCCATATATGTAAAAAAAAAAAAAACCAAAAACTGACTGAAAGGAAGAGGAGAGTGAAGTGGGTTACAAATGCACTGTGGAATGGTATGGAGCACATGTACTTATTTCTCTAAGCAATACTCCTCCACTTTGAAAAAAGTTCAACATACACAAGTTCCTGGTCATTATGTTAATATATGACTCGTAGTAAAATCTGAAAACCCTCCTCGGTAAGCACTGCTGCTTTTGTTAGTCACATTTTTGAATGCCAACAACAGTGAGGGAGGATAAAGCAAACAAGACTAACGCAAATCTGCAGATGTGAAATGCTTTGAAACAGCTTCTTCACACTGACCGCCTTCTGGAATCATGCAAGTCTCGAAATTACTAACTTCCCGATCATGTAACCTGCAGAAAGGTATTGATTATCTTTTAAACAGTGTGATCAAGTTCCCAGGCGGCAGTTAATTGCACCATGATTATTCTGAACTCGTGCACAGAGTAATACCTTAACACCGGATAACATGCTTAGTTGAAAAGGGCCAAGGGAATTGCATCTGGGGACCCTGGTGAAAAGGAAAACTGTTTCTGTCCTTTCATCACATGCTTTTCCCTAACACTAATGAAGATTTAGAAAAGACATCGTTTTTGTTTCGATGCCAATTCTGTTATCCACAAGACAGAACACACACACTTGGCCCCAGCAGTGCCCCAGGTGCAGGTTTGAGACCTTCAGCTGTGCACAGCGTGTCACAGCTCTCTGAAAAGCCAACATGACTGTAAGTGAAGAGCTGCTGCTGAAAACAAACCTGCTCGTGAGAGAAGTTACAAGACACAATAAAATCCGTCACAGACATGCTCCAAACAGTACAACCCAAAAGCCAAGCATTCTATTATTCAGAACTTCAAACAAGCCAAATGTGATCGCAGTTGTACCTAGAGTTTCAGATGCTGAACACTCGAGCCTCCATCAGAGGAACCATTTTCATCTTGACTTTTCAAGAAGAATGGTCAATTGAGAGTTGTCAGCTGTGTATTTTAACAAGCAAGTAAACATCTAGACCCTGCTTTCTGCCACACTACTGCATACAGTAAAGTGACAGCATGACCATAGGTAACATGAGATTATCAAAACACTGCATGTAATGAGCATGGACTGCCGGGTTTTCATGACAACTGCCAGACTGGGGTGGGGGGAGAACAGTGCGGCCCTTCGTATAAACGTCTAAGCAAGAGGAAAAGTCAGCAGTATAAAAACAGAAATCTTTATGGATGAGCAAATGCTCTTCCAAATAAGTGGGCCAGGTACGTGAATATCTGAATGATTTTACAGCTCTTGTACTGCTTTTTTTTTTTAAGCTGCGTTTTTCTTACTCTACCAGCTTTGTATTTTGTTAGTAATACGTAGAAAATCCAACCACTACCGCTAAGGTATTTCCATATTGCTGGCACTCAGCTCACAAACCAGTATGATTTCAGTACAAAATACAAAAATGTGCTGTATCCAAAAGAAAAAAAAGAAAAGAAGAAAAGGACCTGTTGCTACACTGACCAAGTCAAAAGAAAAAAAAAAAACCAAAACATTCAGAGCTACAAATTAACATCTGTCATTTAAAAAAAACCCTCAAGAAATATCATCCTTAACAGGATATACACTTTTTAGAATGACTTATTTGTACGTGTATTGAATTGGCAATAGAGCCTTCCACCAGGTATAACTGAAGTTTCAGAAGCTCCCTCAGAAGTTGTTAAAATATCACATTAAAGAGACAAGGAACAGCAAGAAAACATCTAAGAAAAGCAGGCTGTGATACAACAAGCATTTGTTAAGAAAAAGCTCAGAAGTGCATTAGTTCTGGTGAGAGATATATGAGCAACAGCTCTTACGAGATGTAGACCCCATTCTGTAACTATGGGCTGTCCATATACTGTCATAGTCAGAGTCTTCTGAGAGGTCTGAAGGCTCCAAACGAGAAAGACTACTGCGACGACCCAAGGAGTCTAGACTTGATTGGTCATCATCAGCCAAGACGTGATTATGCATCAGGTCAGTGCCTTGCCATGCTAAGGATGTATAGGTGAAATGAAATGATGGATGTGGATAGGCAGAGGTGGGATGAGGAGGAGAACGTAAGGAATAGCCACAACCAAACACATGAAATAAAAGCAAAAAGGTGATGGGAAGAGAAGGAAAAGAGAAAATATTGTTAAAAAGGCACCAAAGTTGTTGTTTTTTTTTTTTTAAATTTGTTTGGGGTTTAGATATAAATCACACTCAGCATGTAATAAAGTTTGAACTGTTACAACACATTTTTTGAAGTGGTTTTTAAGCTTCTAAACAGCCTCAGTTGAGAATTTTGAATAACCAAAATCTTGTTTGAACGTAGATTTTTTTTTTTTGGAAGAGGGGGTTAGGTTCTTTTGAAGTATGGAGTCAGTTCTGGTCTGGGGGGATTTGACTGGGGACAGAGCAATAAACACAGTAAGCCAGCATGATCCAGCGCTGTTGTGAAAAGCGACAGCCCCTTCCCCACCACACATCTGTACCTCCATCCTTTCCCTCCCTTGCAATGACACAGGCATTTGTACGGCTGCTTGGTGAACCAGGTCAGGGAACAGCTTCAGATGAAAACTAAGCCTACAAAAGATTCTTTTTCAAGGAGGTAATTTCCCCACCATCTCACAACACAGCCACAGAAGTGCTTGTGTCACCACTGTAAAGAGGAAAATGCAGGGGGAAAAAAAGCAAAGGTTCTCATGCAGAGCAGGGCTGCTGACTTTCTAAATCATCAGCAGCATCTTGCACCCACTCAAGGGGACTGACAAATACAGCTTTTCTGTGCCTGTGCCCCTTGTTATTTGTTTAACCATGTAGCAAATTAAGTCACAGAATAACAGGGCCAAGAGCCCAACAGCTACACAAGTCTGGTCTATTCCAACCCCTCAGACGCCTCTTCCTACACACCTCTTATCTGAATCTTCCTGATTAAATAATTCAGATGTCTAGGGCAGTTGGACAAACAGCTAAGGACACTTTTTTTTTTTTTCCTTCTTTTTTAAGGCTTGGCAATATCCAAGGACTGAAACCACGTTAAGTGGCCATGCTATGAGCCACCACATATACGATATTGCAAAAGATTTTAAGCCTTCATTTGGAGCAGAAATGCAAAATAAACTCTCATAAGAGAAGGAGAAGAAAGTGAAATTCTGTTCTTTTATTTGCATGTCTCCCCAAATTAAAGCCCACATTTTCCCCACCCAAACAACTGAAAAAAGTTGCTCTGCTACCTTTAATGCCACTCCCTACCAGTTTGCACTGGTGCCATAGCTCTGCCGAACTGACCCCTTGGGCTTTGGATTACAGTGCAGGTAGGAGAATTGCCAAATGAGCACTGTGAGGGACAGGCAGAATATTAACATGGAGGTAAGAAAGGAGTATGTAAAAAAAGGGCGTACTTTGACAGGCAACTCTTTCATTCTGTTCTTCTACACTGACTACTGCTCCCACAGAAGCAATTCCAGCATGACTTTTTTTTTTTTCCCCCTCTTCCAATTCCAGTTACAAATGGATCTTCTGAAACCTAAAGTCTTAGATGACAACACTATTCTTCCCAAACAAAGCAGCCGTGTGCTTAACCAGTAAAAAAATTGTTTCTTGCTGCAGTTAAGAGCAAATAAAAGCTGCTGACTTCTGATGTATGCAATGATACCCACAGCTCTATGTATATTTCTTAAATATACATAGAAAGGAAAAAAATAGGCAAAAGCAAAAAAAATTCATTTTATATCTGCACACACATCTCCACATACCGTGGAAGTGCAAATGTTTCCCCAACCATTTCTTGTCACATTATCCTTGGAAATAATCAACAGATCAGTTGAGACATTTAAACAGCAATCATCTCGTTTAATTTTGTTTGCAACAACAGTGTATCATCAGAATTTTAAACACATTAATTTCCTTTTATCCACTTAAATACACTACTGTTACGACTGTAGGGCTATAAAATAAAATTAATTTCAATAAAGAAATTATGTAATAGTAGCTAATTTATGAAATTGACAATTTTATTACCTTGGAGACCTACAGTTCATCAAGACAGAAAAATGAAAATGAAGGGTTTTGCTGTTACTTCAAAAGTTTCTATGGTCTGCGTTCAAATACAAAGTAGTTGGATTTTTTTCAAGGTGGTAATAGTAAGTGAACACATAGCCAGATCCTCAAACTAAGTTTATAACTGCATTTTGAGACTTCTCAACTGTCAGCATAAAGTGCTTTTGCTTGGAAGCAAGACAGGCACAGAGGGCTATGGGTAGCAGCAACAGTGATTAATACTGCAAATGTAAACAGCTTTAGTGAACAAGGAGTAAGGTATAATGTCCACTCTTCCAGTCCTGACAACAGCAAAACCAGACAAGCACTTCAGGATCATTATACTGTATTCCAAGGATCCCTGAATTAAACTGGTATTCAGCAGTGCAAAACCTGTGCAAATCTGAACAAACGCAACAGCATTTTCTCCTTCCTTGTGTAAAGGGAACACATGCTGGTGGACTCCCCTGCTTTGCGCAGTGTTTTACTTACAATACAGAGGAACTCCACATGGCAACCTTGATTTGGATTAAATGAAGTAGGAGCCCAGAGGCACATTACAGGTTTTCAATAAGCTAGGTACTGATCTGAGAAACTAAAAATGGCTTTAAGCAACACACAGATCCGAGAACAACAACTCCTGAAAATATGAGATGGGATTAAAATTTGTAATTAATACTAAAAACAAACTAGTGTCTATAAAAGAAAGTAATTTTTTATAGGTCTAGATTACTTTTCCATAGCGGAAGTCTTCTTTTGAACAGAAGACAAAGATACACTCTTCCAAAATTATGACTTATTCTTCATTCCTCACCAGTTACCAGCTTCTTGAAATTTATCAAAAAGCATATTCATCAACTGTCATATTCAGTTCAGACACCTCTCATTCATTGGTGAAGTTTTTGTGCAATTTTAAACCACAACAAGTAGTCACTTCTCTTTTGGTGGGTTTTTTTGGTTGTTCGGGTTTTTTTAAATACTGAAAGAATTATAGTCTCTAACCATGGACCTTGGCATCCAATACCTAAAACATTCAGCACTGATATTAAGTCAGAAATAGGTTATTATTTTTTCCAGGTCCAGCTTGCTACTTGCAAAGGCCTAAGAACATACACCCCTCTTTTTGCAAACTATCTAATTTGTGTTTTAGTTCACCATTTCAGTATTTTCTAACTTACTTGAATTTAGTGTTTGACGTGTTTTGGCACTTGTGCAATATGCTTCAATGACTTTAAGAATTTGAGCATCTTCTTCTAAAGCAGCTGTACCTAGAATCAATGGGAAAAATAGAATTTTAAACATGGTTATGCTTCTTAACACAGAAAATCCTTTGTAAATCAATACGTTTCACTTGAGACTGAAGTTCAGCCTAATCAACCCTTTAAAATTTTCTTAATCATCCCATTGTAAAAATCAAACTTAAATGAACAAAAGTATCAGTTTAAAAAGACAAAATCCTATTTTGAAATGCTTGGGAAAATACCCACGTCAGAGTAATTACCTGCACGTTCAAGAAATTTTCTGAGCATCTGAAGTTGCACAGAACTTATTTTGAAATGTGAACATTCTGCTTCTAAACCAAACAGCCATTAAACTGAAAAAACTGTATAACCCAGTAATTATATACATATTCTTTCACTATTTTATCAAAGAACTCAAGGAACAGAATATTAATTTGTAGAAACCTGAAAATTTTGGGGGGTTGTATATGTCAGTTTACCCGTTTTAACAGCACACTATTGAAAATTAAACTCAGAATTAACATAATAATAAATATATCAGTACAATTTCAGCAGTTGAAAAGATGTCACTATCGCACAAGTGTGTATGTGAAAACTGAAGTAATTAAACTTCTCAGACTTTAAAGCAAAACCAGCACTACTGAAAAAAAAAAATCTAACTATACAAGCTTAACACGGCAGTATTTTCCTAAAGGTAGAGCTCCACAGCAAGTCTTCTCCTTGGGGAATTCAGTAAAAATGCTGTCAATTTTTTTTTTACTCGCAGCAGAGTGAAATTCCAGTCAAACTGAAATATAGAAGTACTATCTACCTTTAGTTTAGATGGAATCAGAAGTCTCAACATAGGGCAAGACAATTTGTAGTTTTAAAAGCATTTTTCCTGTTTTACTTCTGCAAAGCTTCAGGAAAAAACTAGTCTCAAAGATTTTCTGCATCAAAATGTATTAGTATTCTCTGTCCGCCAATGCATCCTGTTAGTTTTTTGTGATTTATTATCACCAGAACAAATCCAACTGTCCAAACATTTGTCAGGATCAGCTGACAAGTTAACTGTTGAAGAAATTATCTTGGCCCAATATAGCTTCCCCACAGTTTAAGAGATGTAAGTACTCCAAAGTACAGATTATTTCTCTTTCAAGGCAGGAAAAATAATTGGATTTCATTGTGGTTAGAATGCAGCACCGTATTATTACAGCAGCAGGACAAATATTTCACTTCTGAAATTAGCATTGTGAGGACACTCAGTTGAAGTACCTTACTTACTTTGGTTTGTCTGTTACAATGCTAATTTGACACAGCAGTTCTCAAAGCACAGCCCATAAAGCCCTGGGATTCCAGGGAAGACGAGTAATAAAACCCAAACTTATTTACTGATAAGCTTTAAGTGAAGTTCGTAAAAACTTTAACCACGAAAATACCTTTTATTGAAATTATCTCCTATATACAAAATACTGAAAGGTGTTAATTTAATCAGGAACAAAACAAGGTATTTGCAAGTTATAAAGCCCTCCCTCCCCGAAAAAAATAACTCTTCTTCTCTCACTCAGTGTTCTTTAATAATTTTTAAATCTGCAAGTTGACAGCTTTACCACTGTTATTACAACTACTGAACCTCCAGTCCCCAACATCTGGAATGATACTGTATTGTAATACTTGCATTTTTCCTAAACAGATACCTTCCTGTAAGGAGATAAAACGTTTTGAATGTTCAATTGCACATCCATGAACTCAGGACTGTTCCATTCACTACTTCAACCTCTGCCATACGAAATTCACATCACACTCAGACCTCTACCTTAGACAAATCAGCAGTGCCCTGAGGAAAAGCTTTTTCTCTCCAACCCTACATAAACCAGTGAGCAACGGTGTTCATGATAACACACTTCATGCATTGAACATTCAAGGCACAGCCTCCATCTTAAAAAGCCCACGAGCAAAGGGCAGACGGAGAAGCAACAGCTGCGGTAAAAGAGTCTGGCCTTCACATTAAATACCCTGTCTTTTATAGATACAAGTAATTGGATTATTCATTCATGCAAATTTATAAGGAAGAATTAGAGTGACACTGACAAATAAATGAATATTGTGTTTCCTTGGTAACATTAATGTTCCTTTCACCCCAAACTACCCCAGCATCCAGATTTTGACCCTTCTGTTTTTCTATACATTCATCAATCTCTCTCGGTTCAGTGCTGTTCTTCAGACTTCAAGCAGTCTAAAGCTCTGCAATTTCTCCAGACACAGACACTAGCAAATGACCTTATTTCTAGGAGATTAGAGCAGACTGTTGGATCTTAGAAAGAGTCACTGTGGAAGCCACTAGTCTTCAAACCAGCAATACCCAGCTTTCCAACACCCACGCTCAGCAGAAGCTCCTAGCAGGATGAACTTAAGAACACACCTACTAAGTATTCTGCAGAAGTGGGATAGTATCTTCAAATTGCTGTTTACAGTATGGGAAGACAGATTTGCCTTACTGAACTTTACACGGCTCTATAGTCAACACCACCTCCCTCTCTAGCGAACAGACAGAAATAGGCACTTCACAAGCACGCTTCCACTGTGGGCAACGCTAAGACTCTAGAAAGCAAGTAATCCCCTCGTGACCTATGCGCCTAAGGTGAATAGAACAAACCATCCCCCTGACAGGGGAGAGGAAACCAAACGACTTGCTTACACTGTACATCTAACTTTCACAGAATTTAAACTGATGTTAATTCCAACCATTATGCAGACATTTTTTTCAAGTCCCTCTTACTTTTTCTCAGTGCAAACTCTTCATCTGATGGCTTCCGTTCTGGCTTGCGTTTGGGAAGCAGCTTTTTCATGGTTTTAGGGCTTTTACTGAGATCCTGTGCAGGGAAAACAAAAATAAAGAGTAAAGCTTCTCTATAATATTTCAAAAGTTTAACTTCCAAGATGTATACAGGAGTTATCAACTAAAAATCTTTTAAAAGCACCCAAATTCAGTTTACTAATTTTTTGGCACATTCGATTTGCCTGAACTGGCTTATTTCCTCTCTACCCTTCTTCCAACTATACACAGAGTCAGGTATTTTCTGTTCTACTAACAGAAATATACAGAAAAGATGCTGCAAAAGCATGCAGGCTGTTTGGGAGCTAGAGCGAAGGGAAGAGGCAGGCATACATTAACACAGGTTTTTTTCCTTAACTTCTGAAGGGACAACTCATTTTACTTGTCTACTTAGAAGCAGGTAAAAAAGGTTCTTACAAGGAAGCTTGGCAGATAGTATACTCTTCAAAGCCAGAATTTGTAAATGTTTAGGTCTGTTCTTACAAAGCTCTACAGCAAAAAAAAAAAAAAAAAAAACACCAAACCAAAAAACACTACAGCAAAAAATACAGCACTTCTGCTCAAAATGTGGTCATGCTAATTTACAGGAACAATGCCAGGTTATAGGAACATATGCTGGTCTACCCCTTACCTTAAGGATACAAGACATCCTCTATAAAAATACAGAACAAGAAAGTAAAAAGGTGAATGAGCAGGACAGACCAAAGAAGATGAAGATAGGTTTTGAACATCATTGTATGCTAAACTGTAAAGATGATTGAAATTTTACCACATTGGAGAATTCAGTGCCCTATACATGAAAGGAATTCAACTTGTTACAAAATAAGCATATAGTACAGCCAAACAGAAGAACCTCTTGCAGCCACTAAGCCTAAATACTAACATTCCAATTGCATATTTTTTTCCCTGTTGTTTAGGGGATTTACGAAAGAAAAGGAAAAAAAAAAAGTCACACAGCCACCACAAAAAAAACCCCACCACAGCCAGGCCACACCAGGGCAGAGCATTTAGGCTACAGTTTCTAAGAAACTGCAATTTACATGTCTGCAAAATAAAATTTTTCTGTCAACATCTCACACTTGCAGAATAAAATGTTCTTAGGCATGACTACATGATTCTTTCTGGGCCCTGTTGCTTCACACTACATTAGCATCATGAAAAATACACTGAAACAGGAGACATCAGCAAGCCACAGAGCATCCAATATTCTCCTCCTTATATACACACAGGCTGCCAACACAAATCTAACATTTTCTTACTATTTACAAAACCACACAAAATGAAGTGGCAGGACCGAATTAACCTACTGCCACCATCTTTTTGTGGTTAAAACCACCACATTTTCTCTTGGAACAGATTCCTGTTTCATACCATACGCTAATTAAAAACTACAATAGCATCTTAAAATCTAAGCGCTTTTTTTGTTGCTAATAGTAACATTAGCCATCAGAGTCTTTTGAGTACAAAAACATTACATATATTTTGACAGTTACCATTCTTTTTTTTTTTTAAATATGCAATTGTTCCTAGTAATAGTGATAAATAGAGGAACCAAGATTCAATTATACCACCACAGCTGTTTAGAAGGATTTGACACAGCACTTTGAAACACCATTAAGATCCTTACCCTAGGTACTCTGCAGTATGCTTAGCAAATAACTTTGCAATAAGCCTAGATGAGCAACGTAACAAAGGAATTGCTAGTTTGAAAAAAAAAAAAAAAAAATCTTATTTATAAACTGGATAAAGAGTGGAAATAAGTGGAAGCACTTGGGAAAGGTGGCGGAAGCCTCTCCTAACAAGCCTTAGTATTTTCTGAGCTGCAAGACTAAATCCCTGCTTGAAATAAACAGCATTCACTAGTCCATTACCATTGATTCAACACTGGCTGTTAAATCATCTTTATATAAAAACATGCACAAAACTGTAAAATGGTGATGTGTAAAAAAGAACGTTAAACATCCCATTGCAGGCCTGCTACACAGTCTTATTTCTTGGCTGCTGCATCTCACCTCTTTATAACAAAGAGCTGCTGAAGGCCGTAATGGGGGCGCAGGCCGCAAGCAGCTCAGACTCCAAGGCTTGGGGGTTTTTGGAGGTTCTAGAGGTCCCCAGTTTATCGTGGTATGTGGAGTCCCATGATGTGATGGATGAGGGAGAGTGTGGTACGCAGGAGTCAGTGGTATTGGCTTGCTGTCTGAATGCTTACTGGAGGGTGTTACTGGATGGGAAGGAAGCTGTCAAAGACACAAAGGTGATGGGAAGGGAAAGAAAGCATTTTATCATAATAAAGACATATTATAATAAAGGATTGGTGAAATACTCTCACTTGCTATCTAGTACTTCTGTTTATCCCAGCTGGCCTTTGAAAGTTTTGGCACTAAATTATTATTTGGAAAGAATGGAATTTCAAGGAACTTTTATTGTCTACCACAGACAGAGCGTGCACTAAAGAAAGAACAGCCACAAGCAGCCCTGCTCCCACTCCTCTCACCACTAAGGACAGAGATAAATTTAGATCCATTCATATCCAACAACTCAAATGCAGAACCCAAAAGAAGGTACTTAAGGAAGTTGTTTCTCCACAGCCTGTCAAGTACATCACCAAGTAAAACCTACTGTTCTAAGAATACTTAAGAGACGGTGATGTATTACTTGGTCAAAATAGAAGAAGTAATGATAATGATTTTTATTTTACCCTGTTAAACCATTACACCAAGATCTAAGTATTTTAATCTTTGTTCACACAATTAAAAACAGAATGATCTTTTGACCCATTCAACTACAGTCATAACATTCAGTTCTTGTAACTAATGGCTGAAAAAATGCTTTACACAGTGGTATATTTGCCAGATAACCTAATTCTGCATACACTGCTCATTCACTTCAATCCAAAAGCTATTTCTTACTGTGTGAGATGGCACAGAGTGAGGTTTAATGGTGGGATTCCCAACAGTTGTGACTTTGGTTTGCTTCTGCAGGTGATCCACCCATTCATGCAAATCTTGTTGGTTGTTACAAGACACCAGTATCCTTTCAATCATATTTCCTAGGTAACAGAGAACAGAAGATGTAGGAAACCACAGAAAAACAACTTAATCTGACATGACTGTAAATATATTCATTTCCTAAAACATTATATCCCTTAAGTACTAAGCAAAAATTTTAACCTGTCTTTTCACTATACCACCATCTCACTTTCCCAGGTTGTAACAGGCATTTTCTCCATGTATTTTCTCCTGTGCTGAGCATAGGAGTTCTACTTTTTTTTCCCCCACTTCTAATAATTAAACACGACCTTTAATGATAAGAAACAGTTGTAGGCAACAGGCTCATCTAGTAGCCTTACATGTCCCCATCTTCCCCAGGAAAGCCAGCATATGGCCTAAAACATCATTCTTGAGTCTATAAGCTACAGTACAGAAAAAGTTATAAAATACACTTCACTGATCATCTCTCAGAAAAAGGCATAAAGTTGGTCTGAATCTGGTACTAAAGCTCAGGCAAAAGTCACTTCGGAAAGCAATCTTAACCAAAGATTACTTTAATTTCTGCTGTTAACTCCACTTTAGCCCATCACATTCCTCATCTGAGGTCAGCTGCATAGCTATTATCTCAGAAGAACATGCACCATCAACAGCTTTTTCCCTCTGCCTCACAGCACTGATGTGCGATACTGCCTGCCACTTGAGAGGGTCAAAATTACTTAAACGCAACTTGGTTGGAGGCAGAATTGATTCAGGAAATGAGTAAAGGGGTGAAGCTCCACCATGTGGACCCTGCTCCCATTGTCCCTTAAATCCCCCAAGGAAATAAGGTACATGCTGAAACAAATGACTTAACAGAGAAAAATTACCCAAAGTAAGCACAACGGCCACCATCATTAGCAGAGATGCTAAAGGTCCCTCAGGAAAGAAGTGGACCATTTCTAGAAGAAAATTCTTGCTTAAAGCTCTTCCAGAGCCTCTGGAATTTCTTTTCTTCCAGTGAGTAGCATGCTTTGAAGTGCTTCATAAAAGACCTTCTCCAAGGTTATGGCCTCCATTCATTACAATACAGAAATTTGGGGATGCAAAGACAGTTTGTTAACTGCTTAAGATAAGCAGTAGAAAGCAGCTTTCAAGTGAGGCTCTAGGTAGCTGCCTTACAAAATTTGTATAACCATAGGATGGTTGAGGCTGGAAGGGACCTCTGTCGGTCATCCACTCCCCTACAAGCATAGACACCTACAGCCAGTTGCCCACAGCTATGGCGAGACACTTCTTGAGTATCTCCAAGGAAGGAGCTCTCTCCAGGCAACCTGGGCCAGCGCTTGGTCACCCTCACAATGAAAGTTTTTCCCTCTGTTCAGACAGAACATTTGGTATTTGAAGCAAGCACATCCTGGAGTAAGTGGTAAATAAAAATATTTACAGTCAATACCTGATATTTCAAATGCATTTTTATGGTTTTCACTGTCTTCTAGCTTTGTGATAGCCATTCCTGTCATTGGCAGTTTTCCCTACAAAAAAAAAAAAAAAAAAAAAAAAAAAAAAAAAAAGAACTTAAAGCACTGAACAAAGACATACACAGTAAATTGTCAAACACAAACACTGATGATGGGTTTAAAAACATTTTAAAATCCACACAAACACCTCATAATGGAAGTTTTTAACACGCCAAACTTCTGCAAATGACACCTGCGACTTCAATAAGTCTCTTTGATACCTATGCAGGCTATTAAATCCATACAAATGCAATAGTGGTCACTCATCATAGCCTCAGTTTCTTGGAGCAGAGACCTTCAGGGTCATCCATATTACATGATTAGAGGGAATGGTGACTCATCTTTATGCACATTTGTTTGTAAACTGTTTGATTAGCTCTCAAAATAAGGTTTGTGGTACAAATAGATTTAGAAGGGAAGACTTCACTAAACAAATGCATCAATTATTTACTGAAGATTTATGTTGCTGATAATCCTACTACAGATTCAGTCACAAAAATATTTGGGGAAAGAAAACAAAAGCAGTAAAAACACCTTTAAGTTTGTAAAGTTTCAGAAGAACATATTAATTTTGCAGAATATAGCCTCCCATTTTAAACCCAGTCAAGCTGGAAAAAAAATGTCAGTTTAGGATAACTTTCTGACCCTGCAGAAACAAAGAAGAATAAGTAAGACTGGATGTTGTCAGGATGAAAGGGTTTACCAAAAATGCAGCTTTAATAATAAAGTTCTTTAAGACAGATCCTGTATTCTCCTGCACAGAAACACTATTCAGCACATGCTGGCAGAAGTGCAAATACAGCGTACTGTGGAATTTTGGCTCCAAGGGGGGGGGGGAGGGGGGGAACCACCCAACTTTTTTTTTTCCTTTCTTTCTGCAGAACGGACAAAGGTTTCTTAGAAGTTTGGAAACTAAAAATCACTTGATATTCTGTATGCACAGAGCATGCTCAAGCCCAAAATGCCAAAGAGAAAGGAACAGGTTTTTTGCATCAGCTTCCCCACTGAAGGAAACATGGTGGTGTTATGCGCTACACTGCAACCTAAAATTCTTGCTTCTGTTTTTCCGTGTTTGCTGGGTCATGAATAACACAGCACACAGCCACAATGAAAGCAAGGTGCAAGAACTGGTGACGTAGGTGAAGGGGGAATATGGGGATGCACCAAGCAAAAGACTGGTGACAGAACAAAGATCACCTGACCTACATGCAGAGAAAAAGTACTAAGTCAGCAAAACACAGAGAAAAATGGAACTGAACTAATGAATCATTCATATTCCCTTTCAACAAAATTGTGAAGCCATCTTGTAAAGTATGGTTTGTGCTCCTTGCAACTTCTGTTTACCACTGCTAGAAGTTCGCCCAATTAGCTCATGTGGCAGATATCAGCACTATCAACCAGAACATCTAAAGCCTGCTGATAATTGGAATATTCAGAAATAAAGGGAGGGTGCAGTGTAGGGTGCCAATTCTAGTAGCATCGTTTCCCTGGGAATGACTGAAGGAGCTGCATCATCTTCTGCCTGTATCCATCCCAGTTCTGAGACAAGAACCTTGGAAGAAAAGTCTGGGCAGCCCGCATTATGCGATCCAGACAGACACAAACGCTGATGAAGAAATTTTGCCTTGCTCTAAACATGTAGTCATTAATATTTGAGAAGTTCTCACTGCTGGGAAAATCACGTGAGAGATTACGAGGAAATTAAGTTTTGCATTCAACAGAGGGTTGGAGAGCAAACAATAAGAGAAGGCTGTGGCCATACTGAGCAGAAGCTGAAGACAAATGCACAGAAAATTGCTTATTTACTGAACAATGCTGTGCACCTGGGGGACAAGGTGGGAGAGAGGAGGAAGAAATGGGATGTACAAAAGGAGAGCAAAATTAAGCCTGACAGATTCATTGTTTAATTTCACAGTTTGTTTGTTAACACACTAAATTTCCAGTCCATTGCCTTTGTAACCAGTACACAAGAATCTTTGTTCTTCAAGAATTCTGGATGTGCCACTTGAGATAGAGCTCACCTGCCTTTGAAAAGGCCTATCTTTTCTCCATCCGTGTTGGGATAAAGCACTGGCCAAAAATTCTGAAGATCAGAACAAAGCTAAGAGAAATCCGATTGTGCGATTGAACCATCTAATGCAACACAATCTCAGACAAATCCAGCTACTACCACTGCAGGTAAGATATGAACCCAAACATGAATTTTGGAATTTAATTGCTCTTAAAGTCACACAGTCTGTGACTTGGATGTATCCTATCCGGTAGGAACCTGGAATGACTATGCTTCAGCATTCCTTCACAGCAGACAAATCACTGCTCAGGAGAAAGGAACAAACTGCTCGAGAGCCTGATTTACAGAAGTACTTACAGCAAGTGAAATCTCAGGGCTCCTTTTATAACTTTCAGTGGTTTACTGTGATGTCTGGAAACCACATAACAATACTTGAGGAACATTTTAAGGATTTCAGAAACTCATTGACTGTGCATTTGCTTTTACTTCACCTCTCAGATTCTTGGGAATGACACACTCAAAATGCAAATGCTTCTGCAAAACATGTCCTAGAGCTATAGGGGAGCCAACCCAATCGGCAGTGATGCTCCTGCACTATAGAAGAGTTGCTCTATTTCTGCGTTGGGGAAACAGGCAAGAAGTATTCAGCTGAGAAACTTGCTAGAGAGCTCAAAGACCACGTCTACCAGCAGCAAGTAGTGGATTTGTGAAGTGAAACACCTGGTGATAAGGACCTGAAGGTCACACAGTATGCATTTTGGGTGGTGTTACACTGGGCCGGTTCTAGGCTGGGGCTATGGACTGAATACAATCCATGTACTTGATCTGCTCCAGTAGTTGAAGCAGCTCAACTGTACTTTTGGAGCACACCTTCCCATTCAGCTTCATCCAGAGGGAGTCCAGTCTGAGCCCTGAGACTATGTCTACACTGTGACTCAAATATTGGTAAACAGGGAAAATCAGGTGATTAATTTCAGAAGTGCTCTGCTGATTCAAAGATAAAACACTAATGTAGACGCACGAAACAGATGGTAGCACAGCCTAACTCACACCAATGCAAGCTTAGGAGTGCTGTACAGATTTAGTGAGACTTGAGTAGCAGTCAGAAGAGCACCAACTAACCTGTACAACAGCATTGTTTTCCTATGTAGATCCAAAAAACTACCAATAGTTCCTCTAATTAGCTAATGCTAACAAGGTAAAAAACACCCTTTCTGATAGTCACAGCTGCGAAAATCATACCCAGGCTACCATCTGTGTTATAAAATAACACAGATGACCAGTTCTTATTGCAGAAATTACCTTTTATCTTTATAAATGCAGCAGTTTAATAATCCTTCCAATTTTCCTAATCCTTCCAATATCATTAAGAAAAAAGCCACACACCCCCAACACATTTATACACATATGTACATGTATTACTTTACCTGATAGATAAACCCACTCATTCTCGGGCTGGCAGACAACATTAGCAAAATGTTAGGGAAGAGAAGAAGATACCTTTCATTCTTTTCCTTATCAAAAAAAAAGAAAATGAAAAAGTAAATACAACATCACAAGCCTTCCCCCCTTTTTCTGTTTCATATTATTAAAAACTACCATCGATGTTACAACTCCATAATTCCTCTACAAATATGTGCTCCTGGCAAAATTAACTCTTCATAGAATTTTAAAAAGAAAAAAAAAAAGGTCAGAATTATTTGATTTTCTATTTGAAACGTGCTAGTAACACATGCCTATACTTATTCCTGGAGAATACAGTCTACTATTTTAAAACAGAAATTGTACAGTCTGGGTGAAATACTGACCTTGTTTAATATGATAACAACTGTTTTGAAGATTTCAGCAAAACCAAAATTACACATTGGATACATTTCTTAATATAATTTAGATGGATACCGTTACGGTAATGTCAAGGCCATGGTCTCTCAAATTGGAGAGATCATTTTTGCATGATGTTGGATTATGCCCCAAAGTAGAAAAAGATGGTAAAAGAAAAGTAATAACGCTTATATTCGCAACAAAAACACTCATTACTTTGTTCTGGTTTTAATCTGCTGGTTTCACTTATGAAGTTGTCCTTTGTTTTTTGCTTTGGGGGTGTTTTTATGGGAGGAGGAGAAGGTTTACTCAATCTACTGCTACAAACTATCAATGAAAGATAGAAGCATTAAGGTATAATGTTTTAGTTTTTATGACAAAACAAATATATCCATTGACAAAGCCACCATCTCAATTTCAAGCATCTTTGCGAGACAAGTCCTTACCAAGTTTTAATGTTTCTGTTTTTCAGTAAGCCTTTATGAATGTTGATATAATTAAAAAAGACAAAACCAAACCCACTTACTTTTGCACACATGAAGCTGTTCTATAGCTAGTCAAAAAGCTGTAATGCTAAGCAGAAATTTCTCAAAGTCCACTATGTTTGGCATTTTAGCTCATGATGAGAGCAGGGAGCAGAGTGGTGTTTTGTTTTGTAGACTACAAGAAGAGACATGACTGCAGAAGATGCACTATCAGCTCTACTGAATCTTTTTTATTTAACACCTAACAAAATATCTGAGAGAAAGATTAGGTCATGAATTCTGAAATATTCACTTGCACAAACACTTATCTTTCTTCGTATTTATGGAAATCTTTGTTCTAACGGAAGAAACGGACTGAATGAGGTTGCAATTCAGAACCCCCCACAAAGTTCAAAGCTTTGTTGATTTTACAGGGGAACAACTGACAGTAAAAACACATCACTAATCTGTGTAACGGTTCCTTTCTGTTAGCACTTGCTTCTAAGATTATTTTAACATTATTTCTGGTACGACAAACTTTTCCTTGTGGGTTTTTGTTTTTTAAAACTCACCCCAGACTTTGCAGTGTTACCTTTGACTTTCTTATGTCTCTTCTTATTCTGTTTCTCCAAACCCATTTGATTCTTAAGCTTGTATTTTAAAGTTTAGTACTTGAGCAAAGTGCCCAAAACAGTGAGGAAAAGGTGTGCCTCAGGCACGTTATAATACAAAACTTGTCATTTTTTGTTATTTAAAACACACTGTAATAACTGCTGTGGAAAACGATCCTGTAACGTAACTACACATGGAAAATCCTATTTAACTAAAACAGCCCTGCAAAATCATCTTACAATGTTTGTAACTGCTATATTTGGTTATGTTCCAGTAAATTTTACAGATGAGACCTTCCATCTTCCAGGAAATTTATTTTGCATTTTGTAATAAAAGCCTTAAATCTGTATTACAAGATTTTAGTCTACGTTAGTATCTCTGAAGCATTCTGTTTATTTCCGCTGCATAATGATTATAATTAATTTTATTCAAAACGGAAGAAAAGGCCAACAGTAAAGATGAAAAGGATGTTACCTCGCTTCCAGCACACTGAATCATGACCTGGGACATGTAAATCACATTGCCAAGTGTTTTAATATCCTCTCCCTCCCAACAACGGATAGCTTCCGTCAGTATTTGTAGTTCAAGTTCTTTCCGTTTCCGTACTTCTTGACATTGTGCCTAACAAACATAGGGAGAAATACCATCTCTATCAACTCTATCAATCCAGAGCAGGTTAAGGGTAGAAATACCAGTACAGCTGCATTTACTGTTGTGCTTGTAGCATGCAGAAGACAGCACCTAACTTGAAACATTTTCATTTAGATGACGAATAGTCATAGCTCTGTTTCTCAAATTTCTCCTTTACACTTTAAATTTTTGTACTTACAACCCAAACCAGATAGGCTCAGCAGAAGAGAGTAACACAGCTATCATGAATACACATCACTATATAACAAAGCATCTTTCTTTAGTAAAAAGAACCACACCAAATGTGCAAGCTGTGAGTGTGTATAACTGTATTCCTGTTTTTATTAAATGTCTCCAACCTGCTCTACTAGCTGTACTCCCATTCATTTGAATTTTTCTCAACAAGAATCGTTTCCTGTTGTTTATAAAGCACCCAACAGAATGGGATCCCCAAACCTCTTCTGAACACAGATAACACTAATTTTTGCTTTAAAAAATAAAAAATAGAAAATGCCAGGTTACCACCAGCACACGCTCCTAACAGGAAACACAAAACATTAAGTTTATTGTAACTGAGATTGCATTAAATATATGTTCATTGCAACGGACTTTTTAAAAGACAGTAACAGCTTATCTGTTCAAATGAGGCATCCTACTTCAATTATTACTAGAAGTTTTGCATCTTCTGAACTTCACTAGCACTTTTCCCTTCATCCTCTCTCCCACAACTCCAACACCATTCCCCTAGAAGGAATGCACTTTAGAAAAACCTCAGAAGATATACTCAATGTATACCCTTCTTCAGCATACTAGTTATGCTATCGCTAGTAGAAAGGGAGACAAATCATGAGTGACAGGGCAGACCAAGAGGTGCAGAAGGCTTGCATGGCTCTTACATCAGTAGTCGATGTAAGTCCCCAGCAAATTGCCATTCTTAGCTCTGCCCACAAACACCATCAATTTCCAGGTTTTCAAAAATTTCTTATATGATCATTACAAAAAAGCTTTGCTTTTTTAAAGCAATAGAGGGGCCTGAAATTAGAAAACATTCTACTCAAAGTATACATTTTTAAATCACTCTTACAGAAAGATTTTTGAAGGCAGTCATGGATTTTTGAATATCTGGACGATCCGGATGATAGTCCTAAAAACAACAGAGAAAACATATAATAAAAACTCTAGTTCTAGTAAAATTAATAAATTTTTAGAGGCTTAACTTAAAAAACCAAACAATTCTGTAAGACAGAAGTTGTGGACCTATCTGCTCTCTTTTCACAGTCGCCTTATATCAAACACCGGTGGCTTGTAGTAAAAATGAAGAGCCACTTATAACATTCCTACTTATGCCTAAAATAGAGCCAAGGAAGTTTTACAAGACCTAATGGACAAGAAATTTTGGAATCCTAATAGGAAAGTGTTTATTTTAGAGAGTTTTATTTGGTATATTAGCTTTGTCACAAACTAGATTCCTTACAGACTAGTATGTCCCATTGCCACTGACTGACAAACCAAATTGTGTGACAAGACAAAAGACCCCATACGCTTTCTATTTCTCTCCCTCCTTCACACTCCAAAAACCTAACCTATAAAATGCAAAGGCGGAAAGAAGTAGTTCCTCAAACACCTTCCTGTATTGGAAAGATCATTTTTGGAGAGTGTTCGGTGGAAGTCAAAGGGACTATTTTGGGACATGTTTGACACACTGAGGTCCTAAGGTGAGAAGCAGCACTCCTTCTACAAGATAAAGTAGCCTCAAGTAGTATGCAGGAGACACATTCAATGTCAAGTCAAAGACCCTGCAAGAATGTTCTAGGAGTGAAGATTAGCTTCACTGGCTAGTTTTACTTTAAACATTTAGGTTTTACAGGAAGTCTTCCTGCACCAAGTTTTAAACCATTGCAGCCCAATATTTTAGAAGGCTGACGGAAGAGCAAACAAATGCAATTTTGGGTCCCATCATGTTTGACATGTACCTTTAAAATAATTGTTGTCAAATCATCATTAAGCTGGAACATAAATGCTGATAAGATATACCTCCATGTGCCTTTCAAGTTCTTTGAGTAACGTGGGGTATTTATCCAGACGCATAAAAGGTTTGCTGAGGCCCGTGGTCAGTACAAGGATCCCAGGGCTGTTGGCACCTTTCATCTCCATGAATTCTCCTAGCTCCTCACTGTGTACACAAGATATTTAAGCAAATTAAGATCAAATTACCAAGACAATTAAAATTACATTGGATTCTTCACTTCAGTCTTTCATCCGCAACAAATTCTCCCAATAAAACAAGAGGCCAAATAAATCAAAAAGTAGTTCAAGTACAACTTAAGTTTCTGCATTAAATAAAATACAGGAACAAAGACATTAACCCCCAGTATCAGTACAGGCTGGGGGAAGAAAGGATGGAGAGCAGCCCTGCCAAGAGGGACTTGGGGGTGCTGGTGGATGAAAAGCTGGACATGAGCCGGCAACGTGCGCTGGCAGCCCAGAAGGCCAACTGTACCCTGGGCTGCATCAGGAGAAGCGTGGCCAGCAGGTCGAGGGAGGGGATTCTGCCCCTCTACTCTGCTCTGGTGAGACCTCACCTGGAGCCCTGCGTCCAGCTCTGGAGCCCTCAGCACAAGAAGAACATGGAACTGTTGGAGCGGGTCCAGAGGAGGGCTACTAAAACGATCCGAGGGCTGGAGTACCTCTCTTATGAGGACAGGCTGAGGGAGTTGGGCTTGTTCAGCCTGGAGAAGAGAAGGCTGCGGGGTGACCTGATTGCGGCCTTTCAGTACCTAAAGGGGGCCTATAGGAAAGATGGGGAAAATCTTTTTAGTAGGGCCAGCTGTGTCAGGACAAGGGGTAATGGTTTTAAACTGAAACAGGGTAGATTTAGACTGGATATAAGGAAGAAATTCTTTACAACGAGGGTGGTGAAACAGTGGAATGGGTTGTCCAGAGAGGTGGTGGAGCCCCCATCCCTGGGAACATTCAAGGCCAGGTTGGACGGGGCTCTGAGCAACCTGATCCAGTTAGCAGTGTCCCTGCTCACTGCACGGGGGTTGGACTAGATGGCCTCTAGGGGTCCCTTCCAACCCAAAACATTCTATGATTCTATCTGCAGATTTGGGGCCCATCCAGAGAACAACAAACACAAGACCAAATCCACCGTTCTAGGCAACTGATGCTCAAAGACAGCGCCTAAATGCTACCCCATCCAAGCAACGATTACAGCATAAAGCAGTTTGCTCTTTATTTTATTACTCAGCTCTTTATTCTAGTAAAATGACATCTGACCTTAGAAGTGGTTTATAGAGGTAATACACAAGCATAAATGAGTTAATGGCTTCATATTTAATCAAGACTTGTTATTTTTAAGGTATCAGGCACTAATGGGAAGACACAGAATGTTTTAGAACCTTTTTTCCTCCCACACTTACTTGTTTAATGATCTCATCTCACACATGCAAGGTGTTATTGCAAAATAACCAACCAACAGCCATACAAATGGTAGACCATAGTAGAAATAATTACTGTGCAATCTATTCTCAAACAAATTGGGGTTTCACTGAGGGTGCACTTACACAACACACTCGTTTTGACAGCACAGCTGCTGTAAGAAATCTACACTCTCCAAATATCATGAGCTGCAACTTCACCTATCCAGTTCTTTCATATTTGAATCATTTCTAAGAACTGGCCCAGCCTCTCAACTTTTTACATTAACTCGGTTAAAGCAGCGCATCCTGGGAATTTCAGCTCACCTTGCTATCAAGGAAACTTAAAATAGCTGTATCTTCTGCTTCCTTGTAAAGCAGACACTTCTAGAGTTTAAATCACCAGGAACAAAATGAGCCCTCTCCCTGGGGAAAGAATGATACAGCAGCACCTGGGCTGATTTCCAGGCTTCAGAAAATACAAGCTGCAGAAGATCATGGGATTCTAAAGACAAAATCTAAACAAAGGAACTCCAGAAAGCTGCTTATTAAAAAGATCTTGCATTAAAGTTGCGCCATTCTAGATGTCTGTCTAGGGTTGTTCATGTTTTGAGCCCCTGTTACAGTAAATTAACTAGTTCTCAAAAAAACCCACAACAAAACCCACTATTCTCATGTGACAGTCATGTAAATTCTACTCTACGATATCCTGAAAGCCCTTACTGATTAATACCATTACGCTCCCTTAATTCAGAATTACTACTTAAATTTCTTTCCCCTCCTCGGTTATTGGCATAGTCTCATTTTTTAAAGGAAGCCTTAGCTGCTACCAGATTCATTTTCGAAACTGTAAAAAGTGTCAAACACCAAACAGCCATAAAGGAGGGAAACTTGTACATTATGGCCACATTAACAAAAAGAGAAGGGGCAAGGATTTCCAAACTTAGGGCATAGCGTTTCCATGCAGAAGTGAAAGCAAATGTTGACCTGTTCAGTTTCCCTAGGGAAAAAACACACTGATAGGACACTTCCATAATACACGTGCTCAATTATCAGTGAGTCATGCTATATAAAAGCATTACATAAATTAAGACAAAACAGACCTCCCTACCTCCCCCAAGACATACGCACACTCCTTCCCATTTCAGAACAAGTTACACTTTGCTTATTAATGTCATTTGTCCAAATACACGAAGAGAGCAGAACAAGAACACGAATAGTGACCTTCCCATCCCAATTTAAGTGCTCCACCCACCATCCCACCTGGCTCTCTCTTGTCCCAGCTGCTAAAGCTTCCCCCAAGCTCACAGAAGGTACTTTTCCATACAGTTTACTCCAATGTTTACTTGTCTTCAGATTAGTTAATTGGTATTTACTTACACTACCTTACTTGAATACACCCAGCACTGTTTCTGAATTGTCAGGTCTGATACAACCTTACACAACCTCTTTCAGAGCACTTCACCTCCCTTCTAACCAGGCCCTGGCACTCCTCGGTGCATGCGTGTGTGCAATTTCTGCTATACTCAACTGCAGAGTTGAGAAAGTGGGCAAGGGGATTTCCCAGCACCTGCTTTGCATTTTAGAGATGCAAAGAGAATGGCTGGGCACCCTTAAGATTGCCCACAGCTCCACCAGGCAGACCTTGCTGCATCCCTCTCAAGTGACATATATCAGCAACTCCAGGCCTCCTAAAATCAGCTTCTGGTTTTAGCCAAAATTAAAACCCACTGAAAAACCTCCTACAGTTACCTTGCATGGAAAAATTATAATAATGCACCACAGATAAACCTGAGTACTTTTACTTCTTAAATCTAAATTTAAGCTAGAAAGCTGGCCAACTTGGAATACCTAGAGCCTGAAGACCTACTTTGCCTTACGCTTTCTTGGTCACAACATTAAAACAAATCACACCAAACTCCAGAACTTGACAACTGGTTCTGGTGGCACCCTAAAAAAGATTAAGTATTTTTGACTCGTACTTATGTTTTGGTTTTACAGGGTTACCCGCTACTCACTCGCTGAGGATTCAGGCTAATTCGCAAGAACACTAAGCCAAGTGGCTACAATGTGGTGGCTCAAGGGAAGCAGCTGTTTCCAGCAAGGTGATGGGGTGGACAAACAAGGGTACAGCACCCAGTTTCCACAGAAAGCTTTATCAAAGCTCATCTGTGGAAAGCCCTTCTGTCTCAAGGCACTGAGTGGTTTTAAATTTCAATTGGCCGTGTATATGACACTCATCATGTGTACACTACTGCTTTTTTGTTCCATCCATCAATTCTCCCTGTAAGCATCACCACCCATGTCAGCATCAAAGTTACAGTACCTATGGTACTTGATATGGATCTCCAAGCAAACAGTTAAACTCATTCTTTGCGTTTTGTTTGCTTCAGCCCGATGTGCAGCCCCTGCTGCCTAAACTTTATCAACTACTCCCTTTATGTGTATCTGCTCTTCCTCCCCATTTCAGGTACTACAATCCATACGCCTGTCCACACAGCTTCTCTTTTCTCCACAACATACCAGTACACTCTACAGGACATGCCAATCGCAAATACCCCAGGGCATTCAATTTAACATTGTTCTGAACAGCCTGATTTTTGCCTTGAGATTGCAGAGACACAAAAATCCTCATTCCTATTTGCTTCGGCTATCTCCACGCTGCTGGGTGCAGACAAATGCATTATATAAATGGTATTTGCTGAGCTATTCATTAACACAATGCTTTTTTTTTTTTGCTTTTTTTTTTTTAATTTAATGCTTCTACAGTAGGAGGAACATTGGTTATTACCATTTCACCCACATTCACATTTCTCATTTTCATTATCACTGTACCGTTTCTTCATGACTTTGGCATTACAAAACAGATGTGCCTGAAAACAGGAAAAAACTCACTGTAGCTTGAATTCAAATCAATTACTTGGAAACCTGAAATACAAACCTGATACTATCTTGTTTTTGCTGTCTACTCTGCAATTCCTTTACTTAACCACACTCTGTGGTCACACAATGTTGCAGCTGTTTCCAAGCCATGTAACACAAGATACTTGGTTGTTTATCACCTCCTTTTTACTTAATTACACTATAGGAACCTACAGAGCAAGTTTAACCCTCAGCTCACTGGAAATGTACACGAAGTCCTGAAAAACACGCTTAGCTGTGACATCATCAGGAAGCCTTTTACACCCAAGCAGTGTTAACAGGGGTAATTAAAACTTAATGACGTAGTTTTCCTCCCAACATTCCCAGGAGGACAATGTTTTCTTTCATACCCTTCTGTGCTTCCTTCTGACGAGTCCTGACATGCCCACCTGTTCAAACTCTAATATGAACACACACACATTCTTTTAATACAACAGTACCCAAAACTTTGAGCAGTTCTATCATGCAGACCCCGTTAGCAGTCTACTCATGCTATACCAACCTGCTACCTATGCAGCTTCATGGACATAAAATATCTGGCAAAATGGATGTTACTTTAGCTCAAAGCTTGGAAGTGAGCATCCTTCATTTATTCAGAGAGGACGAATACAATACAGAACATAACGGAAAGGTTTACTTTCAGCAAAATACAGGTGGGTTAAAATATTGTTTGAATAGAACAGCTCACAACTGTGTTTTAATTAATAGCAGCTTAAAAGTCAGTGGTGTTAGCTTAAGAGCACAGCCGCTTTGCCAAAGACAATGGCTCTTTCATGTCACAATTTCAGTTGATGCCTGCAAGGACCACGCTCTCCCAGACAGTATATGCTAAATACAACTCTGGCCCACAGCTAAGCAGTATGTTTTAAAAAAAAAAAAAAAGTATGATTTAGCTGAACAGGAAAAACTTTTGAACAGTGAAATCAACTTAGTGACAACTGCCTAAATAAGTAGCTTTTCAGAGTGAGGCAGCTGAGATTTGAATTCACTAATTGTGTCATTTTTACAGAACAAAATGCAGAGAAGCATACAGAAGTGCTGTGCTTCATTTATCCTGAAATCTCAAGCTGAAGAGTTCTCCCCACTCCAAACTAAAGTTCATTCACAGCTTGAGATATTTTAAAGGTTACCATGAAAAGTGTCTTTAAGCCCTATAAATATATTCAAATCTTCCTTAGTACAGCTGCCCCAAAAGCTGCAAATCAGCCTGGGGGGAGGGAAGAAAACATGTTCAGATGTGCCTACAGTAGCAGAAGGCAAAAAGAAAAAAAAAAGCCATTTAAACTTGAGGAAAGCACATCCAGGAACTAAAACCATATACATTTAAAATTACAACTTACACTTCTGAAGCAGGTCTCTGTTTGTAATAGATGGAGCAGGAGCTATCACTGCTGAGGGGTCTGAGGACTGCACAGAGGCACCGCATTTTGAGAGCGTTGTGGCACAGCTTGGCTCAGCAACCCCTCAACTGCGGCTTTTAATTTCCTAGTGCTAAACTTCCCAGTCAAGCTCCTCTCCCGGGGACTGTTGCTTGGCGTATGACATCAGCCTGCACACTTGCAGGCTCAGGGATGCACCAAAGTGGGGGAGGCACAAAGAGTTTTCTGACTCAAGCTGATCTGTATTCCTCGCTCCAGTTACTCAGAGTAATTGTGATGTTTCAGCTCCACAGATTTTATCCAGACTGCTAGGTCTGTGATACAAGTGCAGAATATGCTTGGGACGTGTTATCTAAGAGAACAGAAGAATCTAGCGAAATTAATGTTTGAACAAGCAAAAGTTTGTGAATCACTTGCTTCCAGCTAAGAACTGGCTCAACACTTGCCACTTTGCAAAATTAAAAAAGTAGGCTTATATTACTAATTTTTAGCTGCCTTTTCATCAAATTACATTTGTTTTTGGAAACATTTTTCTTCCCTTTTGTTTTAAAATAATCAGTATTGTTTAAACAAAGTAAAAAAGCTTAAAAACCTCCCCCCAATAATTACATACTTAATGCTGATTACATTGGGTCTGTACTCTGTATTTCTTCAGAAGAGTTTTATGTCGACTGTTAAGACTTTTTTTTTTTTTCCATTATGCTATCCACCCTTCAATGAGTTCTATACTCAAATATCTTTCCTCTTGTCATTTTGGATGCAGTCCACAAAGTCCCAGTCCTAGCTTCTGCCTCCTTTTCTTTGCTGGAGTTTCCCCTTGCACTGAACTTTGTGGCTGGTGATCTTCCCCAGGTAGGCAACATCTCATGTTCCTGGGACTCCTTACTCCACTGCAATTATCCATTTCTGTACTTTGTATCCAACTGAGGTTTTTTAATTTATTTGAGGGAAATTCATTCTTTCATGCCTTAGGTTGCTCATCCTGTTTCTTCTCTTACTGGAAGGCAAGCATATGTCTATGATCAGAAGCACACACAGCAATCAACGCTACTTTGACTAAACACTACACCCTCAAGGCAGTCCTGCTCTCACCAGCTAGCAAGATTCTCTCCAAAAATAACACCTACCCTTGGACTTGAACTGGGATTCTCAAGAAAAACTAAGGGATATTAGAATCTGAAACCTCATACGATGCAGCCAAAGAGGTACGACTGTATATAGGAATAAAGTAAATAAAATAGGGACTGTGTACAGTGGCACTATAGCCACTACGAGAGAAGGGAACAAGGAGAACAAGCTGAGCAAAACACTGATCTCTGCAAGAGCCACCACTCGGTACCTGTACCTGACGAGCTCCACCACTTCAGCTCTAGCCAGTGGCTAAGACACAATTACAAGACATGACAACAGACCTAAGGAAAAAATGACTCAATTCTTAACAATTTTTGATTCATTACACAGAAAGAATTTTAATTCTGGAAAAAAATGCAATGGCCCTGAAAAAATTCCTGAGACAAAAAGTACCTATCACATTTCAAGACTGTATGAAATGGGATAAATTATTTTGAGTACCAACTGTAACACCTGGATAAAACTTACAGTGCCACAACTGGAACAAAGAAGAGAATCTGTTCCCAAACTTAATAGAAGTTCTTGTTGTGATTATCAGAGGCAAATACAACCTCAGAAACATGCAGCTCTGGACTCTGAACTCCTGTATGGGCTGTAATCGGTTTTATTCCCATTTCTGCATATTCACATACATTCAGGTCTCTAATGATATTCGTTTCAATAGTTTTACTATTAATTATTAACTTAAGGAAATGAAAGACATTTGTGGCTTTGAAGATTTGAACATGAAAAATCTCTTATTCGTTAAGTAATATAATTAACCCCCTTTGCCCCCAAATGTGTTTTCATATAAACACGCACATACATGAACATATATACACACACACCCTCTTATTTTGTACTAACTAAATAAAAGCCTCCATGTTGCTGCTACATATGATCAAGAAGCAAGTGACAAAGAAAAGAAAGAGGAAACACAGGCTGGCATTCATACTGAATGGCCTTTAAAAAAAAAAAGTCACATTCCAATTGAATGCCTATTTTAAATCTCCAGCCCCATCTCAAGTACTGCTATTTAGAATCAAGTTCACAAAAATGCTATTCAAAAAAGAAGCTTTTGACTAGAAGTCCAAAATAATTCTGAGTTAATACCATCAGGTGTTATCTATACATATGTATACACACACAGTCTTTACCACGTGTCAATGACATTTTAACAGGTACTACAACATTGCTCTAAGAGCATGCTTGATACTTCAGCAAATGACATATAAAAGCCTCATATGTCTAATAGTTTATCAATTAATTAAAAATTATAGCCAATTTCCTTTGTTTTTAGCCAGTGACACTAAAACCACATAATAAAACTAGCATATTTTATAAATTAAAAAAAAAAATAGAGGTAAAGTTTGAAGTTTCACCTAGAGCAATTATCTAGGAGACCTTTTTGTTTATTTTTTTGTTGGTATGGTTCCCCACCAAAAGCAAATGAACTTAATAAACTGCAGAAAGTATTAATTCTGTGATACAATAATCTGACTTAAAATTATCTGCTAGGTTGTTTTGTAGAAAGGCTTTCAGAAGCACAGTTAATGCACATAGGTTCAGTTTATGAAGTGCGCAGAGTTCATGGCAAGAAATAATCTGGTGCAGACAGTTAGAATTTGTTTTGAATCAAACCGCTCCAGACTGTTCCTTTTTCCTCTCTAAACCACCACTGAATAGCACAGCTGTTACAAACATGATATTCAAATCCAAGAATTCAGCAAACATCTATTTCTCTGCCATATTATTGCTGGTATTAACACACATATAATGCTTTTGGATCCTCTGCTAAAACTATACCGCAAAAACAGCCAACAGATCATCACTGTTTCTTAAAAGCCTTAAACCTCAGTCTTTGGTATCTCTGAAAAAGTCCAGTTCAGTATTAATCTAGTATTCACTGCAGTGTAGTTGTTTCATTATTATTACAATCATGACTACTCTCAAACCTCACAGTAATTTTTACATTAAGGTTTACTAGGGATGCTTTTACACAATAAAAAACATCTCAACTAAATAGACAAGGAGATAGTTCTGATTAGTTCCCTTTTCTTCATGCCTTCAATCAGTTTGTTATTCTCAGCAGAAAGTCTTTTTTCCCCTTACCTTTAAAGCAATGTAATTAAAAGCTTTCTGGCATTCTGAGAGGAAAACGTTCAGAACTACTTAAAGTCACCTGATTTCTTCACAGCAGCTGTCTCAGGGAGAATTTTTAGTCAAGCCACTTGCTACCTACAGCAGTGGTGTTCAACAAAAATGAAGGCCTTCGAATAATAAAATAGGGGTAATTAAAAAAACCAGCATTCACTTCTGTTGACTCATGCCTAGCATTACAATAGCATTACACAGAAAGCTGTTTATCAGAACTTACCTCCCCTTGAGCTGCCTCTGAGAACAATACAATTACTTTGAACTTACTTCCACATCCAAATTACTTAACTGCTCTATGATACCTATATTGACTCTACCAGGACTTGGTATCAAACTGACTTGGCAGACCAGAAGCTGAATTTTTCTCAAGACAACCTGTGCCCAAAGCAACACGGAAGAGAGGAGATGCTACTCCCTGTTTTCCAGGAGTTCTGAAAGTTAAGATGATGATCACATTACTATCACTTGCTATCATCCATCTATAGGTTAAATCCTAGACCTTTGTATGGAAATAGCATAACAGCACAAACAAACAAAAAACCTAAGCCTAAGAGTATTAAAAACCCCATAGGCGTGGATCACCCAAATATTTTACCATTTACAGAAAGTGGTACTACAAGTAGGCCATTTGAAAGAAAACAAACACTAAGAGGTTTCATCAGGGGGTTTTAAGCATGTGTTGTCTTGTTTAATTCTAATTCATCATTGCTTCTGACAAAAAAGTGATGCAAGTACTTGGAAGAAGGTAACATAGAAAACAACTCAATTATGCTCCTCTTTGTTTAGGAAGAGTTATAATATTCAAAACATATTTGCTTTGGTCTATCAGAACAAGACAAAAGGGGGGAGCAAAAAGAACAGATATGCTGCTCAAATTTGTTCTATGTCTAACTTTCAAGAGGAGGTCATGGTTCTGTCCTGCACCATGAGCAAACATAAATAGCCCCAAAACTAACAGCTGCTGCAGCACATGCTCATGGGGAGAGTACATAGGACAAGTTTATGAAAGCAGACTTCTTCAATCAAATTCTAGCGTCAATTCTCTTCCCTCAAGGTGATACAGGACATCATCTATGCAAATTCAAGATCACTCCCAAAGCTATGCAACGTCCATCAAGTTAACTCAGCACCCTACTTGTTACACACAGAAAATACTCACTGTAAACTTGAAAAGCTCACACTCCTTTCATATCACTCAAAAGTAAAGCTAAGGGTATACCATTATACGTACAAATTGTACAGGCTTTTTACAGGGCTAAGGTACAATTCACCAACTGTTTACTAGTAATCATGCCAATTATGCTGTAATTCCACAAACTTGTTCTGATCTCAACATTTTTTAGAGAAAGATGATAGTCAGTACACTTAAGTTTTACATACTCAGAGTCTAGCACACGTTCTTTAATTGAGAAAATATTCTCAAATAATTGATAACACACTGCCAAAACAAAGAAGCTGGTCCTGATCACATGGAACAGCTTTGTGTTGTGCAGTTTTTTTGTCATTTAAAAAAAAATACACTACTACTATTTTTTTCTTAAATAAGCTCTACCATACCAAATGCGCGTCAGAAGAGGCATCACAGCTTTACAACACAAGTGTATTTTATGCGCTTTTTTTGTATCAGACTTAAGACCACAAAGTAAACATACCTGTGTTCTGTGAGAACATTTACCGCTGATGGGTGGTTGGCACAGTACGCAAGGTATAAGCTTTTCATTTGTGGCATCAAATTTAGAAAACATCCTCCAACCCTCTGCTGAGCTTCAGGCAACCTAAAAACAGAGTAATAAAGATGAAATTACTGTAATACTAACCAGACACAGAAATAAATTAAAGCCTGGAAAAGGAGTGTATATTAGTTTTTTTTTTTTTTTCCTTTTTTGTTCTAAATAAAATCAACAGATAGATTTCTATGGTCACTGACCAGCCACCAACCCCTTTCTCTTCCATCTTTACAGCTTCAACCCTGTAACTGCCAGGCCTTGATTATGCCACCACAATATAGGCACAATATGGTACACAGCTGTAAAATGGTCATTCAGCAAAATTTTTTCAAGAATTAGTGGTATTTAGCACCTTCTTTAGGAGTTTGATTTTCAGTCTACATACCTATCTGTTAGAACAGTTTACTGTCCACTTACATATGTCATGCCAAATCTTAAAAGCAGTATTTCAGCACTTAGACAAAAACCGGATAGAGTAGCAACAGGATTCTCTCCTTCTACCCTACACCAGCAGAGATGATAGGCTTAAAATATTCATTAAGAGAGCTAAGTACCATATTAAGCTCTGATAGCACAAATAGAAGCCAGTTACAGTGCAGTAACAGGCTGTTTTTACACAATTGCCACTCATCTTGCTTTTTTAAGGACCATAAAGCACTTTTATGTTGGTCTGTAACCAGGGCAAGAGCGCTGCTTTACCACCACCAGTACAGAAATACTTTCTATAACTCATACTTTCTTCATCTTTCATATTCGAATGCACCACATTTGCTAAGCAGTGACGGAAAATTTTGCAGTTTTTTTCAGAAGAGCTTATTTTCTCTAGCATAAAATGGTGCTTAAATAACAGCAGCCTCAGTGACTTTGGCAAAAAAAAGATGACTCAGCAAGAGAAACAGTATTTAGAAGAAAAGCTTACTTTTCCACAGTCTTGTTGAACCTAATTAGTTTTGATCAGGTTTGTCAGAGGAATATACACACACTCATTCACATAAATAAGGGAGGACAGGATATGAAGAAAGATAATATGAATATACACCATGTCTTTTTCAAAAGGTTTTAGCAGAAACTGTCGTCTCAAATTGCACTAAGAAAATATCTGGAGTATAAATATCTGAAATTGGCTGTGTGGCACCAGCTTAGAACTGGTACAATCAGCAGAAAGTAAAGTCTGACTTCTGATTTTGCATCTGCATAAGCAGGGGAAAAAAAGAAAAATAAAAATGCAACTCTTCCAGTCTTATTCTTAGTGCCTCCTTAAGCTGCGTACTTCAGATGGAAATAAAAGCATAGTCACATACTTTTCTAAAATAATTTTCAAGACAAACATAAACAGATGGGAAGAAGTATATACTCTAACCAGCCATGCTTCCCTACTGCTACCATATTACCATTGTCAGAACCACTCAAGAATATCCATACTAGATTGCTTCCTATGTAAAAAAAGAATAAATTTGACAAACAAGTGAGCGATATCGTAAGGGTGTCAGAAAGGATGAAACCCTGTTATTTTCTACAGGATAACTCCCACTTAAAGGACTAAACCTCTTCAGCAGCAGGTTGTACGGACAATAGCCAATTGTATAGCCCACGCTGAGGTTAACCAGAAGATGGGACACCAAGTTTTCACCAGTCCTAGACTACAAGCTTTGCCCTGATGCCTTGTCTGCCCTGTTGCCTTGTCTAAACCCACTGTACAACATGTGCAAGGAGATGAAATGTTTCAGTTTCTCAGTACATATCCTTTCCTTGTATAAAGATTGCATCTCCTAATATAAATATGCTGAGTCGTTGCTTCAGCCTGTTTGCAAGTTGAGACATACAGTAGATTTTTTTGTTGGTATCATCCACTTAACTACTCTTAAAACCAGTATTTCACACTGCTCTAAAGCTAGATGAGTCCTCAGCAAGTACTCAACAGACATACTGTTAGCACAGTCAAAGGTGTTCATGCTAACATTAGTTCTAACAATTCTCTCTGGAAGAATATTGGTTTTGTTTAAATAAAAGGTTTTTTTAGAAGTCCAGATTTTCTGTAAATGTCCCAAACATGTACATAAAGTCTCTACACTTCAATGTTTAGCATATTCCCGTGGAAAAAGTGAGAGATGCTCCAGTGAACATCAGTAGAAAAGAAACATTCACCTTTCCAGGACAGCCACTCCTTCAGGCAGGGGATGTTCCCATCCTGCTCTAACACAGGCAACTTGTCCCACTCCTTAGGTTTGCTCATAGTAGTTAAAATGCAAAGTTCATCCCAAGAAATATTCCCCCAAATTTCAAAACAGTAACTCTGTCTCCTACTATGCTATTCAGTCCCTCTGTACGGTGTGGGAAGACCTATCCAATATCAAGTCCAAACTGACTGTTCAGATGTGCAAAACGAGGCAAGGGAAACACGCTTTCTTATTTGAAAGCAACATTCATTATAGACACCTAGAAAATGACAGCTGAGTCCCCAGCTAGCACATCATGCCAGATACACTCTGATCACATTATCAGTGCTCCTTACATTAAAGGCTAAAGGCTAGGGCCCATATTTCATTGCCTGCACCTTTATTTCAAGAAAAGTTTAAATTCTGAAACCAGGAGAGTGGCTGCTTCTGCAGGTATTTAGGGGAAAACCAGGGGCATCCCCCAGCATACTGCGGGAATGCTATTCTTGCAGCTTTCCAAGCAGCATTTCCTGCCTAGCAGCTGCTGCCCTTTAATAAATCTAAGCATGAGCTAGTAATACATTCTTCAAGTAATAGATGTAGCAAAAGTCTCAAACTCTGAAGACATACTCAAGGTGTATAACTCAGTATTAAATAGCAAGAGGCCCCAATAAAGAGTTGCTGAAAATGATTAAATTGTCTTTTCATACTGTAGTGCTGGGAGGGGGAGAGCGAATTATGGCTGTTTGCACCAAGCAGACATCTGTGTCTTCTCAGTCTGCTGTTCTTTTAGCGGAATGAAAGACACATTATTCTCTTTTACATGTTGCACATGCATTGCAGCTTTATACTGCACATTCTTTGTTGAATTAAAATAATTAACAGACTTTATGAGGGGGTGGCAACTCATCCCCTTTGACTTCTCTAATCCATGCACTAGTTGCAAGTGTTCTACTATTTTCAGAGGAACGATTAATAAATTATCTTTATCTCCTTTAACTGCTGAAAAAAACAATTTAAAGCCTATCACATCATATAAACCTTTTAGTAATTAATGTGTTCAGTAAGGAGCATAGTTATTTTACAATTTATTCTGAAGCTGACATCCCAATAGCCTTCTCCTATTTGATACTTTAATTAAAAAGGCATCACATATAAATATTCTATTTATACACTTATATAAATGATAATAACTTCAGTTATAAAAAGGCCAAAGACATGTTTTGATTTCATTTACAGAATTAGAGAACCATATTGAAGCCTCTGCTGTTGTACGTATGCTAGAGGCATCATCATACAGCTATGTCTAAGCCAACTAACAGGTTATCTGCTTGTTGCAAGTTACATCCGATAGCTATCAGTTCTGTTTCTCCAGACTTAAACTGGGTTCCCACTGCATGACAATTTGAGAAAAGAAAGAAAATACCTTGTTGGTCAATCACACTTACTTTAAAATTCCAATCAAAGCCAGTGATCAGAACCGGACTAAAGCTTGGTTGGCAGCTGACAGAGAAAGAATGACATTATAGAATATAGAATCATAGAATCACCTCGGTTGGAAAAGACCTTTAAGATCATCGAGTCCAACTGTTAACCTAGCACTGCCATCCCACCACTAAACCATGGCCCTAAGCACCTCATCTATCCTTCTTTTAAATACCTCCAGGGATGAGGACTCCACCACCTCCCTGGGCAGCCCATTCCAGAGCCTGACAACCCTCTCGGTGAAGAAGTTTTTCCTAATGTCTAGCCTAAACCTGCCCTGGCGCAGCTTCAAGCCATTCCCCCTCGTCCTATCATCTGTTACCAGGGAGAAGAGGCCGACCCCCACCTCACTACAGCCTCCTGTCAGGCAGCTGTAGAGGGCGATCAGGTCTCCCCTCAGCCTCCTCTTCTCCAGGCTGAACAACCCCAGTTCCCTCAGCCGCTCCTCGTATGACTTGTGTTCCAGACCCCTCACCAGCTTGGTTGCTCTCCTCTGGACCTGTTCCAGCAAGGCAACATCTTTCTTGTAGTGAGGGGCCCAAAACTGAACACAGTATTCGAGGTGCGGCCTCACCAGCACTGAGTACAGGGGCACGATCACTTCCCTGCTCCTGCTGGCCACACTATTCCTGATACAGGCCAGGATGCCATTGGCCTTCTTGGCCACCTGGGCACACTGCTGGCTCATATTCAGTCGGCTGTCAATCAGTACCCCCAGGTCTTTTTCCACCAGGCAGCTTTCCAGCCACTCTTCCCCAAGCCTGTAGCGCTGCATGGGGTTGTTGTGACCAAAGTGCAGGACCCGGCACTTCGACTTGTTGAACCTCATACAATTGGCCTTGGCCCATCGATCCAGCCTGTCCAGGTCCCTTTGCAGAGCCCTCCTCCCCTCCAGCAGATCAACACTACCACCCAGTTTGGTGTCATCTGCAAATTTACTGAGGGCACACTCAATCCCCTCATCCAGGTCACTGGTAAAGATATTAAACAAGACTGGCCCTAAAACTGAGCCCTCGGGGACACCACTTGTGACCGGCTGCCAACTGGATTTAGCTCCATTCACCACGACTCTCTGGGCTCGGCCATCCAGCCAGTTTTTAACCCAGCGAAGAGTACATCCATCTAGGCCGTGAACTGCCAGCTTCTCCACGAGAATGCTATGGGAGACTGTGTCGAAGGCTTTGCTGAAGTCCAGGCAGACAACATCCACAGCCTTTCCCTCATCTACCAGGCGGGTCACCTGGTCATAGAAGGAAATCAGGTTGGTTAGGCAAGACTTGCCTTTCGTGAACCCATGCTGACTGGGCCTGATCCCCTGATTGTCCTCCATGTGCCTGGTGAGCACACTCAAGATGAACCGCTCCATAATCTTCCCCGGTACCGAGGTCAGGCTGACTGGTCTGTAGTTCCCCGGATCCTCCTTCCGGCCCTTCTTGAAGATAGGCGTCACATTTGCCAACCTCCAGTCATCTGGGACCTCCCCTGTTCTCCAGGACTGCTGATAAATGATAGAGAGTGGCTTGGCAAGCTCCTCTGCCAACTCCTTCAGCACTCTTGGGTGGATCCCATCCGGCCCCATAGACTTGTGGATGTCCAGGTGGCATAGCAGGTCAAAGACTGCTTCCTCCTGGATTATGGGGGGTTCATTCCACTCTCTGTCCTCATCTTCCAGCTCAGGAGGCTGGGTACCCTGGGGATAACTCGTCGGGCCATTAAAGACCGAGGCAAAGAAGGCGTTGAGTATCTCAGCCTTTTCCTCATCTTTAGTGGCAAAGTTCCCCCTTGCATCCACTAGTGGATGGAAGTTCTCCCTGGCTCTCTTTTTGCTGTTAACATATTTATATAAACTCTTCTTATTATCCCTTACAACAGTGGCCAGGTTAAATTCCAGCTGGGCTTTTGCCTTTCTAATCTCCTCTCTGCATAACCTGACAAGATCCCTGTACTCTTCTTGGGTTGCCTGCCCCTTCTTCCAGAGCTGGTAAGCTCTCCTTTTTTCCCTTAGTCGCACTAGTAGTCCTCTGTCCAGCCAGGCCGGTCGTCTTCCCCGCTGATTTGTCTTACGGCACATGGGGACAGCCTGGTCCTGTGCCTTTAAGACTTCTTCCTTGAAAAACACCCAGCCTTCCTGGACCCCTTTGCCCTTCAGGACTATCTCCCAAGGGATTCTCCCAACCAGCGTTCTGAGCAGGTCAAAGTCCGCCCTCCGGAAATCCATGGTGGCGGTCTTGCTGACCCCCTTCCTTACCTCACCAAAGATCGAAAACTCTACCATTTCATGATCACTAAGGCCTAGATGATTTCCGACCACCACCTCTCCCACCAGTCCTCTGTTAGTGAACAGGAGGTCAAGCAGGGCACTTCCCCTGGTAGGCTCACTTACCAGCTGTGTCAGGAAGTTATCTTCCACACACTGCAGGAACCTTCTGGACTGTTTCCTTTCTGCTGTATTGTATTTCCAGCAGATGTCTGGGAAGTTGAAGTCCCCCACAAGAACAAGAGCTCGTGACTGAGAGAGTCCTGCCAGCTGCTTGTAGAATTCTTCGTCAACATCCTCATCCTGGTCGGGTGGTCTGTAACAGACTCCCAACAGGATATCTTTCTTGTTGGCCTTCCCCCTCATCCTCACCCATAAGCATTCTGCCTCATCACAAGTGTCAAGCTCTGAACAATCTAAACACTCCTTAACATACAGAGCCACCCCGCCGCCTCTCCTTCCTTGCCTGTCCCTTCTGAAGAGTTTGTAGCCATCCATCGCAGCACTGCAGTCATGGGAGGCATCCCACCACGTTTCTGTGATGGCGACTACATCATAACCATCCTGCCTCACAATGGCTTCCAGCTCCTCCCGTTTGTTGCCCATGCTGCGTGCATTAGTGTAGATGCACTTGAGCTGGGCTGTCGGTTTCCCCCCCAGCAATGGGGTGACCCCCCCAGGCTCCTCTCTAGTGAGCCTGTTTATATCCCCTCCCCCCTTCAGGCCTAGTTTAAAGCCCTCTCTACAAGCCCCGCCAGTTCATGAGCAAGGATCCTTTTTCCCTTCTGAGAGAGCTGGGCAACATCTGCTGTCGACAGGCCCGGTGCCATGAAAACCTCTCCATGGTCAAAGAAGCCCAAGCCCTTCCGATGGCACCAACCTTTGAGCCACACGTTAACCGCTCTAGCTTTCCTATTCCTTTCCGTGTTCCCTCCTGACACTAATGGGATCGAGGAGAGCACTACCTGCGCTCCTGATCCTTCAACCATTTTCCCTAGTGCCCTGAAGTCCCTTTTGATCAATTTGGGGCTTCTCTCTGGCAATTCATCGCTGCCTGCCTGTATAATCAAGAGCGGATAGTAGTCAGAGGGCCGTACCAGACCAGGGAGTCTCTTGGCAATGTCCCTGATCCGGGCCCCAGGGAGGCAGCAGACTTCCCTATGGGATGGGTCTGGGCGGCATATTGGGCCCTCCATTCCCTTCAGAAGGGAATTGCCCACAATTACCCTTCTTTTTTTCTTTGTACAGTCGGTCTTGATAGGTAGGGGTGACCGTCTCTCCCTAGCCAACCCCCTGGTTGGGCCTTCATCCTCATCTTCAGTTGCCTGGCCCTCAACTTCCAGAGCCCCATAGCTGTTACGCAAGGGCAGCTGGGAAGGTGAAGGAGCCCGGGAGGGGACTCTCCTCCTGCCCCGAGCAGAAACCTTTTTCCATCCCTCATCATCTCTTGGGTCTCTAGCTTCTGCCTGCCGGCCAGAGGACAGAGGATCCTCTGCTACCTGCGGAGCCTCTGTCTGTTGCCGTGGCCTGAGGGATGGTAGAGTGCGGCTCCACCAGTCTATCTCCATCTCGCATTCTCTAATACTCCTTAATCTCTCCACCTCTTCTTTCAGCTCTGCCACCAGGCAGAGCAGATCATCGACCTGCTCACACCTGAGACAGCCCCTGTCCTTACCAATCTCTGGTACAGCTGACAGGCTGAGGCACTCCCTGCAGCCAGCGACCTGGACAGCCGCATGTTTCTGTTTAGGCGGGGACTCCGTCTGAGTCGCCACGTTCCTTCTGGCAACGGCTTTCAGATGAGTGGAAACCATTGCGCTCTCCTCGTTTGGGTGTCTATGGGTGCTAGTCGAGTGACCCTCCGAGCCAGGAGGGGAGAACGCGCCCTGCCTGCGCAAACTGCCGCCCCACGCCCTTCTGACGCGCCACGCCCTGTTTGCCCGTCCTGTTCGCTGCGCTCCGGGTCGCCCGCTCGCCCGGGGGTCCTTTCGCCCTGGGGGGGGGGGTTGGGGTCCCCTCTCTCTCCCTGTGCTTTTTCGCCTTTTTGCCTCCGCGGGTTTTGCCGTGGTTTTGCCGCTTCAGAAAGGGTCCCTCGGCGCGATCCTCTGCTCCCGAACCCTTCGCCTCAGTGGCTTCTCTTGCTCTGTTCACTGCCAGAAATCCACCCTTTTGCAACTGAAGACTCCATCAGCGTCTTTCTGCCTTGTCAGTTACAGCTCTTTTCCATCCATCAAAACAAACTCAGCTTGATCAGTCAAAAACCACACTTCCAAAGCAGATCAGCTGGAAGATTCTTGCTCAATGCTAGACAGACTCCTTTCATACACCACTTTCGTTTGGTAAATAAACAAGTCAAAGGCATAAGTAACCCCAAACAAATCCCTCCGATGGTGCCCAGCATCCAGGCAGGCAGACAAGAAGTGTTCCCAGGCCTGTAACAGATGGAACAGCCCACAGGAGCACCGCAGTGATGCTGCAACAGAGGCCAAGCTGCACAGGTTCAGTGAGGACAAACCTTTAGCAATGCACCAGAAGAGCTTTAAGGCTGGGGGCAGGGTGGGAAGATGGCATACAATCAAAACCAAACCGTGTCCCCAAACAACTCCTTCCCCCGAAACACACAAAAAGCCCACTACAGCATTATGTGTCCTGGAAAAAAAATAAAAAAAACCCCAACAAACTTTTAACAACATGAGAATTAAACAAGGCAAGGTGGTCCAGTCAAGAAAAACACCAGAAAGTTTCTGTCACTGAAGTACATGCCAGCATTTGTTAAGAGAAAACTCAAATGACAAACTGGCTCGAGTGGGATGCGAATTTAAAAAACATTCAACTCTCACGCCTAAGAACAGGAATTTGTCAAGCAACATAGGCTGGCGGCACTACAACTGGCATTTGGTCATTCCAACATGTCAAGTTAGAAAAAACATGACGCCGGATGCTGCAATATGAAGTGCCTGAATGATGGAACTATAAGGTCTCTGCCAAAAATAAAATAAAATGATAAATCTATTTTCAGCCCGGGAGGTACTCCGAGTTTACAGTACATGTTCACCAGCCAAAAAAACATGGCAAAATGACAAAAAACAAGGCAGCAGGGCAAGCATTCTTCTACATGATGGGAATTAATGATGGATTAGATTCAAAACAAGAGGAAACTGGATGCTCAAGCCAATATGCTATCATGAAAATTAAACTGAAAAATATAACTTGGCATGACCAGCATATTTATGAAAAGAAAATAACACAAAACATTTGCAGTAACCCCTCAGTAACCCTAGGGCATCACTTCCTCTGCCCACCTACTAACATCCATTATGTTCCTAATTTATTACACAGCAATGTTTCACTTACCAGGAAAAAGAAATAAAGGACATTATGAGAAGGTGCTCTAATAAAGTTTAAATCAAGGAAGGAATTCTAAATAAGCTTCCTGAGCTTGAAGTTACATTACGATATCAGATTAATCTACGTACCAAGTTAAAACACAGCTTGCATTAATATTTGTTTAAAGGCATATGCTCTTCCACTCTTATTCTTAAGACCACCGTAATGCACCCTCAGCAAATTTGCGGATGACACCAAACTGAGTGGCGCGGTTGACACACCAGAAGGACGGGATGTCATCCAGAGAGACCTGGACAGGCTGGAGAGGTGGGCCTGTGTGAACCTCATGAGGTTCAACAAGGCCAAGGGCAAGGTCCTGCACCTGGGTTGGGGTAACCCCCGGTATCAGTACAGGCTGGGGGAAGAAAGGATCGAGAGCAGCCCTGCCGAGAGGGACTTGGGGGTGCTGGTGGATGAAAAGCTGGACATGAGCCGGCAATGTGCGCTGGCGGCCCAGAAGGCCAACCGTACCCTGGGCTGCATCAGGAGAAGCGTGGCCAGCAGGTCGAGGGAGGGGATTCTGCCCCTCTACTCTGCTCTGGTGAGACCTCACCTAGAGTACTGTGTCCAGCTCTGGAGCCCTCAGCACAAGAAGGACATGGAACTGTTGGAGCGGGTCCAGAGGAGGGCTACTAAAACGATCCGAGGGCTGGAGCACCTCTCATGAGGACAGGCTGAGAGAGTTGGGCTTGTTCAGCCTGGAGAAGAGAAGGCTGCGGGGAGACCTGATTGCGGCCTTTCAGTACCTAAAGGGGGCCTATAGGAAAGATGGGGACAATCTTTTTAGTAGGGCCAGCTGTGTCAGGACAAGGGGTAATGGTTTTAAACTAAAACAGGGTAGGTTTAGACTGGATATAAGGAAGAAATTCTTTACAACGAGGGTGGTGAAACAGTGGAATGGGTTGTCCAGAGAGGTGGTGGAGGCCCCATCCCTGGGAACATTCAAGGCCAGGTTGGATGGGGCTCTGAGCAACCTGATCCAGTTAGCGGTGTCCCTGCTCACTGCAGGCGGGTTGGGCTAGATGGCCTCTAGGGGTCCCTTCCAACCCAAAACATTCTATGATTCTATGTAATAAAAAGTTTTAAAAGATGACAATATGTTCATGCAAGGTACTTCACTTCCCTAACTTGATTCACAGAAACAAAATCATGGTAACAAAAGAATGAGACAACAAAGCACAGTGACAAGAAAGGAAACATTTAAGTATGTGGACAGACGGTCATTCCCGGGGATTTATTTAGACACCTAACTGATCAAGTTTAACTTGTCTTTCTGAAAGACAGTGTGAAAGAAACACAGTTTCAAGACAGTTTCCATTCCACTGCTGAACAGTCATCTAAACAACACCATCCTCCTTCCCGTTCTCTCCAGTCTAAGTCATCTAGAGGCAGAAGAGAGGGCGAGATGCCAGGTGGTAGGAGGACATGGGATGCAAATTCAGGAACAGACCCAGACACACATTACTGCCTAGCGGAGGTGCAGCTTACACTTGTCATGACAAAGCTTCCTCTTCACACAGAGCAGCTCAGAGGAAAAGAGGAGGAAGAGGTCAAAAAAAGACACACTAAGCTGATCTAAAGATCACTGCTGCCGAAAGAGGCATTTTCTCCTCCATTCAAGACATTCATTCCTTCTCACACCCAAGTCTCCCAGCAGACTGAAACTTCCCTAAGCCCTCAGTAGCAATTCAAATTACTAACTTGGCAGACAACATGCAAAGTTGGATTAGCAAATTGCCTTAGCTCACCATGTGGTCAGACAAAACCAGAACACAGGCAAGGAAAAGGACACAACTGAGATTAGGAACAAGAATTCCACTTTCAGTGGAGTTTCAACACTAGAAAATTGTTAGGACAATTCAAATGTGATATGGTCACCTTCTTTCTTAAACCCCAAGTACTAAGGCACAAGCTGAAAAATATCCAACTACCACTAAGGCCTAACCTATGGAAGGACAACAGGTGTATTCATCCCCCTCTTCCTATATGGCACAGTACAAGCATTGAGGCTATTCTGGTTTTTTTAATTCAGATTGCTCCTTCTGCCTATGCTGCACGCCTCTTCCAGCACATTTTGATGACCACCATTGTTTAGGACAGAATACTAAGCACAAGCGTTCTCATACAGCGTCCTTCATCCAAGTCACTTACCCCTCCTCCACTGGTCCGTCACATAAGCTCCCTTCATTCTTTCTCTTGCTTTAAGAGAAGACTTAAAATTCATGCCTCCAAAACAAACCCCACCACTTCCTCTACCACTTCCCCACTGGTATGCAACTGCATCATGGAAATTCATAACTTGTTTCCAAACTACGTAAAAATTCCTACCTCTGCAAATGCATCCTAGGGCCAGTATCTATCTGTGCAAGCAATCAATGCATTATGCAAACATCTATTGCTGTACTGCTGTAGCAACCATCCTTAGAGAGGAACAAAAATTATCACAAACAACATACAAAAGTAAAATACTAACAAATAATTTCCTTGTTAAAATGTTACAGTATCTGGTACACATAGTACTTACTTGGTGCATTCTTCTAAAGACTGTACAAGCATTTGCTGGAAAGAACTTATTTCTTCCAGGTTTCCCATTAAGTATGAAGTATTTGCTGAGTTTAACCTGGAGCCAAAGTAAATGAAAGGTGTTTAGGTTTGCAGTTATTGACTAACTGTGCTTTAATAAAACCTACAACCTTAAAATAAAGATCAAGGACCAGACCGTTTCAGTCAGCAAGCAAACGGAATAAAAGCAAGCCCTGCCTCAAGAATTCCACTGTCCACACAAGAAAATGCACATTGACACTGAATTTGAAGTTTTGACCAGGTAAACCCTCCCCAATACATGAGAGATCTCAAACTTAATTTAAAAATAAAAAAAACTCACATACTTTTCACTGGCTTGTAATGGTCGCAGGTAGTTTGAAAGCATTGTTTGTAGCTCCTTAGCATATTCATTTTCTGTTTCTAATATATTTTGTAGCACCTACAATAAATGACAGTTGCTAATTGGTATTTTAAGAGATACTTCAAAATGTTCAAATCAATACCAGTTTTAAAGCATACAAGAATTTACTTCGCACTAGGAAAATTTGAATGAGTGTTCCTACATTAAAAATTTAAGTGTCAGCAAGAAAGCACTAAATACTATACATCTATGAAACTCACAAGAAAACACCACCACACATACACACAGTGAGCCATCCTTTAACCATATACAAAAAAAGAGGTACATTAACAGGAATTTCACTACACTTAAAACTTTTATTGTAAAATTTGAGGGCTACAGTGTTCTTCCAAAGCTAAGGGTAATTACTCCTCCTATGTATTTCAGAACAGTCAAAGACCATCAGAGGTAGGTAAAGCATAATAGAAATTGTAAGAGAAATGAACAATTAGTGTAATTTTCGCAGTCTCAATTACAACACATTTAACTAATCTTGCTAGCAAAGTGTACCTATTCAGATGCGCTGTTCTAACTAGAAGGTCTGAATATTAACAGATTCATAAATATCAAGTAATCAACAACTTTATTTAGCACTATGATTAGTATTATTGCCTTTTTTTTAAATGGGGCTGCCTAACCTTCCACTGGGAGTGCAATAATATACATTGCCATGAGAATATTACAACATATTCTGATGCAAAGCCAAGAATTTATAAGATACCGCACACACTTGTTTTTTGGCTGAATACAAGTCAAACAACTGGAATACTCCCAAATATGTACCAGAAAGTATTTTACTGGGCCATCTCCCAGGAGTCTGCTTTAGGATATCCTCCAATACATTCACATCAAGTTGTACTGTGCTTCTAGCAGTCGAATTATTTTTTGCCTCCAAAAAGTTAATGATTTAGCAAGAGAATCATCAGAATTAAATGTAGTTCAATGAACACAACTGAGCTTTGAAAACTTTTTGCTATTCACTGGTCATGAACCACACCACAAACCTTCTCATTTTCCTACATGCCATATTTGTCAAGCCTACAGTAATATCTCATTTCAGCATTTATAGTAACAACTGTAATTGAGTGCATTATTCACTGTTGGAGTCAATACTCTTTCTTAGGAAATAAAAAAAGCCATTCATTTCTAAATGCAAACCTGATGAAATAACTTTAAATAGTTCAGTATGTCAATGAAGAATTCAATGCTCCTTTCATTGGTGTCATTGATTCTGCTTATTCCTTGAATGCTTCTATTCATTTAGAGAGAGAGAGCGCGACCACTTTTGAGTTCATTCTTTTGTTGGAAATCTGAATCCTGAACTGAAGATTAAAATGTCTCCATTCTCTGCTAAACACTATGACAGAAGAATGTCACAGGCAAAGTTATGGCCACTAACTAGGAAACTACAGCACAAAGTACAACATGGGCACACAATTTTAAAAAACTAAATTTTTTTTGACCACTTAGGCCAGGAAAAAAGTAAATAAAATTTCTATTGATCATAGCACTAATTAAACTCTACATTCTCTTATATGTATATAAAAAATAGTCAATTGTTAAAATGGAAATGTAAAAGTACTTAGTGTTCAAGAGGTTCAAAACTAAATGCAAGACCAATCTTTTCCAATATGACTTTTCCTACAAAAAACTCCCAGCCCAAAGTCATTACACAGCCTTTAGTAAAGAACAGGAGACTGAAAGCCAAGGACAAAACCACGGTGTTCTGATGAAGCACTGAACAGTATTAAGACATTCAAAAATAAAAATCAACAAATTTGCTAGAGATCTTGAAGACTGCACCACTGCTCCACTTTCTCAAAGAATATGTCCATTCTTTGCTATAAACAGCTGTTTGAAAAGCTTGAGGTATAAGTCGTTTCATGTTGGATCCAACTCCATTATTTTCTTGTGCTGGTTTGGGTTTTTAAGGATTTTCTTTGCAATACAGAGAATATGGGATTAGAGGAAAAAGGAAGGGAAAGCTTGAAAACTAGAATTAGCAACCTGATAAATTACCGGAAAAAGGAATATAAATGCAACTGCAAATAAAACTATGCCACAAAACCTATGCAGAGTACTAGATACAGTTATACTGCTTTTTGTTACGCTAGTAGTTCACAGTTGTACGCAATACTTTAGATAGACACAGTTTTAAGCCCTTCCCAAAACACATTAAATGTACTTTTTTTTTTTTTTTACAAGTACAGTTTCCACTGCATACAACATTCTTTTTAAAAGAATAATCTTGCTTACATAGCTCTAAAACATCAGTTCTGTGAAATCTCGCATCCTTCCAGCCTGACTCACCTACCTCACGGAGAAGCTATGAGGATTAAATGCCCGGACTGTGCTTTGAAGCGGTAAGTAGTCAGTATTGCAAGGAGTATTTTGGCACCAGAGTGCCCTTACATTCCTCATACCCACATCTCGCCCGCATGCTCTAATAATCACCTTTCTTCCCTTTCCTGCTTTCTGCGCGTTCTGGCTGCTGCAAGACCCCATGAGACCTCGAAGACCTTGTTTCCACAACTCCACCACAACATTTGCACAGATAAGCCCGGGTACCAAAAGAGCAGCATTGAAGTGGCAGCTTTTGCAGTCTGTAACACTGATGAATGGCAGGCACAGACAACTGAGCTCATACAGCACAGGCTCTCTCAATCACACGGCATGGAAAATTCAAGCATGGTTAACAATTCTGTCACACAAAACCCCAGCTATCTCCCTAAGGCAAAAACCACCACCCAAAAATGGATTTTAAATGACCTACATGAAGCTGATCACTTTCCGAATCAGAGGAAGAAAAGGCAGATTTCACAGCTGTGCTTGGGCATGATCCTGCAGCACATTCCCGTTTTATGGGAGTAGTATGGCACTCAACTGAAATATCACGTACTTCAGCAAAATGGTGATCGATGTCTAATTTCCCTGAATCATGAGAGTCTGAAAGATGAACCCCTTCAAACAGGCCCTTGACAGGGGCAATGTAAAGCACCACACAAGTATACCATATCTCAAGGGTCCTCAAAAACTTCTACAAACCTCAGAAAACACAAACTCTTGACCCAACTTCAGAAGTGTGGCCTCAAAAGGACTGCTTATTTTCTGTCACTTCTCAAACACTTATATGAAAAATGAGGTCATCCAAATACTCATACTATGGAGAGTGTTGCCCATTTCTTTACCTGCTTTTAGAATAACTACTTAATCTCAAGACAATTGTCCTGTAAGCAGAGATAACCTGATTTTATTTTGGATGGAAAGTCTTAAATTACCAAGGGATTAACAAGTAAAACTCAGAGTAATGCCTGCTCTGTCTTCAGGGAACAATCTGCAATAATATGCTTACTTCTTCAGTAACATGTTACTAAATTACTTCTACACGAAAAATGCTTCATGTTTGATCACAAGTCTAGTTTGTATTACACACTGCTGTAGACTTGTACCATTTTATGGAGGACAAGACCTTGTAGCACTAGTCATTCTCTACTGACCCGCATTCCCAAGCCAGGCAAGATACAAACATAAATGAAATGTGCTATCTTCTCAGCAACATCTGGTACAAGGTGCAGCTAATAAAGCACAAGGACTAGAAGGTACATGATTCGTGTTACGAACTTCAGATGGAGCTCTGTGAATCCATCAAAATAAAGAACACGTTTAGAAGGGGGAGGACAGAGGAAAGCAGTGAAATCAGTCTCCTCTTTACAGTAAACACCTTTCCCTCAGCCTATCCTAGCCCTTCTCCCAGAAAGGGAGATTAGCAGAGCCTCTCCTACCACTTTCTGAACTTCCTCTGAACTGCCCTTTGATTTTGTCCTCAGTCCAATGAATGTTACCACAGGTGGTGCCTGCACCTGCACAAATCCTTTCCTAGGAAAAACAGCAAGTATTTAATCATGAGGTTTACAGGGTCTCAGCACATACCCATATGGTGGAAGATAGCCAGAAATTAAAAAATAGCAAGCAGTCCCAGAGTACCAGCCTCAAATCACACTTGGTTGTCAAGAGAGCCTTTAACACAGATTTTAATGCTTACTCTTTAACTTGGGCACGTCCTTTTAGCTACCAGTTGCCAAAGGTTTATTTGGAGCTGTTCTGTTTTTACCTTAGTATGGGCTCAGTTTTGTTATCAGTGCAGACTGACGATAAGACTTCTAGCACAGGGAAGTCCCATGTCCGCAGCTTACATTTTAAGACAGAACAAAACCTCAACTCACAGGTTAAGCTGCTTTCACTTCAGTGAATGGCTTAGCAGTTTGTCTTATCTACACATAAATTTCATTCATATTTAATAATTATTTAAAAGAATTATTTTATAGTTATATTGCCATCAGAAGCACTTACTATTTTTCAGGAAAACCTAGATGCTGGCTAGACGAATTTAGGTTTGAAGCACGGCAGTAAAGTCTTACTTCTCTGAAACAAAGCACATGCTACAGCACAGCCTCTCATTCTTTAGACAAAAGTAATGAAATGGTGAGCTTAAAAAAAAAATAAGTGGGGGTATTTGCCATACTGTGGAAAAATTTTAAAACACGGCAATTATCCAATTCACTGCAGACAGATTTAAGAACAGCACTCTAGGGCCAGTGCTCTAGTTTACTCTGTATATTATTACGAACTGGTCTTTTCCACCCCTCCCGCCCCCCACGATATATCATCAACACTTAATAAACAGCTAGCAGCCAAAACAGTTGGAATCTTAATATATCAGTTTAGTGTACCAAGCAAGATGAAAAATAACCTAATTCCAAGAGTAGGTATGATGGTCACCAGTTTCACTTTTTTTAATTAAACTATTTTAAAAGCCAGCTACGGCAATCTGTTTCTTAAAGCATATAGTAGCTTTAGTGTCCATGATTATGGTAATATGTTATCCAGGGAACATTTATAAAAAGCACACAAGACAAAGGTGATTATTTCAAAATTGTATGGCCTTTTGTAACTCAGTTGCCTTAACTATGGTTTTACACAAATTCAAACATTTACTTCCAATTATTTTCACTGAAGCACACTATCGCCCCCTAAAATGGCCTGTATTACTCTTACGAAGTAAAACATACAGCCAGAAGATTCAATTCATTTTGGACACAGTAAAATTGGTGGTTTAGTTAAGCCCAAATTAGACAGCTGCAAATCTTACTTTTCATCATATTAAGATCTATCAGGGAAATAATAATTTAAGATATTATATATAAAGGCATGTATTTACCACTGACTTTAAAAAAACCAACAAAAAAACCCCTAAAGGACTGGTGTTCAAGAAAGCTGCCAATTTCTTTTGATTAAAAATTCAACAGATATGGATTAAACTTAAGTAAGAGCAGTCTTCTGCCTAGTGAAGGAACTAAATCCTCTCTTTGCTGCATTTGCTTCCATTTACTTGCATTGAAAACCATAGGTTTTAACATCAAAACAACAATAGAGAGAGACATATTGCTATTACACACTACAGCAGCTTTGAAAAAAATTACTATAAAGAGATATAGTGAAAAACAAAAATTAAAAGGAAAACTATCTGATATTTTGTTGCTGGACATACCGCAGTAAGTTCACTACTTCCTGCAGTTTAAAGGAAGGTGGTGCCTGCACAGGTACCTTCCACTAGCAGGTGAGGGATACGATAGCCAAGGAATTGCAGGCCTCCCTTTACCATGGAATTACAGCTACCAAGAGAGCCACCAGGCAAGCCAGGGGGAGGAGCAGGAGGTTGCTTCATTGTTTTCAGTTAGGGGACTAAAAGCAAAACTGCTCTGTTCTTCCAGGTGGCTGGTGTTATTTATGCCATAACCGCAAAAGACAAAAGCATAAAATGATGCTTTATGATCCCTGCTAAAAACTGACAAATAAAATGAAAAACAGTGACAGCTGCTTCAAAAAGGGAAAGAAACCTTGAGTTTTGGTTTTACACCAGCAGGGAGCAGTGGTTAACAAAAACAGTAAGATGCTTTTGGCTTCCCAATGTATCTACTATTAGTAAATAAAGGATTCTCAAAATGGTTACATCAACACATTTAAAGACAGAATTTGGTATGTTTCTTACATGCATCTACTAAAGAGGGCTAAGTAGTAGGTTAAGAATTCCACGGGGGGGGGGGGGGGGGGGAGGGGCAGGTGTTATGGACTGACTCCAGCTGTAGAGCTTTTGCTGTGAAATCTATCCATCAGTGTGAGAGGTTCCTGAAGTTAATAACTGAGTTGATTTATAAGCATGAATACAAAGGAGTAAATTAATTCAAGATGTTCAATCTTTTGTTCAACAAAAAGAAAAAAATATTCTTAATCATTTTAACATAGCAGAATTTCATTAATTTGTTGAGATTGGAGAAGACTGATTGTATATTTGGGGGATGGGGGAGAAAAGGGAAATTAGCAAAGCATATAAAGTGAGCACAAAATATTACAGAAATGCCTATTATTCACTTACTTTAGACTATAATTTTGCATCATGCTTAAGAATCTGTATGTGTGATAGTCTATTAAACTAATAATGATCTTGTTTATGTAAGAATTCACTAAAACCTCTACCTAGTTTTGGCACTAAGGCTCTGACAAGACTGCCAAATTTTTTCTGCAGACAAGAGCATTTAGTTAAATGATGTTCTACTGTATGTAACAGCTCACATGAAGGAAGAAGGATGACTCACCACATTGTAATAGCTTTTGTTAATTGCAGACGTATCAAAGCCTTTAGGTGGACTCTTCAATGTACCTGATTTGGGGGAGACCGGTTTTTCTGAAATGTAAGATATTTTTGTGTCAATGGGGTGCAATTTCATAGCTCAACACTAGAGGTCAAACAAACTGCTTTAAAATATTTATCATAAGATACAGTGAAAATAGTGCTTCACTGAGAAATGTACATACTTATGCTTGAAATTATTGGTAAAGAATCGGAATGGTTCATATGTTCACAATTAATGAAACTCTAGCCTAAATGAAGGCAAGTAGAAAAACTCCCATTCTTTTTCCTGGAACCAGAAAGTCAGTTAATAAAGTTAGCTTTTCCAAAATTATTTTTTAAAAACAAAACATTATCGCAGACTGCAATTAAAAAAAAAAACCCAAACCAACACAACAACCACCACCCCCAACAGACATTTCCAAACACCATATGCACTTTCAAATAAAGGTAGTATTAAGTTTCAGTATCAATTTAATGAACACTCTAAAAGCAAGTGACTACTCAAAGGCTGAACATACCAGAGGTGGGACATTACACTCGGTCTCATTGAAATAGAGAACCAAAACATTATACAAGTAGTGAAGTGACTTACCAGACGACTATCCCAGAAAGTAATATTTTAAAACAAATTATCTTTTACTGTTAATTAAGTAAAAAATAAAAATGCTTATGCACTTGAGAACAGAGTCCATCGTAACAATAAATGTAGTCCTTCCTATAATCCCATAGTGAATCTACCCCTCAGTAATACATGCTTTTCCTGGAAGAACAACATAAGCCTGCAAGATCAAAAAACAGTCCTGAGAGTTACGAGTGCCAACTCCCAGAATGGAGAGGCACAGAAAACACAGTCCTAAAGCCTCCCCTCCTACCTCTACCATTCCTCTAAGTCAATCCCAGAGAAGCAAAGATGAGGGGAAAGATAATCAAAAGCATCATGCTGCATGCTGGAGAAACAGAAAAAAAAAATACACTTACAGCATCTCTTTTTGACCTCTCACTTGACTTTGCACACAACAGAGAATGCTTGTGAGACTGTATTTATCAGGACTTTATAGTGGTTTTGGTTTGTGGTTTGTTTTTTTTTTTTAAATAAGCAGGCTTGTCTAATATGCAAACTTCAAATAAGTATTTCAGTAATTTGTCCCCAAAAAATAAAATGGCAGATTGTAAAAAAAAAAAAATTCCACCAAAACCAACGCCACACAAAAAAAAAACAACACAAAAAAAAAAAGCATCATCAAAACATACATACAGAAAGTTTTACCTTTATTTTAAAAGCAAGTTCCTGTTTCAAGTGCAATTTCATCAAGTTACATGAATAATTTAACTCTAGTTTACCTGGTACCTGAGGCCACTAAGAATAGATTACACAAGTCTCAAATACAGACCTGCCTTTCCAGGAGAAGCCCCATCAGCCAAGCTAAGGGCCAGCTACAGGAAATTCCCATGGACAGTAAAGCTGACCAGGGAAACACTGCCATAATCAGAACAGCCCATGTGGTACCAGCCTCTGCTGGACTGTATTTTACTGCTTCTTCAGGCTGCCCCATTACAACCTCATGGATGTTGCAGTCTCAGGCGAGCTGACCATTTCAAATGCCAGGAGCACTGGGCAGGCTGGCTGGACCCGAGGCTTTAAGGCAGCAGCCCCTAAGGGGCAGCTCAGGCCCCAAGAATGTACGCATGCGATATCTTTGAGGGGATTTTCTCTGTATTGTACTGGAACACTCCTCAAAGCAGCTATTCTAAAAATAAAATACGGTCTTAAAAACTGCCAAACATGGGCAAACCATTTCTCCTTACCACGTTCAGAGATGACAGTAAAATCCTGTTGGTTAACATCCCCCACCCCCCCCATGTCAGCTATAAGCTGACAAACAGCACAATCACCATTAGCCCCAGCAGTTAATTCAGCTGGGAACACCGATGCTCTCAGCCACCAGCCCTACAGTACATATGTGCTCTGCTATACAGCCAAGTAATTCCAAGTGACAGGACTCCTGCCATCCCCTTAAAACAAAACCGTAAACCCAAGCAGATTTGTCATTAAACACTCAATGTGAAAGCAGCACCTAAAGTCACATCCTATGTACAGCTACTCATTTATATATTTATATATAATGCTACTCATTTATGGGACAATTACAACTTGTTTCTTTGTACTGAATGATGAAAACTATATAGTTTACACAAACTTGGTAATTTGCTTTCATTTTCTGTGGAAGCTCTTGACTTATCCTAAAATTTATAGTGACTTTCAGGTTCACTAAATACCTAAAAGTTTATTAATCATGTGTCAAAAAGCATGAAAGGAGAAACCAGAGTTACTTAAGGAAAAAGGTAATACCTGTCACTGAATTTTATCATGATACAGATGCCTGACCCTAGTTAAATCTGGAGAAAGTTGGCTGGTTATAGAAATATGGCTCTTCTTCCAGCTACTTTGTTATCTTAAAGGGTATAGAAATACGTCTCTTCCCCTAACTTTTTCTTCTGCTAAGCTGCTGAAGAAAGTGGGAGACTTTTTGCTGAATATATATAGTGTCATTTATATTACCAGCTGTTCAGCTGATTCAGTTATCCATCAGATACACAATCAGATTTAAAAACAGGACACAAAAAAGAATCACACATTCAAATCATTTTGTCTGAACAGCCATCATCAACATTCAGCTCTTAAAATGCAAAGGCCATTTCTATTGTAGAAACACAGAATTAGACACAGCAAATCAGTCCAGCTGTCTATCACGTCTGGTATTCTGCCTCCAAGCACTGGCTCGCTTCATGAGGAGGAATAAGAAACAGTCTTGTTGCAATTAGCTTTTGCACAATGCATTACACAGAAGAAAATCCTGATCTTGCACATAAGAAATCACGTTCTTAGCATAAACAAAGATGTGTTGGTTATTACCCTTCATGAAAGAACATTAGAGTACTTTTGCAAACATACAGCATAGTACATTTAAACATTTCAAGCAGGTGTCACCCCAATTCAGCATACTGTGAACATACAAAGGTCTTATAGGTCCATTGGCCTATGAAGTCCGTAGGTTTTGAAAACATTAGCAAAACCCTAGCACCTTGCCCACCTCAACATATAAGCTCTGTTTCTCAAAGTACTAGAAAAGAGCAACCTGAGCCAGACACCAAGTTTTCCCATATGGAGGATTCTTCCCTTCTCCCTACTTTTCTCCCAGTCGCAATGTAAGGCTGTCATATTAACACTGAAAACCCACCAAAAACATGTGCAGCATATGATCAAACCCCAAAGAAGCAAGCATCTGCTCAAGTACTGGAAGAGACTGTATCCACCTGATGACTGAAGCCAAGAGGTAAGTTATCACTATTTATTTCCTGATCAAAGCATTACATTTAGTTGCACCCAGCTACACTCAATGCTTTGAAGTGTCTGGTGGCTAGCGATTAACCAGATAGAATTCACTTAACAGATCACCTTTGGGTGGAGAAGGGGTTGGCACAGGCTTCTTAACATTATTCTTCCAGCAAATAAGTATTCTCAGTAGAACCAAATCAACTTAGAGCAGCTTCTGTAACCCTTCCCTCAGCAGTACTTAAGATGCCACAAACTGTCTAAAATGAAGTTATCTTATCCTTTACAAGCATCTACCTAAGTGACTGCAAAAGGACAATTTACCCAATCCTTCCCAATGTTTTGTTTCATTCCATTTTCATTAATATTCAAATATTTCTTTTATTCACCTTCAAATTACTTGCCTTTCTCGCATTCCCTCCTATATCTCTTCCATCATGTCTCCATTTTACGTCCTCTTCGTTTTCATGCACCGATCTACTTCATGCTAATCCACAAAGCACTCCTTCAGGACATGCTTCATTAAAGCATTTCAACTGTACTGCAAGATGACCCACCACATATTCCTATTACTAGGCTATGGCGTGTGTAATCTAGATGCAAAGACCTGATCTGGGCTATTTCATCCTACAGTACGGGGAAAAAAAGACGTGCCAACTGGGACACCAAAAGCTGTGTGGTCCCTATTAGTGAAGTGCTACAAGCAACTTCTGTCTCTCAAGACTAATCGGTTCAAGTCCAACACCAGGAGGGCAGACCTAAACTTGTCCCTGGTTCTCAAGCTGTTTCAGCCATCGCTGTAACTCCACTCTGCGACATCGACACTACCAACACTTCTTCCCTAGTGGTATTCCCTTGTCCCAAACTCTATTCTATTTATGCGTGTAGAGTTAACACTTGACAAGAGAACAAAATACCCCTCCAAGTGTACATGGCTGGGGAGAGGAAAGCTTGCATTCCTGATGGGTTTTTCTTTGCTGCCCCCCCCCGAATAAAAGTGTCTGTCCATCCCTCATGCACCACAGGATGGGAACAGGACATACTCCACTCTTCCACTATACATTGGTCTTTTCCCACACTGATTTTTTTCCCCCCCCCCCTCTTATTTTTAACATCTAACCAGAACAACCATTAACACTGTAATTTGCACTGGGCCTGACAATAACATAACTGTCAAGAAAGCATAACAGAAGAGAGACTAGGACAGTACTGACACATTAGTTTCTGTGAATAATTAGAATGAAGCTTGTGACATATCAAGCGTCATTTTTCAAAGCTATATTCCCTTCTGCATAATCTCATGCCTTTTCAATGGATTACGCCTTGATAAAACCCAGCAAGTGACCACATGATTTTTTTTAAAAAACTGATTAACCTCCGACAGTAGGTAAGCAAGCACATCCCATTCTGGCTAACCCCTATTCTCTTCAACACAAGGGAACTCTCAAAACTAAGTCTCCAAATCTCTCTACTGTGTGAGACAGAAGCAGCAATGTCAGGGACAGGGCTCCACCTAAACCTTCACTCCTCCCTGCTCCATTTTATGTAAGAAAAAAAAAAACCAAACCACAAACCACTCAATAAAGCCACACTGTCAAATATCTAACAAGTTTACACAGTATAGATCTTTTACCCTCTGTCATGTATAACAGTACAGAAGGATGAAAATAAAGTCCTCTCATTTCAAAGCACTTCCTGACTAGTGATCAAAGATGATTTAAAAAAGCACTATGTTACAGGGTTTAAAAAGGGAAATATAAACATCTGCACAGGGAGGGTGGGGAAAGTGAAATGGACCATCTTTTTGATCCTTACAGTGTAGGCACATACCTGAAAAGAAGCTACTACTTTTTTTTCTTCTATTTTTAAGTTTCATGGTAAGTACCACAATTTCAAACAAATCATCTTTTTCCCCTTCGGCTGGGGCAGGGGAGGAAAGAAAACACTAAAAAGCAAAGTAAAAACCATTTTCTACCTTAACCAAATTTATTTCCCAAAAAATACAGTCATTGCCCAGCCTAAGAAAACTAAATTGTGCTTTGCTCAATCACCTCAGTATCTGTCCTACAACCATTCATAGCTCACCTCATACATGTATCAGCGTTCTGTGCCAACACTAATCATTCTGGCATAGCTAAGCAAACAAGTTACAGAGTAGTAAACATGGGCACAGCTTTGTGATGTTTCAGCTACTCTGAGATACCTTATCATGTAACACGCTCTGCTTGTGCAATGTTAAGTAATGTGGTTTACTTTTCTTCTAAAATCTTTAAGAAAGCAACGTGGGTAAAGGCAGTTCCCATTACTAACCAGCTCTTTCTTCCTTTCCTTGACTACCTAACTTCAGAGCAACCGTACAAGCTAGGATTTACAAATACAGTTACCTGACATTAGAGGATTCTAATTTAGAACAAAAATACATTTATCTAAACATCTAATGCCTATGAATTTTGTGAGAAATTAAACCAAAACCACACCTGCATAAAGAACTTCTTTCCTTTCTCCTATTACCCAGGTTTGCCGAAGTCAAGTTCCAGCTTGACTGGAAGGGATTTATTTAATCAGACCCACCAGTTCCCAGGACCTCTCCAAGTAACACCTCATCAAAAATGATAATGCACAACGTTGCCTGTACAGAATTTCTAACTAGTTTCAGTATTTTCAGCCACATTTGAGAGAAGGAAGAAGGGTGGAGTTATACTGTCAACTCTAGAACATTTTACAGATTATTTTGAAAACCAATTAGATGTCCAGGATGAACGTTTTGCTCATAAAGAGACCTTAATCAAGAGCAAGTATTTCAACAATCCTATCCTGATCTTTTGAAAATCAATTCATTATAATGCTGACAGAAAACACATTTGAATTTGAGCTTGCAAGACAGCAAGTTCTACTAAGTCATTTTAAAATACATCAGGAAAAATAGCTCTTTTGTGTTTTAACTTCATGCTCAAAGCATGAAGGCATTTAAAACATTTCTGAATTAGGAAAATCTTAAAGTGAGGTATGCATAGGTGCCAGGAAGTCAAGAAAAAATGGACAGTGAAAGACTAGGCAACTCAAGAAATGTCAACCAGTCTAATGAAGACTAGCAAAAATGAGCAGGGGCACAGGAGTGCAACAGAGACTGTCAACCCATACATACAAGCTTCACGTGAATGCCCACCAGAGATATTCATGTAACTTCAGAGCTTTGACGTAAACGGCGCCACATTCCTGCTTCAACAAGGATAGCAGAACAAAGCGAGTCCAACCTCAGGACGCAGTGGCAATGCACTTTGATACAGAAGGAAGGAGAATTACAGAAAAGCCCTCTCTCTAGCACCTTAAACAATCCCCACAAAGCAGAAATCAGTTGAGAATAGAAGTGTTCATGACAATTTTTGTGGAAGCAACCAAGAAAAGGCAGGGGCAGGGGAAGGGGGATGAGAGCAGCAAAATGAGAACAATTAACTTCAATGAGAACAATGAACTTCAAGTATGAATATTTCAGAAAGCTTAAAAATATGGGTAAAAAAAGGATTCCCACTAGTGACAATGTAAGGGGGAAAGGCTCACAAGAAACTACAAGTCCTTTAAAAGTCAGGGGCACCTCCAAAAGAGGAAGAGGAAAAGTAGATGCAAACTGACATGACAAAATATCACAAATACTACAGCGAACTCAAACACACAAAAAGAAGCAAAAGTACTAGAAAAAGTCAGGTCACCAGTTGAAATACAACACTGACATAAGGATAGTAGCGACAAAACATTCCATAGCATACATACATCAATGGGGAAAGCCGCTCTGCAACTCAATAGGGAAGAAGAGTTAACTACAGACATCAGGAAGACATCATTAGTATGTGCTTCCTTCTACCACCCGCCATCCTCTTTATAAAAAGGTCAGCTTCAGACAATTCAAACACATACCTAGAGAGGCATAAAAGCAGGTTAAAACTAGTATTTTAACAGTACCTACTGTGCTCATTTGGCAGTAAAAGGACTATATACATCCATGTTTGAAACCACAGCGGACAGGCGAAGTTCCATAAATTATGGTAGAAGACCAAACAGTAGTTGTCTTTAAGAAGGAGGAAGAGAACAGAGAAACCTAGACACATACAGGTCAGTCATTTTAACTTTGTAATAGTCAGCAAATGCACAGAAAACAAATGCAATGAACTTAACCTCCTGAAAAAGAGAAAAGCACGGGCACATATTCTCCTCCATAGAAGCAACTGAACATACGAGAGTGCGCTCCAAGAATGCAAGAAGTCTTGCAGAAGCCAGAAGGAACAAGCCCTTGTTGCACAGGTAACATACCTATACAGCAGAGGGAAAAGAACAACTTAGCCAAAAACTTTTCTGATGGTGAGAAGTGAAAGTTAAACCAGGGACTGGAAGCAGTTCATCTCAGCCCTCAGGAATTGCACAGGATTGCAAGGACTGGCAAGAATCAAACTACACTTAGTACTAATCTTGGGCCCCCGCTTGTTGGCTTTCCTATTTAGGAGAGTTACCTCACCCATGTGAAGTATTCTTAAAAAAAAAAACCCAAGAACAACCATAATTTCAGTTGCTGGCAACATTTGGTTCTTTTATGTTCTTAAAAGCTACTTCCATTCTGGAGCCTAACTGCTAACCCAGGTTCCAGTCTCAGGAGTCAGAAGAGATCAAAACTGATGAAATCCAAACAAGACCTCTGCAGGTCATGTTTTAAATGAATAATGATGGGACAAGATAACAATCATGGCTGAAAGAGACTGCTACAACGCTACAGACAAGGAAAAACAGGCTGCAGGAAATGTTTTTCAGGATAAGCCGCATCTAAGAGATCTCTGAAGAACATTAAAGCTAAGTCTTACATCGTGACTATGACTAAGAGGATCTGGTTGAAAATTACAATGAAGTTACAGGTCTAAGGCTCTAGCATTCTGCAAAACTAGACTGTAGATAGCAAATAAAGAAAGAAAACAAGAGGACGCAACTGGAGGAGAGTAAGTTTAAAAATGGAGTTCTACGCTCAGTTCAGTTTGCAATCACTCAGCTGTATGGCTGCCTAAAAAGAGTCATGCCAACAATTTTAGCGTGGCCCAGAAGTAGTGTGTTTTCATTAGAGCTGTGACAAAGGAAAGCGTGGTAAAGCCTTTGAGAGTCCCTAGGTAGTTTTATCCTACCAGGTCTATGCCTAATCTCTGAAATCAAGCAGACAGAAAGGGGGGGGATAATATGTTACCCATATCAACATCCTGGTGGATTAAAAAGCAATGTTAGTTCTGATATTCAGTCATGAAGATGACATTTGCAGAAGGCACATTCACTGTATGAAGTTCAAAATAAAACTTCAGTGGAAGAGTGAAGCCTGAATAAAGAAAAGTTGAAGGCACAGGAACAATCAAGAAAAAAAATCACAAACATCTGTCAAAAACTGTCTCTAACTTCTAGCAGATTTCAGTAGAATTGGGGTTTCCCCCTGCATTTGTTTGCTTCTAAGTAATGGGACATGTTTAGAGATTTTTTTGCTGTAATTCATTGTTGGTTTTGGCAGGGTTGTTTTGATTTGGTTTTGTTGTTTTAAAAGAGATTTGCAGGAAATCTCTCACTATTTAAACCCAAAGCACCAACTCAAAGTAAGTCAGCATCAGAGCCAAAACTCAGCATTCTAGGAATTCACAACAAAGAAGTCAGAGCAGCCCAACTGTGACAGAGATGGACAGACAAGCAAACAGAATGGGGGAATATTCTGCATGCCTACTATTAATTCAGAAGTCCTAGACGACACTATATAGCGAACTGGGGTGGGAGAATACGAGTTCCTGAGCATTAATGATTGCTGTGAACGAAGTTCAGTAAATACAGTTAAGCTTAAACAAAAAGCATTACAATTTTTAATGAAGAGACCAGTTATTAACCTCTACCCAAAGCAAGACCTTGTGCAAATAAGTTCTCCTTCAAAACTCACCATTTGATTTTATTTCTCGTACGTAGTTACTTGGAAACCACCCTGTTTTGCCATTTAGAGTTCCTTCCCACCAGCCTCCTTCTTCCACTCTTGTCACATGAATAATATCTCCTTTTGAAAAAGAAAGTTCATCTTCATTTGTCTGTTGAAAATTAAACTTTGCTCTCACCACCAACTGATGGTTGCTGTTATCTGTCATGTCCTAGTAAGCGAGAAGACAAAGAACAAAAAGATCACATTAGAGATTTAAACACTTATTCCATGAACAAAACAGAAGTATCCATAAAATAGAAACAGCCTCTCCTCCACACACAACACTCCCCACACATTTTTACTCTAAGCATTTGTAAGGGATGTTTTGACATTTCCAGTATTTCTGTCATTTTTAATCTATGGATTTATATCAGTCCAGGGAGTACATAGTCTTATTACAGCCCCTTCAAACCAGAAGGGGGTAACCAAGCTAAAGTGAGATTCATTATTGCTCTCCATCAAAAAAATCAAATTGTATTTTCTATATATAGTATAAATTGGAACTGCCTTTGGCAACTACAAAGAAACAACAGCATTAAATCAGAGAGTTTTTTCCTAAAACTTTCCAGGCTGGGAGAAGGGCAGGACCAAGTTGTGTTTACTTTAATTCCAGATATAAATAAAGAGTTTGCAGCTTAAGTTTTTGTGGTTTTTTTTTCCCCCCATAACAGATCAGGTTGGAAGGTTTCACACCTGAATGTACAAGTCTCCACGGCCTGCCAATGGAGAAGGACAGTGTTCTTCCACAAAACCTATGAAACAGTTACACAATTTACCTTTAATAAGTACTCACAAATAACTTGCCTCAAGTTTAGCAAAGCTGTAAGTCTGCAGTATGTCAGACTTGCAGCTGTCCATATATATATATGCTCATCCCCTATCACAGATGTGAAGGCAGATTATTGCTCTATCGTAACAGCTAAACGTTAATAGGTACTTCTTAAAAGTCGTTCAAATTAATGATGCTCAAATTCAGCATTTTGTTCTTGGAAGTCGATTTCGAATATCTGCATCATTTAAGCATTTAATGAGAGTTAGAACAAACTTTTATCCTAAAAAAGCTAAATAATTGGGCAGCTTTAAGTTATCCAAATACAATCCATTGCACCAGAACTCAGAGGACAGGACTATAAATCATGTCTGTGTCTATCATAAGGATCAGTATCTGTATTACTAAGAGCAACTTAATAAGAAAATGACTGTGTAAACAATCCTAGTCAGCTATCCAGGTAGCAGAATTTCACCTACATGTTGTCTATACAGTTGATTAAAAGATGTACTGTGTAATGTCACTGGGATCATATAACATGTCAGCTTAATTCATACCAACAGCACTCATGTTATTGTGTCACAACTCAATTTAACAATCAGACTTTTAGTGGCTGATAAACTGTAAGAAAATAAAGGCAAGCAACTTGAAAACATGCAGAAAGCCCCAAGATACTGCACATCACAGTGTTCGACAATCAGATCAGCACGTTTTCAAACAAGTGCCTCTGCCTTAGTCCTCTGCTTGTGCATCATGTGCTTTCATTTGCTGTGACTGCTCAAGAACAGAAGTTTTGCTTTAGTAAATGGTAAAAAGCCACAAAATAAGCAGCAATATTGCACAGTGACATCAACTACAGTCCCTTTACTCTGCCAGGATGGCTCTCCAGTAGCGGAAACCAAGTATAAGTTTGGTGAGAACAGTTCCAAAGTGATCATCTACAGAAGCAAACCTGAATTTCTCAGGTTTGGCCACTAGCTTTTTCCGCTCCTCCTTGCACTTCTCTGCCCCTTTGCAGCTTTCTGCAGTGCTGCTCAGATCACCAAAGTGATAGAAATACTTAAAACTCTAATGACTTCAGCAATCCAACAAACAGCTAGTCCCACAAACAGTTGCATCAGCAAAACTGAGTGGGTGGTGAACAGCAGAGTGGGAGCTGGAATTAATGGCCTAAGGCAAGAACTTGCAAGGGCTCTGCTACCAGAGAAAAGACATCAAACCACACCTAAGAAAGCTTAAGCAGAGCACTGTGTTTAAAGTTTCACATAGCAATCATCACATAGATCAAAACAGCCTCCTTCAAGCATGGAAAAGCAGTTTACAGTAGGAATCTGAACCCTCCTTGCAAACCTTTTAGTCACTAAAAGCACCTTTCATTCCAGTTAGTTTCAATACAGTACTCCATCCTGATTTTGGCTGCACTATAGAACTGACCACACCACTCAGTTACCTGAAGGCTAGTTGAAGGATTCACCTTGAAACATAACAGTAAACAGGAATAACTATCAATACTGCCAACATTAGAAGTACCACCCTTGCTGAGGTTTGAATATCCTTCAATCATCGTCCCTGAACTCAGACATGAAGAAAGTGAGATCTTTGTCTTTGAAAAAGCAAGTCCTTATGCTGAAAAGTAAGAAGTAAATCCAGTAAAACATTGCATATGCAGACAACATGGAATGGCGAGGACAAAAAAAAAACAACTTAAATTTCACAGAAAGCTGCATGTATTTTGGAGTATCATAAGAAAAGCTGCAGAAGTAGAATGTCACAGGCTTGAAATACAGAGGTAAAAAGAGAGGAAGCACAGTTACTTTGCTATACTATTGTTTACTTACAAATCTTGTCCAAAAAGTGTCATACCTCAGCATGTTTCATTTCTTCTAGAACTTACCAAACTCCGATACTGTCCCTGAAAGAGTTTTGAAGTTCTACTGTGTAAAGACTGGGATCCCAGAGAATCGAAAGATTTTATCCGATGAGATGAGGGACGTGCGCATACAGAGTCACTGCCCAGCCCTATGTCTGTAGGAGGGAGGGGAAAAAAAAGTAAATATTAGAATTTGAGAACTCTACATATAACTTCTGCTTACTTAAGTAAAAGTCACATGCTTAAAGCAGATTTGATGTATCAGTAGTTACTGAAGAATTCAAGATAAAAAAAAATTATAGTAATAAGCGATCCAAAATCCTGAGACACTGGCAGTTTCTTCCTCACACAGACAGGAAAACAAATTGAGCTGTTTAGGAGGAGGAGGGTTAGAGTTGTATTTCTCCATTCCTAGTCACTACCAGTCTATTTAAAGGTAATTAACCAGCATCATTTTAGCTAGTGGCCAAGAATTTTGAATACATAAAACTTGCTTGAAGTAAAGCCAGCCACATCTGTTTCTTAGATCTGCCCCCCACCCCCACCATCTCCTTCTCAATTAAAACATTCCTTCCACTGTCTTTTTTCCTACGTTCCTTTGTCTCATCCCTTTTTGCCAACTAAGCTATTTCTTCTTCTTTGGAGGGAGGGGGAGGGATAGGAGGCATAGAAAGGAAGAAAGCTGCTTGCTCGTAACACCGCACACACACACCCCCCAAACCTCTACCCCTATTTTATTTGATTCTACCCCAAGAAGCACACCCGTTTGTGAGATGTTCATCTGAAGGGCAGCGTTATGTGCTGTCAGGGTGCCGCTGGGGTCCCCAGGGACTGGGAGGCATCAGGAGGGGCGGGGGGGTGGCAGGGCAGGGCCCATCGCACCACCCCAGGCAGGAGCGGGGCAGCCCCAGCCCTGGACATCGGGCACCTCCCTGGGGATGGGGTGCTGGCCCACCCACGGGTGGGGTGTCCTCATGCAGATTAGCAGGCCACAGCCAGGCAGGGGCCAGGCTGCACCGAAAGCGGCTCCTGAGTGCCAGGGTCAGTGCTGGCTGTGGCCTCCTGCGGCGCTGCTGGGAGCTTCTCCCCAGCCATACAGTGGGATGGGGATTGCTCCTGGCTGCACCAGCTCCCCCAGCCAAACCCCAGGAGGGGGATGCTCCCAGGGCCCTTGCACAGGTGACATGTTACAGCAGACAAACATCACTCCTTTGCACAATTACGGCAAGTCATTCCTTTTCCTAGTGTTTTCCCCCCATACAAGGAAATCATTCAGTGAGCATCTGAGCTTCAAGGAGCCACAAAGCAATGCGGTACTTTCTGTCCCAAACTTAGATGTTTTCACTAGACTACACAAGCATCCCAACTGATCTCCTGGGTTTTATGCCTCTGTTACTCTCTTCCCTAGTAGTTTGCTTTGCCTCCAACACTCTACCTTCAGAGGTAGATACACACAACTACAGTCTCTCAGTTACTTTCCTGAGTTATTTTTGGTCAAAGGGAAATACACATACAGGTGCAGTTCCATGAGGAGACTGGTGAACAAAGTGTACCTGCTGTTCCACATCAAACCTGAAGGGAGAATTTGATTCATCTTAACCGGAAAGCCTCTCAACTTCAGCACAGCACCTAACAGCACCCGAGATGCAGGAGGAGGGAAAGGGTTTTAGAAGGACAATGAGCACAGAAGAAAAGTGTTAACAAAGGATGCTCCAAGTCCGCAGTGACTGAGCAGAGAACACCTTCCTCAGGTGCATCTTTTTATATAGCCCTTCTCATCCTTCAAAAATCATTATCCTTCAAAAAACCTACACACCCTAGTCAAGTAGTGTAGGGTTAGTATTATTCATATTAAGTTGCGTATTTTGTATGAATAGTATTGTTACACAGTGAAGTCATAAAAGACCTCACACTTTGTGAGCCTGCTTTATAAAAACATCGTAAGGCCACTGTGTGTGTGTGTATATATATACACACACATACATACATATACACACACACGTATATATAAAAGCACTGGTGATTAGAGTCCATTACAGAAAGAACATACATCTTTGTTTTCAGACTGCCAGGAGAAAAATGGGAATGGATCATGGGCTTCGTTTGTAAATCACGGCTAATTCTAATGCACCCCAAAACTTTAAAGTTGCTGTAACCATCAGTAACTAATGGAACTTAAGGCTTTTAAGTACCCTGAAGCATCTCCATGTCTAGTTTTCTCGACTTAAAAGGTTTGCAGACCCCACGCACCCATTAAAATACTAAATAAACATGTTCGATGAATTTCTCAGTGGGACTACTGTCAGAAAAGAATTCAACTCTGCTGCTGCTAAAAAAAAAAATTAAGAATCTTGACTGGCAACAGAATATGCATGTTTGACAAATATTGATTTGGTAGATTTCACAGAAGCTTCACACTTCTAATCCATCCATCCACCCACCCAAAGACTTCCTGGGTTTGTAACACCCTTTATTCTCCTTCACCATTATCTCAGCTTCCCTGTACGAGTTCCTCTCCCTTTCTCTCTCGTCTCCTCTCCCCTCCACTGTCTACAAACAGCAACTGGTACCTTGATCCTACTCCTCCTGAACTTAAAGAAATTGATGAGTGTGAACATGTGTATACCTGAAATTCTTGCAGACCCAGATGGGGATCTGAAAGCCATCTTCCAGTACTAGAGTAGGGAGATAAGAGTCTAAAAATGCCTTCTACACTACCACCCAGTTAAAGAAAATTGTTCAGAAGAACAGTTGGTCAGGAAGATTTATGCAGCTCTGCTTGCTCCTAGGAATGAGGCAACACCACAGTACACATGTGGTTTCGATTTTTGGTTTCCATACCACCACCACCTCTCATGAAAGGGATCAGCCTGTGTCCTTTCTAAGGACAGCTGCAATTGTGGCTTTTTGATGTGGGTATTAATCTATTGATGTCTGGACCAAACAGACGCACTTTTCCTCCCCTTTAAAGACAGCTATGGTCAGTGTACAGCAGCTTTAAAGATGTACTGAAATGGCTTACATTTGCACTTGCAGTTAAGAAGAAAGGCATTAACTTCAACTGGTGTAAGTAGCTTCAAAGTTGTCAATGGTATTATACCATGCCCATTCATTAGAACTAAGAATTTGGTTGTAAAACTCACTCCTAAGGCGTGCTTTCTGATGTAAGGAGTGAAAAAAAAAGACAAAAAAAATCCCTATTGTAATGGACCAGAGGAGTATCGTAAAAGTGACAAGATACTCACCATATTACTATTAAACAAAATAACACTGATCCACCACTGTCTCTATCAGGTTCTTTTTCTTCCCCACATAAAAATTGACAAGCGTGGTCCATTTTTAAGTAATATCTTCCTCTCACCAGACCACAACCTGATGACAACTACTGCAACTTGCTGCTAACAATGTAAAACCCTAGCATAGAATAGCAAAAAGGGCCACCAATGTTAACATTTCTTGACTGTTCCAGGGTCCAGTTGACATTGTTTACTACAGCCTCACTCTACACCAAAGCATGGACACCTCTCACCTTGGTGCTATTTCTCCATCTTTTTCCCCCAAAAAACTTGAGGTAAGTGTTTTTTAACTTCTAGCTTCTACCTAAATGAAACATGTGGATTGAGGGATCAGAGACCTTGGCTATCCTTTTATTACTGTCAAGAAAGGACAGTGCTAGGGAATGGGGGGAAAATGCAACCAAAACATCGACAAAAGTGTTCAAATACAGCAATGACAGTGAGGGAAAAGTCAATGTTTAGTATTACAAACTGAAAAAAGGAAAGAAAAATAGAAAAAAAAAAGATGGGGCCTTTTTCTAAGAATTCTTGCCAGCTAAAAGGCTCATCCTTCACTCCACTGCAAACACAAACCTTCCTTCTCCAGAGAACCCAGAGTCCACCACCAAAGTCGTAACAACAAACCACAACAAAGAAACTCTTCTAAAACACTGCACATGTTCATTTTATCCTGACTGTAGCAACAGGTATAAATACACACTGATGTAAGCTGAAGGTAATCAAGCACCAGGACAGAGCAGAGCCTACTTACCTGCAGTCACCTTATTTAAAGCCACGAGAGAGCTGAGAACTTTGCTGAAATTCTGTCCCTGATACAGGTCATTTGCATCAAAAGTCTAAAAGAAAAAAAAAAAAAAAGAACATACGGTAAGTCACAGAAACAAGCATTTATTAAAGTAAACGTTTCTATGCTATCATGCAAACCGTGACTGTAGAAGCTATTGCCTGATCAAGGTATCAGTCTTTCAGTGGCTGCCACAGACCAGTAAAACCATGGGGGTTTTCCCCCTTTTAAAAACAAGCCAACTTGCTTTTACATGTAAAGAGAATACAGAAACAGCTGCATTGAGAAAAAAATGAATAACATTAGCTAAAAATACGAAACATCATTTAAGTTACAGGAAAATTGAATAAAATGTAATTATAGAAGCATAGAATTGTTTAGGTTGGAAAAGACCTTTAAGATCATCAAGTCCAACTGTTAACCTAACCCTGACATCCCACCACTAAACCATGTCCCTAAGCACCTCATCTGCCTGTCTTTTAAATACCTCCAGAGATGGGGACTCAACCACTTCCCTGGGCAGCCCATTCCAGTGCCTGACAACCCTTTCCATGAAGAAATTCTTCCTAATGTCCAACCTAAACCTCCCCTGGTGCATGTTGAAGCTGTGTCCTATCACTTGTTACCAGGGAGAAGAGGCCGACCCCCACCTCACTACAGCCTCCTGTCAGGCAGCTGTAGAGGGCGATCAGGTCTCCCCTCAGCCTCCTCTTCTCCAGGCTGAACAACCCCAGTTCCCTCAGCCGCTCCTCACCAGACTTGTGCTCCAGACCCCTCACCAGCTTCGTTGCCCTTCTCTGGACATGCTCCAGTACCTCAACATCTTTCTTGTAGTGAGGGGCCCAAAACTGAACACAGCATTAGAGGTGTGGCCTCACCAGTGCAGAGTACAGGGGCATGATCACTTCCCTCGTCCTGCTGGCCACACTATGCCTGATACAGGCCAGGATGCCATTGGCCTTCTTGGCCACCTGGGCACACTGCTGGCTCATATTCAGCCGGCTGTCGACCAACACCCCCAGGTCCTTTTCCACCAGGCAACTTTCCAGCCACTCTTCCCCAAGCCTGTAGCGCTGCATGGGGTTGTTGTGACCAAAGTGCAGGACCCGGCACTTGGCCTTGTTGAACCTCATACAGTTGGCCTCATACAATCGATCCAGCCTGTCCAGGTCCCTCTGCAGAGCCCTCCTCCCCACAAGCAGATCAACACTACCACCCAGCTTGGTGTCATCTTCAAACTTACTGAGGGTGCACTCAATCCCCTCGTCCAGGTCATTGATAAAGACATTAAACAGAACTGGGACCAACACTGAGCCCTGGGGAACACCGTTTGTTACCAGCCACCAACTGGATTTAACTCTATTGACCACAACTCTCTGGGCCCAGCCATTCAGCTAGTTTTTTAGCCAGCGAAGAGTATGCCTGTCTAAGCCATGAACCTCCATTTTCTCCAGAATAACGCCGTCGGAGACAGCGTCAAAGGCCTTGCTGAAGTCCAGGTAGACAACATCCACAGCCTTTCCCTCACCCACTAGGTGGGTCACCTGGTCATAGAAGGAAATCTGGTTGGTCAGGCAGGACCTGCCTTTCATAAACGCATGCTGGCTGGGCCCGATCCCCCAGTTGTCCTGCACATGCCTGGTGAGTGCACTTAGGATGAACCGCTCCATAACCTTGCCTGGTACCAAGGTCAGGCTGACAGGTCTGTAGTTCCTCGGATCCTCCTTCTGGCCCTTCTTGTAGATGGGTATTATATTTGCCAACCTCCAGGCATCTGGGACCTCCCCTGTTAACCAGGACTGCTCAGAAGTGATGAAGAATGATTATCAGAAGAGAGAATCTTCCCTCAGACAGTTTGGCCAAAAAAGTTACTGGGTACCCTTACTCTTGGCACACCCTTCTTTTTCTGTAGTGGCTCACAGGCACTGTACCTGATGCTTCACAAAATATTTTTTAAATTACTACGATAGTTTTAAAAGTACTACAACGTACATGCTGTCTCTTTATTCTACAAGACAGAGTAAGGCAGCATTCCTGAAAATTAATTGATTTTATGAAGAGTAAAGTTACTGGATAAGTTAGATGGAGAATGAGGTTTGGGAAGGGGAGGGATGAAAGCTGGGGGTTATTTTATTTTTAACTGGGGGAAAGAGATCCAAATCTCAAGCTACCTTGTAGAAAACATTCCAGTAACTTTCAAGCACTGGGTGATGACATTAAACATCTGGATTTTCAGAGTGAAAAAGAGGAGATTAAAAAAAAGACCCATAATATCTGCCTGAGGTAATGGAAACACACATCCAAAGTCTTATGAAAAAAGCTCTCACAATAGACTCTGCATAGGTTGAAAGGAGTCACAGTACTCCCTTGTGCAGGACTAGAAAGAGGACAATAAAAGACAGCTATTACAGTTGTTCCAACTGATTTAAGAAACAGAAAGAGATTCAGTTTCCCACAGCATAGCTGCTTTTATTTAAGTAGTGTCGCTTTCATTTCGTTGCGACAATCACCCACGGTTCAACGTGTGAGCTGCACAGGGGAGTCACATCTCAACCCTGGGCCACTGATGCACAGACACCAATATGAGGATGCAGCAAATGGCATTTATTCTAACACAACAACAGCTTTTATACCCCTTATCAGGCCCGCCCTTCTTCTTCCTTCTTCTTTGTGTCGATGATCAGTAGGTGGTCATCTTCTACACTCAATTGCTTCTCCCCTTTTTTATCCTCCACAAAGTAGTCAACAAAACCCTGTTTATTTTCCTGATAACAGACCCATCCCACAGGCACTATCAGAAAGTCCGTACCCCAGAGGTACCCCAGTCTGTATTGCCTTCAGAGGCAGGAGAGGAAAACCCCATATTCCCAGGGGAAAAGAGAGGAAGGGACAAAGGTAGACTGGGAGGAGAAACAGGGAGGCTGGTAAACCCAAGAGAAGTAAAAATTTTCATGAAAGCTACCTGAAGTAACCACAGAAGGGACTGCCAGACCAGTTGTGACTGGTTATGTGATCTACTAAGAAAGGTAGAGCAAATTTGGGAAACATTTAAGGACAGTATTATTCAGTAAGAAAAAAAAAAAATCTCCCAAAGCATTCACAGTATTTGAGGTACCTGCATCTGTTAACATACACATTTTTTTTCCCCTCAGACTGAGAACCATCTCTGGTCCCAGCGAGCAGTAGCTCTACCTCAACATCCTTCAAGCTTGGTCTGTATGTATACAGCTCAGAAGAGCCAAGCCACAAAAAAAGATGCAAAAAAAAAAAAAAAAAAAAAAAAAATCAAGTTGAGGTGAACACTAATACACTTCAAGCAGTTATCACTCACATGAAATAACTATTTAATTAAGTTTCACTGGGCTACAGAAAATTTGAATACTATTATTTATTTGAAGCTGTAAGGAGTAAGGAGAGGGACGACGGAATTGCCTAGATGTGAATTTTGTAGGGTTTTTCCTGAAACATGAGGAAGTATTTAAAAACTATGTGCACAATAAGAGACATTAGGCAAATAAGAAATTGTCTGATTTTACACAAAAAGACTAAGGATATGTTAAGTTTCATTAATAGCATAATTTATACTAGAGATAAGAAAAGATACGAATAAGGTGACAGCAGAATACATAAAAGTAAAACCAGAGTGGAGATAGCTTAACCACTGCTTAAATTCCGGGGGAAAAAAGAAATTAAGCTGTTATGGAACAAGAAAACATCAGGAGTGTAAAATTTTCATTGTTAGCTATATGCTTATTGTGGTAGCTTTTAAACAAGCAAATGAGAAGTATGAACAGAATCATGGAATAATGGCTCTGATCCCCAAAAAAGGAAATACAAGATACAGGCGCTTGTGCGAACACACCAGAACTGGATCAGAAAGGTACTACAGGGAGACAGAAAGAACGATTAATAAAAAGGAACGTTTGAGAAAAAGATTAGAAACTATAGCTTAAACTTACAAAAATAAAATAAACAAAAAATCCTAAATCCACTTTAATCTCACCTTCATTCTGGATTCTGCTAGAGCCAAGAGCTCTCCAAAGTCAGGCTAACTGGAGAACAACAGGATGCAAGGAAGCTCCGTTTCCTGCTACGCTGAGACTATAGGGGATACCAAGAATGATTTGATTGGATCATCCCAACACGTATAGTGCCAGAAAAAAAGCCTGTATCCAGGACACGCATCCAGTCTGCTACTTCACCGGAAACAAGACAATGGGAGGATACGAGAAACATTTGCTTCCTTGTGGTTTTACATAAAGCAATTCTGACAGGAAGCCACCCTCAGCACGCTCATGGCCAGCACATTCATTAGGAGCATTTGACAGAGGGGGAGGGGGACATGACACCCTCCAGGGAGATTTTCTCCTAACTTAACAAATGCTTAAGAAGAAACCAACCCAGAGAGTTAAAAAGCAAGGAAAAAAAGCTTAGGTGCTCTAAAGTTTTGAGGCTAATTTGTTACAAACTCAACTACTTGATTATAAAAACCTTGTTTCCAAAAAAAAAAACCAACAAAACCACAACCCAAAACAAAAAAAACACAAACCCACACAACAAAAAAAAACCAACCCACCAAACTCTCACACCCTTCTACCACCTTAGTGGAGGTTTGCTCATTTCACAACGTATTTGAAAACTCCCTCTGACCTGAGTAAAAGCATCAAGATGCTTTAAGAGGAGCTTCCATGGGATTGCCAGAGAAAAAGTCTACTCCAGGTTTCAAGAGAAGTCTGACTTGCATGTGGACTACCATCTTCATTCTGCTATTTACAGACAGATCAAGAGAACTGACTCTTTAATAAAAACACCATACCTTGATGTGAGAAAGTCATTCGGTAGCTTCCCTATTCAATGTCACTGGATGACAAACACACCCACACCCCCCAATTCTGCAACTTCAAGAATCAAAGCTGAATTTTGAGATCCAAGTATCAAGCAGAGTTATTTTTATATTGCAACTATTACCACATAAAAAGGTCTGCATGCTAAATTATCTTCTATAACACCAGCATAACCCACTTTTCAAATCATGTCAGAAGCACAATGTGAATTCAAACTTGCACATGCTTACAACAGCTCTTAAAACCTAAAAATGCAAACACTTAGAAAGATATTACCTTGGAAATATTGAGCTTTGTCTCTTAAACATTATGTGACAGGCATATATAGATGTTAAACAAGGCTTTATGGACAAATATTTCCAATGCACCCTTACTTTCCAGGCAAACAGTATCTTTAACTCTGCAGAGACTCCACCTGTGATAAAGTTTACCCTGCTGCTTATCCAATCCCTATCCTCCACCAAGACAGCCAGATTAGTCAAGATGGAAGTATAAAACTGTTGTAAGTTACATCAGATGAGGACCCAGCCAAGCCAAATCTTTTGAACAAACTATTTAAATAGAATAGCTTTGTTTTTAAATTCCATAGAATTCACCACCTGCAGATACATCTTACATAAACATTAACATAAAGCACACCTATTGAATAAAGACAGACCAGGACTATATTAGGAACCCTACACTGGAAACACTTTGCTATTTATAAGTAGTTAGCTGGGAATCAATGAACGTCAAGCTTAGCAGGCTCATGCCTGTATGCCTCTAATTATCTGCCTGTTTTCCTGTTCTTTTAACATCCCTCTCACATTCTTCTGTTCTCTCCTTGATTTCAAGGTCTGACACCTCAATATCCCAGGCAGATACAGTCTTCTAGAAGCAGACCAGACCAAACTGCCTAGTAAGAAGGAGTCTTATGAGATCTATAACACTACACGTAGACTCAGGAGCATGCTGGCTGTCCCTTCTGGTGACAGGACACTTATGGCCAAAGCCTATCCTGACACACAGATTCTGGCTTCCCTTTCCATACCCCCCACCAATTCCCAATATACAAGCCTGGCTTCCCATAATTATGCCTGCATTTTTTTGCCCCTAGGATTTCAACTGGCTGCAAACTTTATTGATAACTATTTTATGACCTCTTCCAGGTCACTAATGAAATGTTAAACAACATACCAATGGCAGAAAATCCCCTACAGCCAGGGGTAAATTGGATGGTCATTCCACATTTGTAATTGTATTTAAGCCTAGTATTAATTAGCCAGTTTTTAAATTAATTTCATATGAGCCATATTGATTTTTCCATCACCGACATTCCTTAAACACCAAATGAAATGCCTTACAGAGATCCATTTCATCCACACACTGGTTGTTCAACCACCAAATCCATCCTCTCATTTTAAAAGACTACTAACCTCTGCACACATCTGTTTGAACTCCATCACATTCAAAATGGCCATAGTAATACGTTGAGGTCATTTTAAGCCCTCTAAACCACTAACCTTGAGTGGATGGAGACTTCTGTTCAAACAGTGTTTGTGATCTAATAGCAATAAGGAAATAAAGCTAACGTAAAAATGCTTGTCCCTCATATCACTCCAACAACCAGTACCTACTGAAATTGGAAAACATCAACTGAGGAATTAGTGAAAGGAAAAGGCAATTAGAAAAGAAGGTTGAGAATGTACCTGGCGAGAGCAGACTGAAGCACACAGTAAGCCTGCAGCAGCATTCTTTTCGTCAAATCAGTCAGTTTCAAGACCTCAGGTATCCTTTATAGTATTTTATTCCTCCCTTCTAGCCCATGAAGTCAGAAACCAGTTATATTTTTAAATTAAGGTATTTCTCCTGATAAGGCAAGGTCTACAACTGGAGACAGACGGGGGGGAATTGGGGTGGTTCATCCAAGCTTCCAGACACACATTTTTTCTTCAAGTGTGTCTTCCACCAATCTTAACTTACTGATATTCTGGTGGTTGAAGGATACGAGCAAGGCTGCATCTAACAGTCATAGTGAGAACAGTTCATATACTGCTTGAGAGTAAAATGGAAAGGTGTTTTTTTTTTTTAATTAAGTATTTCCTTGCTAGACTAGTGCCTTGAATATACACAGGTACAGCATTCTCAGTGAATATTAACATTTTAAGCATTTGTCTGACAAAAATAGATGACAGCTTTCTTTACAGCAGTGCACCATAAACTGCAGCAGCTGAGGACCTTAAGAGCAGCCCAGACATCTGTGCAGCACAGATAGGGCTGCCACTGCTAACCTTGCCAGCCAGCCCCAAAATAAGCTGTAACCCCTCGGCTGCGTATACTGAACTGGCAAGACTCTTTCCAGCTCAGGTTGGTGACCTGGGGCCTCTAGCGCAAAAGATTACGAGAACATTGGCTTGCTCACCCGGAGGAAATGAAAGGAAATGAGCAGGGTGGCTTGGCAAAGCGCAGCATGACCACATACATGTCGCTCCACCTGTTCCTAGTGCACAGGCTGTGGCATTTTTGGACACGGGAGCATGAATAAACAAGTAGTAGGAGAGGAAAAAAAGAAAAAAGCAACTCACGGTTAGAAATGGGTGACCTTCTTTAAAAACATTAAGAATTCCAACACCTCACTTCGTTACACCACCATCCCCAGCATATTTCTACCCCTAGAGCAGCTGGCAAGGGGAAGCCGCAGAGGCCATCCGCAGTCCACCTTCCCGTGATGCCACCTAATATGCCCAAGCTGGAAAAAAGATCCGGTAGGTAAGCCTACATGCAAAGCACAAATCTCTTCATTTAGTCTCACGTTAGGTCAGCAGTAAGTGGAGCTGAGTCTCATTCAGCTATTATGCAGCAGCCGATCCTCGAGCCGTGAATTATCATCTGAAAGCTGCAGCAGTAAAAGGAGAGATAAGAAAAGCAGGGAACTATGACAACTGAGAGAGGAAGGGAAGGGGGGGAGAAGAAGAGATGACTACAAATGTTCTGGAAATCTCTATGAAGCATAATGTTGCCCAAATCTAGTATGCACAGCACAAGGGAGAGCTAAAAAAAAAATTAAGATCCATTTCCAAAATTAAAGAGTAAGGCAAGAGGAAGTTTGAAAATAACTGGGAGAACAGACCTGCAGTGCAGGATTTCTGTTTGTTGGTACTAGTTCACAAGATAAATTACAACTCAGTGGTGAAGAACATATAAAGCTTGGATATCTGGAATACATTTTACTGCTCATATAAACCTGTTCCTCAGAAGTAAAAACTTGGTTGTGCTAAAACCACTACATCGCCTAGAAAGCCTTAATTCCTACAACTAGTAATACTTGTAAGACCTAACATCTTATCTACAAAAGCAGGCACAAACAACAATAAAAATATATATGGAAGTTTGTGGTGTCTGTGTGCACATCTGTGTATCCAAGTATATATTTACAACACAAATCCAAAGAGAACAAAGGTTAAAAAAAAAACTTGGAGTCCCTGAAGATGTACTAAAGCTTTCCAGCTCCAAGAATTTTTTGCCTAGACCAGCTGCATCAAAGCACTAACGATTCTGCAGAGCATTCATTTCAAATACTACATTTTACCTAAGCCACTGCTTCAAAGTCAACATCTAAACATTGCCAAAACTAAACATATACAACTTATTTTTCACCAACCCCAGCAAAAATAGGATGAAAGGAAAATCTACACAAGGAAATACTAAATTCATTTTTGGAGATGAACTGTACAATTTCTGAAGCTTTCCAAATCTGTCTGTTTTTAGAACATGACACAGCGAGTTAGTATCCTCAAATGAATTCTTTAGTAAGAAAGTCAAAGAATTTGGTATTTTTAACCATAAACTTAATAGCAGTAGCAAACCAAGATGTAATTTAAAAAACAGAAATAGAAAGGTTAGCACTGCCTGCATTTGTATAAGCACATAAGAAAATGTGAGCCTGTTCCAAATTTCTACCTGCGCAGTGAAACAAGAACTACATCTCTCTCACCTTCATCCTAAATCACTTTCAAATTGCTTTATAGGTTTTGAGCCTTATAAACAATACCACGCAGCGACGGTCTCAGCTGCCACTAAGAGACACATTCAGTGGCGTAGAGTATTAATACATTATTGAGTACCAAGGCCTAAGGAAGCTCACACTCCTGGAACTACAGGCAAAAATGAAAGTTGTTGGAATGAAATTAGTGAAGACTGAATTTGATTGGGACATTGAAGCTGAGATGCCTCTGTACTCGTCAAGGCAACAGGTTACACCTACTTATTTAGCTGAAACAAAGCAATTGCACAAGCACCTTCTAGTGCTAATGAAGAGAGGCGCCTCAACAGGGAAACTTGGCCAGAAACATACCCCGAGGAAGATTCAGCCCAGTAAAACTCACCTCTCTTTCCAATACACACAGACAAGAACTATGTAAACTACTCTCCTCAAATAAATCAGGAAAAACAGCTGTGGAAATCTAGGCCAAAATGCATGGGGAATTCTGTGTGTAAGTAAGAAGACACATAGGACCGAGAAAAAAAAACAAACCACAAAGTACATGCTTGGAAATAAATACAGGCAGCTCTGCTATGAAGCATAATAAGCACTCAGTGATAAAAATGGTAAAAATTAATTTTTGGCTAATAAGTGCACAAGCCACCACAGACTGCCAGAGCATCTGATAAAAAAGGACATGGTTAAATAGTCATACATTCTGGGGAAAGCCCCAAGTGCAAGGTGAAGGATATCCTACTATATACTATATATATATACACTATACCTAGCTTTTCTTTTTACGAAGAACTGAAAACGCCATCTTATCCTTCTCTCAGTGGTTCAATTCCTAAGAATGAAAGAACCAAAGGCATTTGAACAAGGAGTAAAAATTAGACCCAAGCACTTCACTCGTCTTGAAGTACAATGTCCACCTGCTTAGATGAAGGCCTGCCGTACAGAATAATGATGCAATCAGATAACCAAGACTAGATGCTCAGTTAACTACAAGTTACATTTATTTGCTAAATTTGCTGATGGGTTCTACCTAATCTTCTGTGCTCAACTAAGCCAGCTGTGTACCCTAGCAATGCTCCAGAGGTTAAAGCTCAAGTCTCTGCACACTGACAGAACTGTTCCACAAGAAAACAGTGAGAAGTTTCTCAGGACCATCACCAAGTATTTTTATTCCTGAAAGTGATTGTGTCATCTGCCCCTGTAATGAAAAAAACACAGATACTTCTGCAGTACTTATCAGCATAGGTATTACAGAGAAATTGCAGTGTGTCAGGTAACCTTTTGCTAAATAGGCAGCTCCTGCTTTCACAGCATTGGTTTTTTTAGACACCACAGATGACAAACTTACTCAGCACCAAAGGGCATGGGGATTGGATACAGTGCCACAGCTAATAAAAAGGCTCGCCCAAATTTTAGAAACAAAAGCAAACAAACAGCAGCAAACCCCACAGAACTAACAAACAGGATACTATCCCAAAAGAAACAGGCTGCAGAAAAGAAAAGCAGCTTCTGGGTCCCACTTCCCCCACCTCCCCAGAACAATGCTAACATCTACTCCAGGATTGTGCCTCAGAGTAGATGCTTATACTTGATGAAACCAGTTGCTTCTTGTATGAATAGCTCATCAACGTAACAGGAGCAAGCCTGTGAAGTCAATTTTTACACCCTTCTAGGAGACAGATGCTGATAGTTTGAATTAGTTTGCCAATAACTTGCAATTACAAAAAAACAAAAAAAAGACGTGGCAGATTTTGGTCTTACAAATTCAGATGATGGCTGTAACAGTATCAACTGCTCAAGTTTGCAAGGCTACGACCCCTGTTGGACGTGAACAACCACAAGTCATGGGAGCGGCTAGTCACTTAAGCAGCCACACTTTATTTTTTTCTTTTAAATTACAGTACTAAAACATGGGTTTGGGAATCTACTCCTTCACCTCACAGCTTCTGCTACATCAGACCCTGTCGGGCACCAATCCTTCCACCAACCTCATTCAACACCGCCTCGACAGAGCAGCATGGAGAACGCAAACCTGCTTGAGTTCCAGTTTAGAGGATGCCTGTCATGCCCTGAAGTACTAGGTAAAGTTCGCAGGCATATTTCCACCTTCTCCTCCATAATTTGTAGATAAATGTCATACTTGCAAGCAAAGTTACTGCAATGGAATCTGCAAACTGTTTCCCACTTAAAGTGTAAACATACATTACAGCTCCATCATTTTCATACATCTACAATTTCTTCCCAACTTCTTTTTTGCCCAACAAGTTAGAAAGAAACAAGTTAGAAAAAAGCCTTAATGAAAGAACAATGCAAAAAAATTACTCTGCACAAACACCGGACCAATGCTTCATACTAACTGAAATTATCAAGAGCACTGAAAATGAAGACCAACCTCAAGCAGATCACACAGTCTCGTCAGAAATCAAAATGATGAGACAGCAACAACGACAGTCGCTTCAGACTACCGAAACAGGCTGCCCAACTGGCCTGGCCAGGGGTCTGAAAGCAGATCCTGAACATACACATTCAGAAACAAATCATCTCTGCAAGGTTTTACAAACTGCTGGTTGCCAAGGGCTGAACTCAGTAGTGACAGGCTGAATTTTTTAAGGCTCAGGATAAACCAGTTCCTAAGGAAGAGGGAAGTTGATACATTCAGGAAACTTGCAACTAGGTTTCAAACATTAGGAAGGGAGACGTCTCCTTTTGGAACACAGCTAAATCATGAACATCTCCATACTCTTACCTAAAAACACAGGAAGGATGGGCTTGCCATAATTGATTTCAGATGCCTTCTGTCTAGATACACGTTCTGCCAACATTTCTCAACTAATTTCTGAAGTATCAGCTTAGTTTCAAAAGCCATGCTGTATGGAGTGAGGAGGCCTATGCAATGAAGCAAAAAGCTTAGTTTATATAATGAAACATTTGAAATAAAAAAACCCCACAAACTAGGAAAGCAAACTCTTCTGGGTCCAAAATAGGTAGTGTTACCTCTGCAATCCAGCTCTCCATTTGCAAGACAGGGAAAGAGTAGCTAAATACCGGTTTAAGTCACTACCATCAAATCAAAGTATCACAGGCACACAGTAAGGCTGCCGAGACAGACACACACAGAGCATGTCAGAGAGCAAGAGCTGGGGGCAGGGGGAAGGACTCATCTTACTGCAAAAGATTTTGTACTACATGATGTACTACTGCCCTCTTAAAATAGCCTGCTGGCTGTTTTACTATACTACCACATGCTCTAACCACAACTTAAATGCTATCACATGCTCACGTTTCATCTGGAACAAATGCATACAGCCAAGTGATCAGATGATGCACAGGCTCAGCATCAATGGAGAACAAACTACAGGCAAAGCACGAGCCACAAAAACAGCCCCACCGACCTCAAACACACTATTTACACCTACTGCTTATCCGCATGCTTAGGAGCCCCATTTTGTTGTGTGCACATATTAACAGAAAAAAGAAAAAGAAGAAAATGCTTGTAGCATTAATAATGTATTAGTAGCTGAAGGAGGGGAACCGGTATTTTGAGGTTTCTGTCATGGGTCAGAATTTGACAAAACATGATTAAAAGTGTGGAAAAAAATAGGAGAGGGGAAAGATAACAGAACAGCAAGAAAAATTTTAAAAAGGAGTGGTACGAAGGGATTTATCGGAAATTTATCAGAAAGTGCGAAAAATTAAGAATAAAGGCTTACTGAATTTCCATATACCCTGCTGAAGCTTTAATTTAGAATCACCAACCAGAAAAAAGTAATTCCAAAATAGTTAGCAGAAATTAACAAGCCCCCAACCCAAGATTTCAGGTTGGAATTAGATCAGATCGAATTCATTTCAGTACTTCCATTTCACAAATTCACTGAAGAGCACAAAACTGCATGCGTGCCCCCTGAGCTACAGCTCCTCCCAAGCAAACCCTTTGAGTCATAGCTTGCCATTTTTGTTTCAGCTAGTACAAATACCATTAAAAAGCAGCCAAGACCTGGATCTCTCCCTCTTCCAGGCACCTGCAATAGTGTGATCCAGGATCCTCCACCATCATAAAACACATTTTTAAAGAGCAGGCACAGGACTTTATCCAGGAAGCAGACACAAGCCTCACCACCACCTGCCCTGGTGACCAACCACTTCTCCTGTTGCAGGGCTTGGTGGAGCTGCCTAACTAAGCAGAAGCAGGATAGCCTGAGGGCCTAGCAGCTTCGGGTGGGGAAGACAGAAAACTGAAGCCAATTTAATGCAACAGCCTACTGTAACTTGAGGGCATTCAGCAGCTCCCAGGCCAGCAGCAGAGTCATCCCTATGAAGGGAGAGGCAGATACCTAAGGGCAAGACACACGGCATGGGTCTAGGTAAACCATTCCTGCTCAGGATTCACACACCTACAGATCAGAGCAAGCTTTCAGGAGGGACATCTCCCATGCCACCTCACACTCCTTTCACTCAGGGGGTCATTAAACCCCCATAACAATTCAGCTCTAGCAGCTGAACTGGCAGAAAATTAATCCAGCAAGAAGCAGGAAGTTTGCTGCAAGTTTCACAAGCTAAACCAGTTCAGTAGTGGACGAGATTAGCACCCGCGCCAACGGATGGGAGAGAAACATCTTGCCTGTCAAGGAAAAGAGATTCACTTGAGGTGCTCGGGATTTCCAACAGGGGTAAAAAAAAATTACCCAACCCCCCCAAAAAACCTCCACACAACTTAGCTACAATCTATCCCCACCCCAATCATCCAGCATCAAGCTGATGTTCAGTAGTAAGTTTCTGTAAGAAATTCATACTTACGGTTTATGGTAATATCTATAAAAATTTCCACATTCCAAATATTAATAAAAGATGGCCTCTAGCAGTTTACAAACAACAATGAAAATGAAATCCACACCAATTCTGCTTATTCATAGTAATGCCTGGAGACACAATCTGAAAGAAATAAAGATAACTTTTCCAAGAAACTAGCTATTGCAAGAATTGTATAGTTCAGATTCATCAGCCGATAGGCTATATCATTGGATAGCCAAGCTGGAAAGGGTAGCTAGAGCTGTTACTGTAAGCAGCCAGGCCCAACAGTCCATCTCAGTTCCTCCTAAATATTCTCATCTTCATGGTCCAGGATTCTCATTCCATCACCTTACCCACTGCAGATGCCTTAACTATTGAAGTTAATTGAAGCCCTCTCCAAAACACAACCACTCACACTCCAGCCTTCACAAAACTAAATCCAACCTCTCACTTGCAACACACACTATCTGACCAGCACTGCCTGGGCCCTGATTTGGCATCCTAAACCAGAAGGCAGGTCCTGGGTTTCCACAGCAGACACTGAACAGAGCAAGTTTCGGTCACCATCTTAGCAATGGTACCCATATGGAGATGTCCTACCCCTACCACCTCCATGCAGCCAGCCAATACTGAGGAGTCCATGCCTGTGGTAGGTGATGCCCTGTAAGGTCAGGAATGTGTCTGTCCACAGGCACCAGAGCTTTGCACCTTCTGATGAAGACTCAGGTATGCTACCATGTGCTTTTACGACTTAAAATAGTTCAGCGTCTGGCAAAGACTGTTTCAGTGTGAGCTCTTTTGTTAATGTAACTGCTGCTCATGCAGTAGAACCCAGGAATTAAAGCTGCTCCTCTTGACAAGAATTTCTAGCGGAGGGCCATACACTACTCCAAGCAGCATCCAGGGATGCCATCTGTGGAATCAGGAGAAGCATTTAAGAAAAATCAGTGACAGCCTATCCAGCCCCAAAACCTGCATCTAGAGTTGCCAATAAGGAAGAATATGGAAAGGCAAATATTACTTAGTAATACTTATCGAAGATGTTCTTCCAACAGTTTGTCTCTCAGGACTATCTGCATTTAAAAGCCTTAAATGCATTTTTTTAGACTTCTCTAGTGACTTCTGTAATGCATGTAATTTCAACTTCTACAAAAACCCACAGAAATTATTTGCACAGCTCAGTGTGAAGAATCACTTCCTTTCACATTTGTTATGACTTTGCCAATTGCTTGCTTTTTTTGAGTAGCCCTTAGTTCCTGAGCAAGGTGAAACAGAAGACACCCTTCCCACCTTCCACATGCCACTCATTACTGAGACCCTACTGATCTCAGATACTCATCTCTTCTGTCGACAGAAGAGTCAATACGTTTATCTGCAACTCATGTGGACTTCATGCCTTCCTCTTCTTGTAACAACGCCTGTTAAGGCTTGAAGTGGCAGACTGACTATTCCATTTCCTTTAAATACAGCATTTCACCTGGGCATTGCTATAAATATAATTCATCTCGATGCTACAATTCACAGACTAGTCAGAGAGTGACCAAGCACAATATCTTTGTGATTTGCTAAGACTAGATGATACCTGTCAGTTCAAAGAACTCAGATACTAAAAATGAAATTTTAACTATAGCGTGCAACATCGTACTTGGCACAGCTTCAGTAGCAGAGGAACGGAAGGCAGCAAACATGAACCAAGCCTTTAAAGATCAAGAAAGGAAAGAAAGGAAGAGATCCATAGAACTACAGACCAGTAAAACAAGTGCCTAAGCCTGGTAAATTGATAAAAGCTGTAATAAAGAACTGGTGGGGTTTGCGTAAATATGGAAATAGAAAAGAATTAACATTGTTTTGGTAGAAGGAAGTAATCTTTCCAAAGGGCATCAATGCTCCTTGAAGCAATTAGCCATAAAGATGAGGTAGTCCAGTTAACACACCATATCCAAATATCCTTTGAAAAGACACCTCACTAAGGGCTGGTTTTGTTTTAAACAAAGGTAATATGAGCTAGGAGACTACTCTTGAAGATTCAGAAGTGCTCAAGAAGTAAGACACAACAGCTGTATAAAAACTATTGGTTTTCACTATGAAGGGAGTATCAAAAGCGTTCCATAGGATCTGACTTAGGACCCACACTACTCAACACAATGTACACTCGATTTCACAAGAGGCATGAAGAGAGAGCTTGCTTTGTTGAAGATACAAAATCATTCAAGGTAATCAAAACTTGAACTCATAGCAAACAGTTATCATAAAATCTTGTGGATGATCAAATGTTAAAGCAGCAGGTGAAATCCAGCACTAACAAATGCAAAAACTACCCTTAGTCAAAATAATAAAGCCACCCCACAAATTTGTCATTATACTTGCATAAAAATGAGTTCTAAATTCACTATTCCCACTGACAAATAAGACGACGACAGTCAGCTAACAATGTCAGAACAAGGATCAGGCAAATCCTGAAGTCCAAGCGAAACAATACTGGAAAATTAGAAGAGACAAACAGACGGCTTTTATTATTTCCATAGTATCTCCCCAACTTAAAGACAGCTCTGGTCCACCATGGTACTGTAAAACAAGAAAGGGTACAGAGATGTATGCTGTTTAAACCAACCAAACTAATGCAATGGTTTGCATACAAGGAAAGAGCAAATAAACTAAAACTGTTCATCTTGGAAAGAGAATATGGGATGTGGCAAAGTATATTCATGCCATATGAAGTCATATATAGCATGGAGAAGATCCATAACACAGGAACAAAGTCACCCACTGCCACCAGCTGCAGCAGCTGAACAAACAAGAGGAAGTTTTTACAAAACGCTGGAACTTACTGCTATAGGATGCTGTGAAGGTAACAAAAGCTCAAAATAGCTTTGGAAAACTATTTAAAACAAAGCCATAGAAGAAGATTGTGCTGGTTTGGGCTAGGATAGAGTGAATTTTCTTTATAGTAGCTGGTATGGGGCCATGTTTTAGATCTGTACTGACAGTAGTGTTGATAATACAGGGATGTTTTTGTTATTGCTGAGCAGGGCTTACACAGAGTGAAGGCCTCTTCTGCTCCTCACCCCATCCCACCAGTGAGCAGGCCTGGGGGGGGGGGGGCACAAGAAGCTGGGAGGGGGCAGAGTCAGGACAGTTGACCCCAACTGACCAAAGGGATATTCCACACCATATGACATCATGCTTGGCATATAAAGCTGGGGGAAGAAGGAAGGTAAGGGGAGACGTTCGGATCAATGGCGTTTGTCTTCTCAAGTCACCGTTATGCGTGATGGAGCCCTGCTTTCCTGGGGATGGCTGAGCACCTGCCTGCCCGTGGGAAGGAAGGAACGAATTCCTTGCTTTGCTTTGCTTGCATGCGTGGCTTTTGCTTTCCCTGTTAAACTGTCTTTACCTCAACCCACGAGTTTCCTCACTTTTACCCTTGCGATTCTCTCCCCCCTCCCACCAGGGCGGGGGGGGGGGGGGGGGTGTGGAAATTAGCAAGCAGCTGTGTAGGACTTAAATTGCCAGTTGGGATTAAGCCACAACAGAGGTCCATTGAGCTGTTAAATACACAGTAATAGAGGTACCTTCCCTGACCCCTCAAGAAGCTCCTCAGCTATAGACTGTCAAAAGCTGGGAAGATTTAACAGAAGGTGTCACACTATTTTCACTGGGTTTTTTGTTTTGATTTTTTTTTGGTTGTTGTTGGGGTTTTTTGGTGGTTTTTTTTTTTTTTTTTACATTTTTTCTCCCAGGCATCTATTATAGACCCTTATCTCACAGGATAACAAGGTACATGGACCTTTGATCTGAACTTGCATAAGCATCCTTAGATCATTAAAGACGTTTTTAATCTCCAAAGCTGAGTTAGGCAAAAAAAAGTTTGTTCTGCTAACTTAGTTACTGAAGAAAACCCCTCGGTAAAACACTGCTTGAACAACAATAAATAGCCTTCATTCCCCAAATTCTCAAAACCATACATCAGACTTCGTTTTACAATTAATACAGGATTTAAAAGCTGAGGTAAGCAATTGAATAGTCAATATTGGAAGATGTAGAAATATTATGATGACAGAAATTACCTGCCAGAAATCTGAGAAAACATTTTACCCAGGTCAGTGCAACTGCACCCTGTTACCCAAAGGGGCAATGCTGACTCAGTGCCTCCCACAAATGCACCCCACACCCCTCCCCAGGGTGGGATCTGGGCACAGGGTAATCAAGGGTCAAGTCAGCTCAGCTACAGAAATCTATTCAGCCTTAGTTTTCCGTAAGATCAGCTCACTGAAACAACTCACTCTGCAGCTGCAGAGTCTGTAGATCTGACACCAAGGGAAGCAGCAGGACTGTGCCTAAGACTGTGGACTATCAGGATTTCCCTTCACAGGGGCAGCTCACAGCTACAGCAGAACACATGCAACAAACTGTATTCACCATCAAGAGATACAAACACAGTAATGTTAATATCACTAAATGCACTACTTAAACACTGACGTGAACTTTGCACCACTTCAAAATTAGCTAGTAATTATGCTTAGTTTTAAATGATAGCAAGGAGACAAGCAAGAAGAAACAGCTTCATTTATCGCTATACCAATATGTTAAAGCTATGGCACAGAACAGCAATGGTAACATTTTGCTATAAAAATGTCATGTGGCATATTAACACATGGGGGTTTTTTCCTCCACTTAATCTTCGCTGTTTAAATACCACAAAAATCAACCTCAGTCTAGAAAAACAACTTATGGATTATTATACTGACCCATCTTCAGATCTGATCCTGTGAAGTTGAGACAGTTGATAGTAACGGGACTTCTGCGGGAGGCTCACAATTTTGTCAGACGCATCAAAGTTAAGTATGAAGAACTAAGGATGAGCCTTCAAGCATAAAACTGAAAATGTCATTTCAGTAACATTTTAAGAAGAAAGCATACCAACCGAATCACATGGAAGCCACAGCACCCTCAGAAACAATTCATCACAGACATCAGTGCAAAGGCATAAATGGCTGTAACGCTCTGGCATTTAGCACAAGACTCAGAACAAGCCAAAGTCAAAGCACATATAAACCTTTTTCACATTGCAATCTCCATTACAACACCCACCCCACCCTGCCAAAAACCACGTGAAACTCCTGCTGAGGTCACTGATGTGACTGACACAAGCCTTAAGACCTCAACCTTTTAGCTGCGAGATCAGAGTAGATACTCTGTTATTACCAGTCATACTGCACTGGAAACATAACTTCTACAAGAGATGAAGCCTGCAAAATATACTGCTATATTAACATAGGAAACACCGATGCAGCGTAAAGTTCCCAAGCAAACAAAAGAAACAGAAAAGTAAGAAGTCATGCATTAAAAACAGTAACTAGGGCAGTGATCATAAAGATCCAGCCTCAGAGGAGTTCAGTACACACAAAAAACCCACTAAGGTGCTCCACACTTGGCAAAAGCAGGCATCACATCAAGCAATGCCTGAGGTGATGCCCTCTTATTTCCCTTGCTTCTTACAGCGAAGGCGCATATTGCCTACTTGTACCTACCTTAGCCATAAAAGAGGGGAAAGCTTTCCTGTGTGCCTAACCACACTCAAGAGCACAGCCTACGACCTAAAGGTAAGAGGCTACCAGGTACAGCACTCTATCATGCATTTAAAAGCCTAATGCAGATGGGTTTAAACTGATCAAACAAAAGCGAAGGTTTCTCCCTTGCGTGAGAATGGGAAACAGTGAAAGTGCTCCGAAGCCACCAAGCTGCCACTGAGGGCTGCACTGTGGGGTTGCTCTCGGAGCAGGGGTAACCCTCACAGTTTTTAATCCAGACTAGGACTGCAACAAGCAGAGCAACATGACACAGAAAGCCATTACAGCAAGACTTTGTTCTTAGCAAATACAGTAGCTAAAAAGCTATCGGTACCTGTTCAGAAGCACAAGAGCTTCCATGTGCAATACCAGGTTTGTTCCCTGTACCTGGAACAGTGATCACGCTCATTTTCTGTACTGCATCTTTTGCATCTCTGGCTAAGTCAAACCTCTCCTGGAAGGCCCTGGAAAGTGTATCCTCCTCTTTCCCTATCAACAAACATTTGCAAGCTGTGTCTGCTTTCCAAAGTCCTGCTGTTCCCTCTCATATGAAAAATAAGTGATACCAGATGCTGCAAGCAGGAAGAAATGAAAATAAAAGAAAATATAATGGAGTAAGATGTGTTGCTCTAGAAGCAGGTTGAAAAAAATCAATCCAGAAGCATTTAGAAAACAAAAGATACGGATACAACAAAGCGGAATCGCTTAAAAATCTCCAGCAATGTCCTCTCAAAAAGCTGGTGCTGCAAGCGTGTTATCTTTATGGAAGACATCACCAAGAAGGTGACCTCTGTTTCCCCCCCCTCCCCCCCCCCCAAAAAAAAAAGTTCAAGCTCTTCCACAGGTGAGAAACCCTTTAATATACATTGCAAGAAACACAATGCCAAGCTAACAGTTAGGACAACATTGGAGTTTTCCAACAGATCACCCAAAAAAATCCCAATGAATATACTTTTTAACCTCTGAGAAATAACAATAGCTCGAAAGCAAACATACAGTTTTTAGACAAATCTGACCCATAAAACAACTATTAAGAAATGCTTCTCATTTAAGAACAGACTGAAAACACTTATTGTGTACAGTCTGTCAAGCCACATTTATTTCACACAAGCCTTTGCAAGGTTTCTAGAGTAGCCTGCCTTATTTTGTACAAAGATTGGCATGTTGCCCAACACCACACACCTGATAAAGCAATACAGATAAAGTACCTACTCCTCATATTTAAGAGTCCTGCAACATAATTAGTTTTAGGGTACCCAGACAATAAGCTCAGCTTTGAAGACTGTTCTCAAAGCATGCAGCAGTAGCTTCCACAATACCTTTTAACCAGCTATAAAAGCAGTACCTTTCAGACAGAAATTCCCTCCATAATAACCAACTTCACACCATCTTTTAAAACGGAGTTACTATAACACGCTTCAAATAAAGCCATGACGTAACGTCTGGATCATACCAAAGCAATGCAAGTTCTGCTTCATGGCAACTCACCATCCTAAACTCCATGATCCGAGTACTTTCCGAATGATTTAACCTACACAGTCCTATGTAAAGCTGTTGTGGCTTCCAACACAAGATTGTCTCCTTCCCAGTGCCATCCTGCTGCCCCAACCATAGGCCAAGGTATTCTGTCCATATCTCTTTCAAGCCAAGAGAGCAGGTGAGCAGCTGTGCTCTCTGCAAGCTGCTCAAGCAAGAAGTTTGACTGTCAAACAAACCACAGTTCACCGTCTCAAAGGGCAGGCTGCATCTGCTTGCATAAACTCCCATGGAGAGACTGTGTTTAAAAAGGCAGGAAAACAAAAGAGGAGAGAGTTTCATGTTGCGAGGGGAATTTCATGTCCTTCATTAACTCTCAGGAAGGGCACCTGAGGCTTCTTCTTTAGGACTACAAAGCCTCCATTTTCCACAGAAGCAAAAAAAAAAACAACATACAAAGATGAAAGTTGTCTTAATATTAAAATCAGGATTATTTCAAACAAACCTCAGTGTACCTCACTTCAAGCATCGCCACAATTACCTGAGGGTAGACACTGCTGTAAAAATATAATTATTTCAATTGAGTAGTTTATCTAATGAAACTATTAGTATTCAGTAGGCAGCGAGGACACTCCTTGATGAGACCTGCCTTTACTACTACCAAGAACAGATTCCAACTTCAGAGCAATTACAGGCAGCAATTAGGCAAAATTCAATCCAGGTTCAGCACTTTCAGTAGCAAAGTAAAACCACTGAGACCCTATTTGAAGGGCTGAGCACTGCAGTACAACATCACCCCCAACAGTTCAAGCCTCCTGAAGAGGCACTAGTAGATGTCTGACAGGCTTTACTGCAGATCAGCAGTCTGCAGGACCAGGACCTGGTAGCCCTGTCAATGCCACCGCTTTCCATTATCAGATCTTTTATTTTCCTCTTAAGCTTTCCTAAACTTCAAACATTTGGACTAGTATTTTTATGTAGTGCATCTGTCTCATGCTTCACTTTATCAGTATTTTCTTCCCTATCCTGTCATACCAGAAACGACACTGAGAAAACAATGTTTGCCAGTATTCAACTTTAGGAAATCCAAAGCCTTGATACAATTAGTTCCCTTTGCTTTGGAGCAAAATTTCTAAAGACTCTCTACCCTATCAAAATTTCTTTCCAAAACGTACCAGAAATTGTCCCCTAGGGAAAAAAAAAACACCCACAACCCACCCAGTTTTGACCAGCTTAAGACCCTTTGGCTTTGCTTTGTTCATTTCTTCTTTAAACCAGTCAATACACATGCTTAGTACAGAGCGTGCCACAGATTCACAGAGGAGTCCACTTGCAAAGCACAGAGCAGAACGCTTCCTGGACATCTCAACACAGTTTGGACGCCAATGCCAAAAGAGGGAGCCTTCAAAAGAAAGCAACTGCCCAATTCAAATGCCATGAAACAAAAGCTAGATCCAGAACTGAGGAGCTGGGGATGGAAGAATGACATCACCAAGGCTAAGGTTCACCTAATTTTAGGAAACTGTTTTTCAGACATCTGCGTCCATGTTGCCTCCTTTTGTATCCCCCCCAAGGGACATACATCCCATCCACCACAGGTCATCCTCTGGAGAGGCTTCTGTTGTTGACTATAAAAGGAAGCCTCCATAACTAGCTTTAACTTCAGTCCAGGAGACAGAGCCAAAAGCAAGGGAAGGGAAAGACAGCATTACAGAGAACTGCAGCCTTTGGAAATCCCACTCCTCCTTAACCACCACTCAGCTATGAAGTTGCACACTCCCTTTCCCACCAGTTTTTGAGCCCATCACCCCCTCCACTGCAACAAACTGAATCAGCTAAAGACTAAGGCAATCCATGTTTTTGCTGGGGTAGTTCTCTGCTGCTTCAGATGCCTGACCAGCACCAGAGCTTGTCTACAGTAAAAAGCAGGAATGGGTAGAAAAACACCCTTCTCTTTGAGCAGAGATAGCACGGACTTATTTGTCTCTGAGACCTCAAAAATCAGGGCTAGACAGCTGATGCTAGGCTAGGAATGAGAGAGGGGAGGAAGCGGCAAGGCAAATCACTTGTGAGAACATGCAGAAAGAAAGATTAGGACTCAAAACCCAAGCGGGAAAACAAAGCCAACAAGAAAGGGAGAATGGGAGAGGAGAAACAGAAACAGCTGTCAAAAGCTTGGCGTAGAAGCCAAGTCATGTCATCCCTCTGCTATCAACAAATACTTAGAAAATGCAGCAGTTGAGAATGTGCCCATCTCTTCCCAGCTTGGCACAAAGAAGAAACACGAGCTTACCACCACTAGCAGATACACTGACAGTTCAGGTGCAGGGGCTGAGCAGGAGAGACAGCAGTTCTGCTCCCACACATCAGAGTGCTGCCACAAGGAGCTTTCCCCCCCGCCCCATGCCCCCCCCCCGTTTGGTTGTTTTTTTTTTTTAAATCTAGGACCACCTAAAGATGATCTGCATAGTCACTGTACAACAAGCATTAACATTTCCCTTAATATCTCTGTCCCCCTTCAGTACGTAGGCTGATCAAAGGATCAATCAGGAAGCCTCAAAAAAAGGATTTGCCTGTAATGGCACTTTCCCAAGCCCCAAATATCTCCCATATAAGATGTCGTTCTACCCCACCACGTTCTGTATGTTACTCAGGCAAATCATTTCACTTACCTGGATTAAAAGCAACTTCAGAAAATGGGTCCTGGTTTGCAATTTAGCTCCAAAATGAATTGAGTTTGCAAAGCAAGGAGGCTGGTGCAGCAGTGGGCAGTGTTAAACTAGTATTGCCACCGAGCCAGAAGCTAACAAAACCTACTCCTTTAGATGCCCATGTCATTTGCTGCAGAAATCAGAAGGCACAGTAAGAAGCCAGCAAACCGCATGCCTCACGGTGAAGCCAGCTGACAGCTACAGCAGAGAAATTAATTCCCTCTATCTGCCACAACATTGCTACATCACTACAAAAGTAATCTCATTTCATTTGAGTTGATCCATTGCTTGTCTCCTCAGCTGCCCAGAAACCAAGGCTTTGAGTTAAACAAGACTTTAAATGAATTTGAGGCAGCACTGCAACTATCCCCCCACTTTGTGCCAGCCCCAGCTCCCTCCTGACACTACCACCCCCCACAGTGAGCCAATTCAGTGGGAAAGAGAGCAGGTTAGTAGGGTTACTTCCACCAGCCCACCTCCGTGCACCACCTCACCTCGGAGTCTGCCAAGCACCCCTGCTAGAAGAGGGAAGGGTAAGGAATACACAAGCAGCAGGATGAGTCGCTGCTGCTGCACCGCCGCAATGTGTTTCAGCTACCCTAGGGCCACAGCCCGGTTTCAGTCTGCTCTCAGGAAGCTCGGCGCTCCCAGCTGCAACTGAAGTCCACGGGAGCTGTGTCAAACTGCGGGCGCTTCAGCCCACAGCTCAGGCACTGTGAAGTAGGGATAATACCACTCCTTCATAAACAGTCATAAAACCAAACCAAAAAAGGTTTGTAAGCATCCGACATTGTGGAAAGCACCACCGAACATTCATGTAGAAGCTACTAATTCTGCCCTCAGAATCGTATAAATCTGAGACCGTCCGATGAACAGAGGAAGAGCGCTGATCAGCCTTCCAGCTGAAAACAGGCAAGGCTCCTACAGAAAACCCAACAATTACCTATTATCACAACACACATACAGAGCGGGGCCAACAAAGCTTTTTGGTTTGGGCATAACAATTTTTCTCTGATCAAAGCCTTAGTAGCATCCACAACAAAAATGGATTTGAGGAAACCGTGGTGCGCAAAAGTTAGTCTATGGTTGTTCTGGTCCTGAAATGCTTTTACAATACAGACAAAGATAAGTACCCCCCTTACCTACTTATCAGCTAAACTAATAGAAAAACTGATTTATTCACATCTGTGCAAAACAAGCCCAAATTACACACTCTTGAGTGTGTCAACTAGGAAAAACATACTGCAGCATTTTAAGTTACAACATTCTCATTTCTATCTCAAAGAGTACTTCCCCAAGATCTGAGATTTTTTTTTTGACTGCTCCAAAGGCACGTCTACATTCTCATCAGCATTTGCTGACAGCAGCTATAAATAAAATTACAATCATTCACTTAATTCTGAATGATATACTGACATTTGAAAATTAGATACTTCTAACAAGCAATATTAACAAAAAATTAAGAGATAAGCCATCTTAATAAGCAAGTACAGGCAGGAAAGAAGACAAGCTGACAGGCATCTTCGAAACTGCAGAGCCCTGCAAGCCAACTAATTAACTTAGGCCATAAATAATACCTAGATGTGGTCAATTTAACTATCAGCAGTTTACAATATCAAAGTCAGCTAATTACGACAACTTTGTATCTTAACAATGAAGAATTGCTCTTTCAGTTTTACTGCCAAGTACAGAAAATACTTTAGCTGTATTTATACATGAAAGTTATCTTTTGCAAAATGTTCATGTGACACCAGGGTGAAGAACTAGCCTAAGGCAAAGGGTGTGAAAATGCATTTTCTTGCAATTTACTTTATGCTGCTCATAAGCCTGCCAAGTGGATGGATTTAAATGGCCTATTCCAATAATGATTAGATTTACTATAGATTAACATCCTGTTCCATACTTGTAGTTCAAGCACTTTCCTAAACATTGGGTATCAATCTTTAGGAAGAAAAAGTGGGAGATTACCCTACGTCCACACACTTAAATTCTTCAACATACATGAGAATAAAGAATTTGATCAAGTGACAGAAAGTGATGAACTATGTCATCATTTCTGCACTGAGGCTGCTTTTAGACAAAACACGGTAATCAGTTGAAGTGTACATTTTGAAGACATTCTATGTAGCTAATAAACATACAGAACATGCAAGGAAAAAAGTGTTTCAACATGTTTTGCATGGAAAAAGTTAATATAACAACTAGGAAGAAGTATTTGTGCCTGATGATTTAAACCAAACTGCTTCGAGGCACTTTCTGCTAACAGATTTTAGAATTAGGAACTGTCTTTTTCTTAAACCTCATTTCTATTCATTAATTAAGTGAACAAGTGTGGGGGGGTGGGATGTGATAAATTCCACCCCCTCTTCCAGTCCCTTTGCTTTGTACTGACTGAATGAACTCTAAACATTTGAAGAATAGACCGATCCAGCTGAAAAGTAAGTAAAGGTCTATTTATTTTAGGTTGGGCTGCTGCTGCCAAAAGAGGAGGTCCCAGTCCCCTCCTTTCACTGCCGTGCCCTTTGTGCCACAGTCACTCAACTGGTCTACTCTGATCCGGTTCAGGGGGTCAGTTACACTGGAAGAAAAAAAAAAAATCCAATGCACCAGAGACTGGCAGGGAAGTCACAAAAAGTTAACTGGGAGTCTGGTAGTTCATCTAAAAATAAAGCAAGGTGTGTTTTGGCTCATATTTCATTAGAAATAAACATGTAACACAGCGTAAACTCATCTAGATGAAGCAAAAATAACACTCAGGCAGTACATGCTTGCTGCCAGAGTTGTAAGGAAAGTCAAACACTGAATTGGTGGATGCCTGCCTAGGGGTGTTTCCATGGCAGCTCACACTAATCTAAACGAGGGTGCTGCCACAGCCTAACACCCCCTCCTGCTCCCTGACCAACCAACCCTTCCCACCCCCCCTTTACACAGACAACATGTTTGAGCAATTGCCCACTCAAAAATAATTTCTTCTCTTTGAAAACTGGAGCAGGATTTCAAATTCCATCCAGGTATCTGCTAAAATATGCAGTCCTGCCCCTAATGGGTGTCTCAACTCCTCCCTGGCACTTGGATCCTGCACTGAGGCATCCTGGCTCACCAACCCATCTGCCTTTTGGGTTGCAGGAAGCACAATTTTCTGTTGCTGTTGGTGGAGTGGTTTTCCTCCCCCCCCCCCCCCCCCCCTTTTTTTTTTTGAGAGGGCAGGGAGGGAAGAAGTTGGATTTTTGTGGATTTAGTCAGCCAGCTGGCACACATGAGAACCAGCACAAGATGAAATGGCCCTGGCAGGGAGGGCAGGGGAGAGCAAAGGTGGGAACAGACCTCATCTTTTGGCAGCAGCAACCAGTTAAATTGGCTCCCTTTGTTACACATAAATTCACCACCAGTTAACATTACTGAACCACCAATAATCTCACCATCAAATATTTTTGTGCAACTTCAATTCAATTTCATTTTCCCGGCTTCAGAGGAAGCCACCTAGCACACAGCTACACATGAAGCCGTTCAACACCCCTCAAAGCTCTGCTCTTCCATGCCCAGTTGCTGCCAGCTGGGTGGACAAGGAAAAAGCATTTTAACCAGCACTCAAACCCTGCCCTGGGACACCCAGAGTCTCTGCTCTTAAACTTTTTCAGAGGGGGACTCAATGCAAGAAAGAAAACTGAGTGTGAATGTTTTCAGCCCAGAGCCTTATTTAGACAAATCTCAGCACACTTAAGTCACCCTACAAATGGACGACTATTTAATTTGTTCCAATACTGCAAATGCCATTAAAAGAAAAATGCCCCTCACAGCCCCCCCCCCTTCCATTCAACTGCTGAGTGATCTGCATGAAGGAATCAAAGCAGTTAAGGCCCCTTTTCAGAGAGAAGGAAGAAGAGGAGAAAAAAAGGGAGGGATAATTTAATTAAAACAAGGGCAATGTTTTTCAGCAGTGCCAGCCTTAAGAGGACAAGAGCTACTGCTTTTGCTGGCACTTCCAGCTAACAATCCCCCCAAATCATCATGCAAAGCAGCCTAGGGGTTCTGGTGAAGCAACAGTGGACATCACAGGGAGAAGACTTGATTAGGCAAGAATTTCACAAGATATTTAACAAGTATATATCTGGAAAAAACTATTAAGCATGTCATCACCACATTCTCACTAACCACCACTCATCCCCTCTGATAACCACTCCAATACCCTTCTCCTTAAGGAAAACAAGTCAGGGGGTAGAAAATAAGACACAGGGGAGGCAGGGGAATAAAAATAAATATACATATATAAATTTAAAAAAAAAAAATAATCACTCGGCACTACCAGAAGAGAATCTGTGAAGGCGTCCTCCACAAACAGGAAGTACACCAACTAGTAACAGCACATATTTGTAGTTGGGTTCCCCCCCTCTATTTTTTCCCTTTATTACTTCACCACCTAAGGCAGTTGCACTACCACTACCTTTCATAGGACTGGTGAAGCAAGTAGCACTGAGGATTTGTATTGGAGCAGGGGCTTGGCTCAGTTTTTAATGTTTTGTTTCTAAATTGGGCTCAGAAGCAACTGCTACTTGATAGTTTCCAAATACTCTACTTTGTTCAAAGAAGTGCAGCCAACTGGATGATGAAATGGAGCAACACTCTACCCTGCACGAAATACACAACCAGAAGCTTTTTTTTTTTTACTTCAGCTGAAGTTTAGGGTGAAGAAGGATCAATGAGAATTTCATCTGCTAAACACAAGCCTCTAGCTCCAGCCCTTCAGGAAGCACAGGGCACTCTGAGAACACCTCACACCCTCCCTGCTGGCCCCAAAACAGGGCAATGCCAGCCTGCCTGCTTCTCCCAGGGACGCTGCAGCCCTCCATGCTAACCCACCCAGGCAAGCGAGGAGTGCGGCTGCTGGGCTGCCCAGAAAGGCTCTCCCCACTCCCCCCAGCGGACCAGAGCCACCTCAGGACCCCATGCAGGCAGACTGCCCTGCACCAGAAGGGACACCCCTCTTCTTGCCAAGCCACCGGTGCTCAGGGTCGTGTATTTGCGCTTGGCCCACAAGATGGCACTGACAGAAAGCCTTTGCTCCCTCTTTTTTTCTCTCCCCCTTCCTCTCTCTGACACCAGGCTCACCACCGGCCCTGGACCAATTTGGAGAAGGACTGCCACCTACTGAAATACCACATCATCTTCCCACATAGCAGAGTTTCCCTCCTCACCTGCCCTCAAGTTACCCAGTCTGCTAGATCCTGCTCACTTCATCAGACAGGCACGCGATGGACTCAGGCAGCATGATTCAACACAGCTTATTTTCAGTAACAAGAGTGTAAGGGTTTCAGTGCTACAGTTTTCTGTTACCTAGAATCTTCCACTATTTCCTGAAAGAGGTAAAGACTTGGAAAAAGCTAGCAGTGTCAAAAACCCTTGATGCTTCCCACATAGGTGGACTCCAGCCCTCAGTAATACTGACAGGTCCAGCCCAGCATCTGATGAAACATCTAAACATAGTTAACTACAGTGAATTAGAGGGTTCAAGCTGAAACATGCGAGAGCTAGAGCTATCTGGATATTCAGCTGAACACAGCAAGATAAGATTAACTCCCCTTAAGGAAAAGGAAAAAAAAAAAAAATCACCATATTCTAATTCACCTTTTCCTTTCAATTTGAGGAAGTGAGCAAGGCACTCTTCTCCTCTCATCAACGCAATCTTGCAAAACCAAACCTGTGAAACCTCCTCTCTACAGCAGAGCGCATACCAGCTTTCCCACACGCGCCAAGACATTTACATGCAAGCAGAAGTCAGGAACAGTTGCAAAGCTAGAAGCATTTAAGAAATCAGAGCAAGTCATAGAAGACCTAGATTTGATATTGCATCACTTTCATGTAACTGATGTGATTTATGTTGACTCAAGTCCCAAGTAAAATCAAACTAAGATTCTGCTGAGATCGCAGTAAACAAAAGCAGCCTCCTGTTTTGCAGAGCTGGGCTCTTCTGCATAGTCCTCACCTCAGGTAATCTTTAAAGCAACCGTTCTGCTAGAATTCCTCCCTTGCCAAAGAGATGCAACACGGTCAGTTGTCATAAGAGGAGAAAGTTTTCCAGAAAGTTCCTGCGAAGACGAAGTACTGCTGTCTCCTATACTGTAGGACCCACTTCAGCTACGAGGACCTTGTTAGTCCAAAAATATACATTAATAACATGCAGTGCTACGTCATTATATCTGTAGGTATTCAAGTTTTCTTCACACAGAATGCCACCACCTGTAACACATTCTGTAAGGAGATAGATCTTTTGTTCTCCCTCTGTCACACACAGGTTTGGTAAATTCAGGTGATACCTAATAACAAGGTTCAGTATAGGCAAGTGTTGTTGTAGAGTATAAGCTTTATTTGCATTTCTATTTTTAGTGCATTTGCCAGTTAAAAATTTCTTACAAGTCTTCAAAACTATTCAAGAGAAGTGTATGTGTGTGTGTGTGTGAGGAGGGCATCCAAGACTTCTGAAGTCCAACTTCCGAAGTCATTAGTCGCTGTTGTGGTTTTTACGAGTTAGACCGTAGCCATCCTTTGTGAAGAGGCAGGCAGACGGGCCCCAAAGTGTACACAGACCTGCCTTCCGAAACACACTTCCCTGCTCAACGCTTGCCTCGCAGCAGGTGCAATGCTGCCCCCATGCCACCTCCATTCCCCTCCCTCACCACCCATCCTACTGTGCCTGCTGCCGCTCTCTTGCGGGGGAAGATGGAGCAGCTCACCTGCTCTCCTCCCAAGAGCCATCTTTACACCTGGCATCCCCACCACCCCTGCACACCTTGCTCAGGGCTAATCAAAAGTCACCCCTCACACAGCTCTCGGGGATCAGAAAGCCAGCAGATGAGGCCTTCCACACCGTGCTTCACACCAAAGAGCTGGAGGGCAGGAGAGGGATAAAGAAATTAAAGAGCAAGAACTCTGACAAGTCGAGAACACAGTGTAAAAGTCAACAAACAGCCTCTGCATTCTCCCCCTTTTTTCCCCTCAAGGACTCCAAAGCTCTGCCCAAAACCCTCCTCCCCTCCAGCCCTCTCTACGCACCTTTTTCTCCCAATTTTCCTGTTTTCCACACTTTCCCTCACATGATAACTCCTCTTCTATCAAAGCAGCACTGAAACCCTTTTATGAAAACAATTTGCTCTATTTGAGCACAAGATTACAATGCTGAAATATTCTGTGAATTCTAGATTAATAGCGCAATAAATTTTAACTGCTAGACGGAAGTCCATTTTATTCTTACAATCCAAATGAATGCCACGAATGAAGCAGTCACACAGAGGCCTCTTCCAAACTGCACAGCAAGTCATTCACAAAACTGCTCTGAACAGATAGATACCAGGTAACATTTACAGCAAAACGCAGTGTGTCACTGCAACTCATCTTGTATGTCCTGACCTCCGAGACATCATTGAAACATTTTGGAAGTATTTTGACATGCCAGACTCGCCCTCACATATGGTCCACTCAGAAAAGACAAGCAGATCAGCACCTTGTGGCAGATTCACCATGCCAGACAGACTCTGTACATACGCATTCACTCATATTTTTGTGTCTAAAGTATCACGCCGGTGTGCAGTTCAAGAGAATTGGCAGGAATGGAAATATTTATTGTCCAATTCAAAATTTCCGATTTTTTTTTTTTTTATTTGGGAAATATTGAATATAGCCCTTAAATAGCCAAAAAAACCCACTAGGACATTCCCCAACCATGTTTGTTACAGTACTCCTCACAAAGACACACACTTGTAAGCTACTGTTGTCATTTTAAGATGACTAAAAAAAAACAACAACCTAGCAAATTTTTCAGTATCAGGTGCTTTGGAACACGCACCCCAATGAGGAGAAGCATTCCTAGTTAATGAAAGCCACTGGAGTCACTTCAGTCAAGAAGCAATAGCACAGTAACACACTACTGGAGATGCAACAAGCTTGGCAGAACCACAAGAAATAAATTCTCACAGGAAGAAAGGAAGGTTTCACTGAGCAGGGAACAGCGTGAGGATCTGAAACACTACCATCCGTGTTTTAGACTGTGTTTTACTGGATAAAACTGTAACAGCTTCTGATACTACCATTTCTCCCTGTCCAACACTGTGTGTTCCTGCCTCTCTGCGTCACCTCCTCAGCTACCATGACACCATGCATGAATGATATACAAGATGAGGAACTGGTTCGACCTTAAAAAAACCCCATTTTTTCACCATGCTATTTGTAAGACACCCTTTAAAGTAGTATTCAAAGCCTTCTCCTCAATGGGAATACAAAGAATTGGTAAACACATGAAACATGGCCACAGTCCTAGACCACTTCTTCGCGCATCATAAGAATCATTCATATCAAAAAGAAGCCATTTCACAAAAGTAACATAATCAAGTAACAGCATCTTCCTGTCTTAGAAAGCTTCCAAGATGTGCTAACATGACCTTCCAGCCGTGCAAGTCAAGCTCTGTTTTATGTGATGGGCAAAACAGACCAAAAGGAAAAGACTTGAGGATGAACTGCATGGAACACTGATTTTCAGAACTGTCACACTAACATATGAGAAAAAGGATAGAAATCAGGGGGTGGGGAGGGCAGTCATGCCTCGGAGGTTAGTACGTACAAGGCAAGCTGCACCGACACACTCCACTTTTCTGTAAATATTACCTAGTATAGATCTGTTCAGAGTAGTTTTTGTGAAAAATTATAAATCAGAGGGTGGGAAAGGAATACAGTAGGCCTATCTTTTTATTAAAGATATAACTTATTTGTACAATTTTTGCCTTTTGAAGAAAGTCTACCAGCAAGTTCTGAGCCTCCAAATAAAAACTTTCCAGTGCGCGGTCTGTAAGCAAAGAATGGTTACTTCAAAATACCAGAATTCTGGAAAAATGTTTGTAACAAAGACTCATGAAGGCATTCGGCCACACAGCATTCAGCAGCACACCTTCTGGGTTAGAAAGACATTCTGTTGGAATAAAACCAAGATCAAATCTAAAGAAAGTATTGTTCTTGACAAAAAAAAGACGATACTGTGAACAAGACCTGAAAGGAGCAGGTGGGCGATCGAGTTACTGTATCATCATAAGACAGGCCTAAAGCTCTTCAGTACTAGAATCCTAGTCAGTCCTAATTCACTAGCAGATGTGAGCTAAATCCATCCATGCTAGCAGCTGAGCTCTACACCTTCCTTACAGAAACAGGCCTTTGAAAGCCAATTTGCAGAATACCTTTCCAAGGCCACAATGGTAGTAAGGCTGTAGCCATTACGATCTAAAGAAGTACACAAGGCTCAGAAAAGGAGCGTCACCTAACAGATGAACTGCTATGGTTGGGGTGGGTGTGAGGGAAGAAGACAGACGTGCAAGCTTGCTCCCAAAAGATTAGCTGGTCTCACAGAATGACACTGGCATGCCCTGCAAGCTTTTCCCCAAGGCTAGAGCTGCATTACAGACATTTATAGACATTTGTATATCTTGATATAGTTCATAGCTCTCGAGATTTAATATCCCAAATTTGCATGCACTATTCTGAACCTGAAGGGCAAATCCTTCTTATACAAGTGATTTAATAATAAACAAATACGGGATCTTCTTAGGCTCCATGAGATGGCCAGGTTTGCTTTACTACTTCTTTGGTTAGTTTGCTGCAGAAATTAAATCCTGGTATCGGCATTGCTGCCTTTGTAATAAAATGACCATCCAAATCCCAAAGGCAAGTAGGTCTCTTGGCAGGTACAGAAAAGGTTTTCAGATCCATGGCTTTTCTACCTTTTTCCATTAACCAGCTGCCATCTTTCCCATCAGTATAAAAGTTAGAAATACAAAACATTTTTGAGCTGAAGAAACCTATTAACATTAGACACTTGCAGGCAAGTAAGCATTAATCTTCTACTTGATGAAAGCCAGCAGAAAAATGCTGCAAGACACTACTCATGGAATTTGATCACATAGAGCTTGGTATTGTTCACAGGATGTATCAAGTGTTCCGCCCTTTAAACAACAGACACTAACACGGTTTTCTACTAACATATTTTTGCGTATTATTCTACATTTAACTGCTCCCCAAACAAACTTCGCTGCTGTTGAACTGTACAGTGATTTCTCCAGGGCCTCTTTTTGGCCCTGCAAGCTGTTAAGCAGCTCTGGTCAAAGACTGCATTACACTCGGAAAACTGAAGCTCCTTTGAAAGAGAACAAAACCTCAAGTAACATGACACAGGTACAAGATGATCGTTACAACAAAACTTAGTAGGGCTCAGATAGGAATGAAAGCTCTGCAACAACCACCTTTTCATTTTTGTCTCTTTTGCCAGATTTCTGTGGAAGATACCATACACCTGCAATGTGTTCCATATCAACTATACATATGCACCCATATTCTTCTAGAACAGAGTCCACCATGCACAGCAACCACCTAGGACCCCGTTTTGAAAAGGTCATTCTTCTCAGAAGTAAGTACAGTTAGTCATCTCCCCACCCAAAGATAAAACTGGAGGAGAACAGCCTCTAAAGCAAAAATGGCAAGAGCAGTACACAGCAAACATCCTCTGCCCAAGGAAGAAGTGCACGTTAAGTTGCAAATGGACAATGTAGGCAGCTATTCTACAGTCCCCTCTATCCACATAAACACAGTAGAAGAGTAGTTTCAAAGCAGAGTAACTACTTGACACTACAATTATTCTAACCAAACCCTAACAGTTTCTGGGAGGGAAAAACAATATGGAGTTGCAAATTCAGTCCCTGGCTGAGGTCTTAGGAACATTTTTTTCATTAACAGGTCTCAGCTCTTTGTATGTGTATTATGTAAAAACATAATTAAAAAAAACAATACTTGCAGAACATTCTCCTGGCTATTTCTTGAAACATGCTCTGCTTTACCAACCTAGATTTCATCTTACAAAGGATGGCTGCAAGCTCCAGATTAAGTACTCTTTTTGGTCTGGAAAACTTAAACATCAAAAAAAATACTGGGGAGTGTGGGAAGGGAGCCACTGATTTCCTTTGAGGAACAGCAATCCTTCTCATTAGAATTTGAAATGTCCCTTCTGAACATCCTACTATCTTTCAAACAGCCCAACCTTACTGAAAGTAAGAGAAAGAAAATAAGTATAACTTTCAGACACCAGAACATTACCAAACCAAGAAAGTTTCTCACCTCCCCCCTTTATTTTTAGGGTAGGAAGACAACAGCCATCATGCTTTCTAATAAAGGGATGCCACAGAGGAAAGCATCTCAAAGAAGCCATCTACTGCTGTGCAACTTTCCATTAACCACAGCAGTTTATCAAGTTCTCAGACACACCATAACAAAGTCTCCAAAGCTGGAACCACACAGAGCTCCAGCAAGACAAGGAGCTCTAACTCCGTTTCGTAAAAATACAATTCTACTACTTCCAAGATGAGTTCAGATCTGGGAGCAAAAAGGGTTTGTGCAATGCTGAACCTAGGCTAACCAAACCAGTACCATGTTTTTACCACACTCAAAAAATTACACACCTGATCCAACCATATATAACTCAGATTCAATGTCAGGCTCAAGTGCACCCCTTGTAGAGCCATGAAAAACTCCATTTTCTGGAATACTTGTTAGGAAAAGCACCACATTAGTGTACAGAACAAGGTCACATCTCCCCACACCACTCTAGAGTTTCCTCTGGTACCTGTATTATCTAAATGTTTCTACTATTTAAGGTATCACAGACACATCCAACACTTTGTCAAATATTTATACTCACCATTAACTCTTTATTAGCTAATCTGCCCTCTCTGAAAATATCCCCTTCACCGCTTCCAGAGACGCTCTTCACACTCTTTGCTCAATGCAATCTCTGAACCCAACTGCAACTAAGGAAGCATTGCATAGACACTGCACAGAGGAGCTATGGCATCTCCCCAGTTCCCACAGCGAGGAAGGCAGAGATCCATGAGGGCTGACTCACACCTTGTTAAAGGAGACAGGACAAAGAGCCCAGGATTAGTGGACAGCCGAGAGGCCCCTGCCAGCTACTCACTGGTTGAATCCGGGTTGCCATTCTTCTCATCTTTGGCCACAGCTAGGGGGTTGGAAAAATTAATGAGAAAACAACAGGGAACGGCCAACGTACAAGCTGTAAATACGCACACAAGACGCTCTATAAGCCCAGGCATTTGTGCCCCTTCCTGCCAGCCTCTCAACTCTTCTGGTAGCTCGGGAGTAATTCCTGTTACAACATGCTGAGCTGGAAGCTAGTACAGCCAGTTACCTCCACGTTAGAAAGGAGTTTCCGGCGATCTAGCTGAGAAGCCCCTGAGGGCCAGGTTAACAATTTGACTATGCCCAAAAATATTCAGGCTCCAAGAGTAAGGCCAAAATTATCTTTTCTTTTAATCATTTTTCTTTGCTTTCTTGTCACTCTGATGAAAAGAGCTGACAAAAACTTTCTGCAACTACAAAAGATGGACCAAACTGCAATGCTGTGACTATTCCTAGCCTGTCACAACTGCAAAAACCTCAAACTTGGTGAGATACCCAATGTAGGAAATAAAAGGGGGGGGGGTGGTGGTTTTGAAATATTAATGGTATTTTTTCCCTCATTGCTTTAACATTTGCAATGCTCAATTTATTTCTAAACTGGGACTTGGAAGTGCCTCCCTCCCCAATTCTCTCTAGCTCATGCATGTCTACTACTTGAATTTTAGATCAGCTCTCACACATAAACGTTCAAAACACGAAAACTTAATGCAGCCCTAGAAAAGCCAAACGGCGAGCCAGCTGCTTTAAGGCAAAAGAGAAAGCTTGAGATAATGCAAAGTTCACCCCAGAACCTGGTTTCTTAATATTTTAGAACTTAATTTGGTTTTGTATCCCAATGAATCCTAGAAGATTCTCTATTTACTGGGGCAGAGGAGTAAAGGCAGGTAAAAATGTAAGGTCTTGTTTCACAAGGAACAGTGATAAAAGCTGTCTTAATTTCCACCTTTCCCCATGACAGAACCTAAGATTAAATGCAAGTCCTGTAAGTATCATTAATTTCCCTAATGATACTTCACTGTTTGGAGGCCTCAGGAAAGCACTCGGAGTCTTTTTAATGATATTCTGTTACTCCCTGGCAAAATTACAGGCAGGACCAGAGGTACTATAAGAACCTGAGAACTAATTAAGGCAACACTTCACTAATTTAAGCTCAGAAGCACTAGAAACCATTTTTTCCACCCAAAAAAATGCCTCTGAGAACTGAAATTACAATACTCCTCGCTTCCCAAGGCAGAGAAGCTGGAATCTGTTTTTAATCGCATCGGTTCCTTCCCACGCGCACACATCAAGTAAACTCGACAGCAGCATGTACTTGCTATAGCTAAATATACTGGTCATATGTGACTCCCTAATTTGCAACCCTGTGAACGCATGTTTGGAGAAGATGGCAGTTTGCTGGGCTTTTACATAACGCAAATTTAAACGGAAGAAACAGCACCTACTGTTTCCCTTAATTGGCATTTGATTTTGCTGTTACCAGGTTAATTTCTCTAAGCCAGGCCAGCCGCTTCGGAAACGCTTTCACAAATAACTCGGATGCAATTTATACGCTTACCACCAAGGATCCACTTTTGAAGACAAAAAAAGCAGAGGTTTCACCCGCAATGGAGCCGGACAAACACCACCGGACAGACACAGGGAGCCCCGGCAGCGCCGCCCCGCTTCACACCGGCGGGGAGACGGGGCGCACCCGGCCTTCAGCGCCCGCTGGGGAGGAGCGAGGCCCTGCCCCCTCCATGCGGTTAGGCCGCCAGCCAGCCAAGCCGTCCCGCGGCGACCGAGGCCCGGCCAGGGGCGCAGCCGCCACCGAGACCCATCGGGCAGCGGCGGGGCCGCGGAGGCAGCCCCGGGCGGGCAGCGGCGGCCTCCCCCCGCCGCCCCCCGGGCCCGCAGCCAGGGGAGGGGCGGCCTCCACCTCTTGTCAGTCGCCCGCCACCCCCGCGTCCCCGGGCACAAAGGGAGGGCAGGGGCGGCTCCCGCAGCGCCGGGGGGGGGGGGGGAGCAGAGAAAGCCACACACGTTCCCGCGGACCGAGCCGGGCACCCCCGTCCCGGGCACCACCCTCCCCACCCCGCTGGGCGCTGCCCGCCCCCGCTCCGACTCACCTCCAGGCGGAGGGAGGCACCGCAGCCCCGCAGGAACTCGCGGATGTTGCTCAGGCACTCGCCCTCCGTCCGCGGCTCCGGGTACACCTGCAAGAGAAGAGGCGGAGGGCTCAGCGCAGGGACCGGCACGGCTCGGCGGCCCCCGTTCCCCGCCCCGCCGCTCCCCTCACTTCACCTCACCTCCCCGCCCGCTCTCTCCGCAGGCGGCGACGGCGGCGCCGATCGCTCCCTGTGAAGGGGTTGAACCGGGAAGTAAACACGGAGCACAGGAAATGGCGTGCGAGGGCAGGCGCGCGGGCAGTGGTGCCCCGGCCAGGCGCGGCCCCGGGCGGCTCTGCGCGCGGCGGGGGCCCCCCCCCCCCCGGCCCGGCCGGCGCAGGGGAACCCCCGGGAGCGCCCCCAGGCCTCCCCGCCGGTATTTTTAATTTTCCACCGGCTTGGGCGCGGGCGGGCGGTCGCTCGGGCCCTGGGCTGGGGGCTGTGCGAGGGGCAGCCCCCCCCCCGGCATGGCGTCCCGCCCCGGGCCGCAAGAAGAAACGATGGTGCAGAGGATACAACGCCCCCGCCCCGGGTGCCCCGTATGGCCTGTGGGGCTGCCAGGGCCCCCCTGTAATAAATAAATACATAAGGAATTTGTTCCCCTTTTCGACTTCGGTTCACCCCTAAGTATCTGTTTTCTAACAAGGAAATATATCAGAAATGCCCCCAAAACCTCTGTGGAAAGATGTCTGTGCCCAGAGTTAATGATCTACCAGTTCCAGGGTCCGATGTTAACCAGCTTTGTTTGTACCAGCTGCAAGTCTCTTCCTACCCCAGAAGAAAAGCAACCTCTCACAAAGAGGAAAACCTTGACTGAACTTCAGAGAAAAGAGCTTTCGGCAAGACAGCCATGTGCTCTCTGCACCCACGTCCATGCTGCCTTCAGTTCAACCCCTACACCCTGCAAGTGACGTGCAGACCTTCCACGGAAAAGCAGCCAGCCCCACGGGCTTCAGGGCCATAGCTTAACTTACCACAGTTTAACTCAAATTCCCTGTGCACGTAAGCATCATTTCACAACAAATTCATTGATTTCTATAAAGTAGTTTAGCAAACAAAGCGCTGCCCAAACAGAGAGGTAAGCAGAGCTGCAGCTCTGGGACACCTTGTTCTGTTGGAAGGGGAAAGCCAAGCACTGAAGTGCACTGCAAGTCGCTGAAAGCTAAGGTGGCAACCCGTGGTGTCATGTCCTTTGGTTATGTGTTACACTTGGAAGGAAGTTTCGTTAAATGCACACGTATGTCAAGGCCACATAAGCTCACAAGCGTAATCCACCTCCATAGCACTGGGGACTTCACGTAAGGTTGACTCCAAACATTGCATCAAGCTGACACCAAGGTAGTGCCCTCCCATACGTTTATATGGCGTCAAAGGTATCTCTGACGCTGTAATACCATGAAAAATAACAAATGCATCAGCATGACAGGATGAACCTGGTATGAAAAAATTTAAAATGCAAGTACCATCACTTTCTAAACATAAATTTCAAGTGAGTTTTAAATTAAAGCCACTATTTTGTAACACAAGGAATTCTGTAGTGGTATGAGTTGCAGAATTTTCCTTTCCTCAAGCAAGCACACACACACACACACACACTCCTCAAATTGTTTGGTACTATGATAAACCACTGTGGGTTGAGAATAACTCTTTTTACCACACTAAAATGTAACGGGAATGCCAAAGAAGTCCTGTGCGAGTACAACAGCCCAAATCAGGAAGTTTGGAAAGGACACAAGTGGTGAGAGAACCCTCCTGGAAACATCATGAGCTTCATCCCTCTTGCTTGCTATACTTTTTGATTAGTCTATTAATTTACTACTTAATTCTAGTAAGAAGTCTCAAGCTGAGTTGATCATGCCAACATCCCTTGTTAGAATAGGTCCCCGAGAATCCAATTAGTATTTCCACGTTGATGCTTCTAGTATGGTCCCTCCTCCATATTCCTAATGTTTACATAATAATTATATAGTTGCAATTTATAACTTTTTTTTCTTAAACTATTTGCATAATAACTGGCTTTCATCTCCCTTTATAGGTCACACTTCCTCACCTCTTTTTTTGCACCCACCATTTCCTTGGTTGCTTCTACGCCATTCATCGAGCTCTCTTTTCATTCTGAGAAACCTTAAAATTACTTCTACTCTCCAAACAAGAATAACCTCTAACAAGAAATCACAGTAAAACCCAGATTCTTCTTAAAAGAAACAGATGTCTTACCTCATAACGTAATCCACGTTAACACCCTTTATTCCCAAAGGCCCCAACACATTAAGCACAGAACTTGGTAATTGTAAGAAACCCAGATATATGTACTACAACCTCGTAAGAGACTGCATGTAATTCATAAAAGATGGCACAATACCTGGAAATAGGCCAAAAAAAAGGGGGGGGGGGGGAGGTAAGGAGGGACATCTGATTAGAGGGGGGCAAAAACTTCTGATTAAAGATTAAAGAAACAAGCAAAGAAAACCCAAACCTTGCGAATTGTCCTCTGTCATTTTTGAATACCAGCCAAATACAAGTCTGTGAGACCTCAGCCCTACTAGCACTCTAATGCATGTTTCCAGTTAAAAATCATCTTCCCTCAAAAGAACAAAATAAGTTACAGTAAATCTTTAGACATGCCATTCCTTCTCTCACAAAACAGGTGAAAAGACTTCAGGGGCGATGCGAGAAGCAGGTTACATTTTCCCAGCTCTACGGCTACAGTGGCATTTTTATCCAGAAGGAGACAGAAGCATATGGGTAAAGAATTTAAAAATATCTTAGCATTTATAGCCTGCTAAGAAATTTAAAGTGTTAATGGTCCCATAAAAAGAAGCAAACCCGTTAAGTTATTTACCTGGGAAATCTTAAGGTGATTCTGGCAACCTTCTCCTACAGATGGCTGAGAAACAGTGAGGGACCCGAGTAACAAACTCGGCCTCCCTTGACAGAATCTTGAAGTGCAATTATGTGGGCCAAGCCCGTGGCAAAATCACACTCAGGGTATACAACACCCTTTACATAGTTACAGGAAGCTCAGGAGCGTGACCTCTCTCTCATAGATCACATTTATAGCCTCACAGACTATTCAGTATGTAAGAGGACATAATGCAAGCGGACCACAGGCAGGTAAGTCCTGGTCTGCCTGAAAGATGGCAAATACATTCAGAAAGAAAGGATAAACAAAATACAATTAAAATAGGGTCATACTCCAAAATTACTTAGCTTAATAAAAAGTTGATTGCACATGCACATAAAGCCAATGAAATAAAGAGGTTACATATTTTCCTCTCCAGTATTTGTTTCATCCTCTTGCTTCCACAGACCAACACCGTTAGTTCATTAATAGGGACTGTCTTCTCCTTACATGTCTATAGGACTCCTAGTACAAGGAGGCCTCAGTGTCCACCTGGAACCTCTGTCTGCTCTAGTAATGCAAATAAAAAAGGTTAATTACATTTAGAAAAGACAAGGATTCCAGAAGGACCCGAGAGATTCTTAATTAGGGACCAGGGCTTCACGGTGGAATCCAAAGAGACAAGTGGAAGGTAATACACAGAGCAGCAACAGTTTAAAGCACTTCTTCGTGGTTCGGGGATAGGTTCTGATTAAGATTTAATCTCTCAGGGAGTAGTTCTGGAAATCACGGCTAGTTCAACAAGGACACTTACGTGATGCACTGCAGCTACCAAGGAGCGGAGTACGTTTTCCACCATCCAGAAAAGATGGAGAACAACGTGCGATACAAATGGATGGCGCCTAGCTAAATGTGACATCCCTTTTGATCAGTTTGAATCTATGATTTTACTCAACAACAACAAATGCATAAAAAAGTGCAATGCGGAGACAGGTAGTATCAAGAAAAAGTATGGAGGGGTGTTCTTAGAAAAAATGAAGAAGGCTACCATTAGTTCATTTGGACAGGGAAAGCATGTGAAGAAAGTAAGCAAGGAATGTGTAAAATAATGAGTTTAAAAGAAAAAAAAAAATCAGTCCTTTGATTGCAATGAGTAAACACAAGAAATTAATAAAAAGCTACATCTATGGGAAACTAGCTGTTTACTGGCATTTATCTGCTGAACAAGTTGACAAAACGGGTCAGAGGAAGAGAGGTGTACGAGGTCTTTAAATATAAACTGGAATCTACCAGGAGGGCAATAGGAAGTGACTGAATGACAGCACGGTTACTACGTATAAGCAAAAAAAAAAAAAAAAAATCATTTACCTAACATGACATAGAATATGTACAACATGGCTTACTATGTAAGAAGACTATCTCAGTTACTAGAAAGCAGAAACTAATAGAGAAGATAACAAACCAACTGCAAACTAGTAAACATGTCCAGCAGACACTTAAAAATGTCCTGTTCAGGAGTATGGCTGCCCGAGCCTGAAGTTCAAAGACTTTGCCTTCAAGTAGGGATACCAGGGGAAAATCCCAGAAAGAGGCAACCCTGCACTGTGAAGAGCATCACAGAAGAATGCAGTCCCAAAGGGAGGGGCTGTAGGGACAGGGTGGACGAGGGCACTTCCCTCTGTCACAACATGCCAGACCATTTTTCTCCGCACTCTGTTCATCCCGCCTCGAGCCTTTTACACCGTATCCACCTCGCAGCAGGTTTCTCTCCAGGTTTCAGAACACCTTGTACACACAGAGCATTACTGCAACCTAATCGGTAAAAATACTGTAAATGAACAGTGCAACAAAGCTAACGAAAGGGTCCTACTGATCACATTTGGTACCACAGCAGCTGTGTTTTGCGTCCAGCCCCCTTGAGTGGCTAAGGCACAACACCAAGGGCAACTGATCTTCTGATGGAGCATGGTGGCCCAGAGGCAAACACCTTCTGCACGAGCGCTGCAGGCTGGAGTTTGTCACCAGGGTTTTGTGTTCAGGGATAAAAATGAGATTTTTTTTAAAAAAAAAAAAAAAAAAGGCATGAGGAGGAAGCCAGGCCATTCTCACACACTAACCTGGGCTGTGAAGCTGCCTGTGATTTACCGTCCAGCACCTCCTGCAGGTTCCTTCCCTCCCCACTGCTCCCAGCTGCGTTACCTCCTGCCTGCTCCTGCACCCAAGCCCAGCAGAGCCCATCCCTTGAGGCGTTCGGGTTTCCTGCTCCGTCCTCTGTCCCAGAGCACCCACCATCACAAATTGCACTCAGCAGGGACAGAAAAGAAAGAGTGGTGTCACAGCGACGTCCTCCGTAGCTAGGCAGGAGGACATCGTCTGCTTCTTGAGGAAGCATCCATTGCTAGGGACCAATGGCAGGTGTGGTGCTCCCTCCAGAGTCAGTGAGCAGGGCTGGGCTCCGAGGACTGCGGATGGAGCCCCACGCTCCTCCCAGGACAGCGGGAGTCACGGCTGCGCTTTAAAGGGTGGCATCTTCCAGGTCTCTACGTCAGGAGCACTCTGCAGTTGAGCCCAAGCACTTCATGGATCGCAGGTCTTGCTGGTGGCGTTAGGTGATGCTTAGCAGGATGCTATAATTAAACTAAAAACACAGATCAGGATTCTCAGCAAGGCACCATTTTGTTTTAAAATTAAGTGTCCAGATGCATCTTACCACGATACTGGTTCTGCAGTACTGTAGCTCTTTAGTACTGACTTTTCCCAACTTATAAAGCCTGCTGCCCACAAACTTGACAACAATAAGCCACGCAGCAGTTACTGTGTGCTAGACACCTGTATTTTGGCATGAGGAAGCTCATGCTCTGAAAACACCGCAGCAGGCAGGCAGTGTAGACAGCAAGAGCTAGATCCAGTAAAAGACTGAAACTCCTACAAGCCATGCACTAAGGTGCCCAAATTTTAAATTTTCAGGGTTCACATGAGAATTCACTTGGGTTCTGCACACAGCACAAAGGGGAAGCAGGTGCCTTAAAATATGCCCTAAAATTCTTATATGCTGAGAAGGATACCCAGCCTGGAAGTTAACCAAGAGCTAAGACACAGCAGAAGGCAAAAGCAAGAGTGCACCTATGTTCTTGACCCCATCCGGGACTTTAACACAGTGAGCTGTCATCTGCTTAGCATCCCAAACTCCAGTCATCTCCCGGACTTACGAGAGTCCTTTGAGTGTCCTTTGAAAGAACTCAACAGCGCATCCTCTCTGAGAAGTGACAGGTGCCTGCCCTTGGACACCAGTGACAGCCCCAGCAGCAGCCCTTAGATCCCACTGCCTCGCTCCGTAGGCATCAGCACGGCCAACCCCACATCCTGACACTCCTCTGTTGCTTGCCCTACATCACCACGGCAGTCCCTGTACTCCATCCTCCCATCTGTCCCACCTCAGACCACACAAGACTGATCCCACATTTAGCCCTACTCTTCGACCACAGAACGTTAGCCCGCCACCCTTCCTTTACTGTCCAATGGGCCGTACCAACTCATCAGCCACAGCCCATCCCCTCAACTTCCACCTTGCTACAGCACCTGGGACCAGGAGCACTTCGGTTGACTGAAGGTCCCTCCAGGTCTTCCAGTTCTTCCCCCCGCACATGTTCAGAAATGCTCATCTGCTTGACCAGCCTTCCTTAACAGTGACCTACATTCAAACATGCTGATGTTCTGCTTTAGCTGCATCAGTCCCTTATTGGAAATAGCCCTCAAAAGCCAAGTTCAGCTAAGTTTGCAAAGGAAATGCACAGTTTGGTTAAAATGCCAACCGGGACTGTGGAAGCCTTGATGAACTGGTTCTTTGAGGCTCACACAACAACTAGAAGCCACTTTTTTTTTTCTTTCATCTGCCCTGCAAAAATGATACTGTAAAACCAATCCAGCTGTTTGAGCTCATCCTTTCAGATTTGCACCTGTATTAAACAAAGTTCAGGAAAACACAACATTCTTTGCAGTGGAAGTACTGTGCTCTTCTCACTTCCCTTGGACCCTGATCAAATTCCCATCACAGTCTATAAACTGACTCCCAGGAGGCGGGTATTCAACCAAGCCCTAAGACACAGACACAGTAAGTTAAGGGCGCCGGGATGTTCCAGACGGTATTTTTGTTTTCTCAAGTTTCCATTGTATTTTTATATTTCACACAAAAAATTACATTAAGGCAGCATTAAGAAACTGAGGATGCCAAGCATGTAAAACTTAGCAAATACGAGACTGACAGCTGCCTTTGCAACTGCGATTATGACCCACTTGCAGGCCCACCTTGTGAACTGAACCAGGCGGGAGTCCTACGGGAACACATGCATGGGAGCATGCCTGAAGAATTTTATATATACACACGAGAGGCTCTAGCTGCAGCTGCAGGAGTCATCTTCTTTCCAGTGTTTCCTAAACGCTGAGAACTCATCGTCTTAATTCCTGTGGTTTTGCTGATTTTCTTGCTATTTTAAAGAAAAATAAAGAGGGAATAGGCTAGCGTGCAGCTGTCTCCAGCCCCGTGCAGCACCACTGGCCTCACGCTGCGGGGCTCCAGGGGCACCACGCAGGAAGACGTGGATCTCCCCAAAGTCGGCGAATGGGAGAAGCCCGATGAAGCGCTGCTCCAGGCGTGCGCAGGGTTCGGGCAGTGCTCGGCCAGACCCTACCTGAAGAGGTTCCCCGGCGAAGGGAGGCTGGCGGGTGGGGGATTCCGCACGCCTTCTCGGGTAAACCCCCCGGCGCTTCCCGCGCAGCGTCGCCGTTCTGATGCAGCACAAGCTCGGGCTTCAGGAGCCCAATCACTCAGGGTTTGTTTACAGTGGGAGAGCTCTGCTGCTAGATATGCTGGCATCGCTCCTCCGTGTGGATGTAACATATGCCAGAGAGGGAATTCCTCTGCCAGTCTAACGGTACCGCTTCCCCCGGTGACATTAACAAAGCCAATACAAGCACTTCTCTGTCAGCACAGCGGCACCGGCGGGGGGGGGGGGGTCTGTGCGTGTGTATGATTTTTACTGCTTCCCCCGTCCCCATCCCTGTCTGAAAATATTCCAGAGGACTACCAAAGCCCTGCAGTGGAGACCCTCTCCTGGGCAGGCTGCCAACATTGTCCGACAGCGCTCGCTGCAGAGCAGGAAAATGGAGACCTGAACAAAATGCTCTTAGACCCGACCAGTGTTTCGCGGGTCGAGTTGAGGGGGACTCTGCCCACCGGGTGCCAAAGGTCCGTGGCGAGGAGCGGGGCAATGGGAACTTCTCGCGGACGAGGCCGGCCACCCCTCCTCCACTCCTGCAGCGCCGGTGGCAGGTGATGGCGGCAACCACGTCGTCGCACAGAGAGACGCGGAGAGGAGGCGGCTTTGCTCCACGCGGCGAAGTCGGGGGAGAGGGCGGGAGTGTCACGCTGGCTGAGGATCAGGGAGTAAAGCGCAGCCAGCCAAGGTGCAAGACTGACGCCGCTTCCACACTGCCAGCTCACAGTATTTTTGCAAGCCCTGTCATGCATGAAATGGTTTAAGGTTCCAGCTCTTCAAATCGCAGCCACTGACTGGGTAACAGCTAATTAAAATTGCTATTTAAGACAGATGTATATTAAACTCCTCTCGGTGATTCAAAGCCAGATAATACATGTATGTGTCTATATAAATGTATAAATACACTTTTATTTTTTGATATAGACTATTATTTATATCTATTTTTTATATATATTATTCATATATTATATATATAATTTGTAAACTTCCATTTCAAAGCCAGATATCCAGGTTTTCCAAGGCGTGAATTACAACCTTCAACATTTTCAGCTGAACGATGTGGTGCCCTCGGCTACTAGCACGCAGCAGCAACCAGAGGGAGGGTGCTGGTGCATCATCCCCACAGCTCTGCCTTTTCCCCACACAGACACAGCATTTGGAGGACGGTCTGGGTAGCTGTAGGGCACCTGAGGGCTAAGGAATTGCCTTTTCTGTTGTTCGCATTATGCACAGACATAGAAAGAACGTATCTAGAAACCGTGGAAAGGAGATTAATGAGAGCAAGACCAGCAAAACTAAATTATCTTTCTGTATTTTCTCACAAAAACAATTTAATTGCCAATAGTTTCATTAATTTCCCCCTCTTCTCAGCATGTGGCAGGCCCTTATTTAATTCAGTCTAGACCCTTGCACATTAACAGGATCTGATTTCCAAGGAAAAAAAGACAGCAAACGCAGACACAAGTCCTCTGCTTCCTCAGCACGCACATACAGACCGTATTTCTCTGGATAACACCCCAGTCACCAGAATAACAAAGCCAGTGCATAGCTGGGAAAAATAAGGGCATCCTCCTTCAGTGCATCTGTGTACCCCTGCTCTCACAAGACAACAGGAGTAACATGGTAAACAACAACATGGCCAATGGTCACTCTGTAACAGGACCGAGCGATCCCACAAGAAGCTCACAGTCACACTTATAAGGATAGCATCTATTCAGGAAAACGGCACTCTTAACGACTTCGCTCGGGATAACTTCCCCCTGGCACTCGGCTCGTCCTTGCAGTGCTTCCATCCCAGAGCAACGGCATCCGCACGTATGCCAGTGCTCCCCGAACACGCCGCCAGGGCAGGCACAACATGGATTATTCTTGCCAGAAGCACAAATAACCTCCTTTGGAAGCTCTATGTAAGGACTGTTGCTGGGGGGGAGAAAGCATATGCACATTAAAATGCAGATTTTGCTTCCTGCCTCCCAGGGCTAGTCCTACGATGACCTGCTGCTGCTGTAATACCAGCATCTGCAATACCTTCCTGATGGATTTTGGTGAGCAAAGGCAGGACAAGTCCTTTGGTTCATCCAGGCAGACCCCAATCACATCAGCAGGGCCCCAGAGGCTGAGCCAGAAGAACTTCCCAAATTCGGATGGCTCAGGGGCAACCAGCACCTGGTAACTGCTACCTTAGTAGAGGAGTAAGCTCTGCACCACTGATGGGATGCTCACCACGGTCCCCTGAGCATCTGCCTGTGCTCCACAGTCAGCTCACGGCCAGCGCTGCAAGGTCAGCGGGCTATAAAAATCACCGCTTGATATTACCTCCAGCTCCCAAACACCTTCTCCTCTTCCTTTGCAACGCCTGGAGCAGCACATCCAGGTCACACCTCGTCACAACAGGACAGAAGTACCTGGCCCTGATACACCCGTGTGAAATCGGAGACAAGGGAACATAAATCTCCCTCTGCCAGGGCCGTAGGTGCTCACAGCCATGGCGAGGAGGCGGCTGACGAGGCAGCCGCTGCAGGTGGCAGCCTGAGCCCTCCTTTTGGGGCCTCTGACCCTCCCACAGCACTTGCGCTCGTAAGACAGCAATTCGTTTGCCTCATGAGTCACAGGGAGTTAATTTTTCCTGAAATGACAGTTCAGAACGCCTTGTTTAGCCAAAGACCTCCATCATTACAAAAAGAGAGCAGTACTAATATACGAGGTATTTGTAAGAAGATCCTCCTCTTTGCTCCCATCAGTCCTGACGCTATCCCAATTAACAAGCAAATCAACAGCAACACCGGCGCCCGGTCCTCCACAGGGAGGGCCCTGCAAGCGTTCTCGCACCGAGTCCCAGCCTGCAAGGGCGAGCTGTATTTATTTTTCCCGGGACCAGCCTCCCCCTGCTCCTCTCACACCTGGGCGATGCGGGAGCAGGGAGAGGAGGCGGCTTGTGTTTTGGATCGGCATCCCAGGCGCGGCAGGGCAGCTTCTGCCGTTGTTTAATCCTACGCTCGGTGCGGTGGCCGGGGATGGGCCTGGTCGATGGAGGGGGGGGCCAAGGCGCGCGAGACCCAGCCAGGCACCCAGCACGCTTCCCCGTCCCCCCGCTTCAAAGCGCCCCAACGCCCCCCCCTGGGACCCCTGCGGGGGCTGGGGGGGGGGGGGAGGACACGACACACCACGAGGTGCCAAATGGCCGCTGCATTCATCCCCCCCCCCCGAGACAGCCCTGCACCGACGCTTTCTGTCGAACAGCTGACCAAAAATGAAAGTACAAACAAAACTTAATGGAGCGCGAAGCCTCATATGACAAGGAAAATTCCCGCTCCAGTTTTGATCTCTGTTTACAACGTCAAAAGTGGGTCAAACGGGCCTGCGATGGAGGAATCTGTTTGGAAAATGATCTCTGCGAGGAAAAGCATCTAAGCGGCAGACAACTGCACTGCAACGCTTCGGCGGGGATCCTCTCCCCTGCCATCAAAGTAACTCAATTTTACAGCGCAGGTTGAAATCTGGTAACTGGAAACCACGGCTTTTCATTCAGACGACTTGAATCCAGCAATCCCCCATCCTTCAGAGCAGATCAACTGACCGGGCTGTTTCAGTACGGACCTCTGCACTTTAAAAAACCAAGACATGTCTGGTTTTGGTCAAGGTCAAGGGAAGCTGTTGTGTTTTGGGGTTCTTTTGTTGGGTTTGGGTCTTTTTTTTTTGTAAATAACTGCTCTCCCTTTTGTTCCTTTCCCATGTTTGGGATAAAGTTATTGAGCAGTACCATCATGCTGCCTAACCCAACTATTTTGCTTTACCCTGTCACGTTCTCTCTCAAAATGCAAAGGAATCATAGTGACATTAATTGGGAGCCTGAAAATGAAAGAAACCGTCTGTAATAACATTACTTTCCAAAGTGTTTTCATTCAGAGTTCTTGGAATCTGGTGAATTTAATATCTGTCCTTTGCTGTTGTTCAAGATAGAAGACGACCGTAATGTAAACAAATTTAGCCCAAACTTCCTGACAAGAAGCTCCATTACGTTATTCTGTGCAAGGATGGTGTACAAATACACAGCCATCGAAAGGAAGAACAAGCTAACCAGCCTTGAAACCCACTCATTTGTTTTATCGACAGAAGAAAAAAATCTCTTCTTTGACCTTCAAGTGCTTGATTCCTTTTATGGCCACACAACCTTTATTTTAAAAAAAAAAAAAAAAAAAAAATCTTCTATTAATTACTCTCAGGGTACCCAGAAGCTCTAAAAAGCACAAAATGCCAAAAAATGTATTATTACATCCCTGCACATACTGAATCTTCTAAACAGGTTTTGAAAGAGAGAAATGCATTTATAGCCTTTTCTAGAAAACATCTTAAAAAAAAAGGTGATAAATGCTCCTTCTTATTTATAATTTGTATTTTTTTGATGTTCTCTTTTAGTTACTACTTTGTATTTACAGAAAAATGCGCTCTGCAAGTCTTCAAAGTGCCTGCTGATGTCAGGTATTTATAGAAAGTTATGATCTCAAATGATTTTAAGAACTGAAACAGTCTACATCCATCGGACAAGCCTTGTATCTTTTAGACTTCAAAACTGTCCCATTTGAATTGGAGGCTTGCAGGACAAGTAAGGAATAAAAGGGCTCATATTTAAAATGCATTCAGTATAAAAATATATGATGTAAATGAACGGTAGTAGCAAAAGAGACATTGGAAAAAGTAACAGAATACAGGGAAGGATGTACATTTTGTAGGTTTTTATCAGGAAAAAAAAAGAATCAGAAAAACAAAGTATTATGGAAATAGCTCAGATGTATAATAGCAGCTGAGAGCATGAAAGAAATACGTGGTATATATTCTGAGTCTATAGAGAAAGAATATTCACAAAGTGGGATGGGAAAATGAATTCATGAGTCTCTCGGACACACATGTGAATTAGAAAGTGCTGTGTAAAAGGGCCACAAAGATAAGCACACCTCCCCTCACAGAAGAGCCCCTAAAAAAAAAAAAATTAAAAAAAATTTAAAGGTTATTTCTCCCCAGAATTCAGCTAAGCCAATGCCAGAGGAGACACACTTATGTCAGGCAGGGACCTTCAGCAGCCGCTCATCTCAGCGCCCTGCTGGACATGGGGTGAGCTTGGGGCGGTGGGGGGCAGCGAAGCGGCAGCTTTCCTCCCGCCCTGGCCGCCGTCCCAGCCCACACACCACCGGCTGCAAACCCCACACCTCCGCACCGCGAGGTCCGCGACCAAACTCCCCCCGACAGCGCCTTGCAGGCCTGGCCGGTGGCGTGGTAGGCTGTGGGGAGCTGTGCCCCTCTGCAAACCCTCCTCTGGGTTTGGGTGCTGTGGAGGGACCCCCTGCCTGAATCTCAGAGGTATTTTACTCCTCTAATGTGAAAAGCAAAAAAATGAGAGCGCCTCTCATTCACACTAACCGAGCCGCTCCTGGTTATACCACACACACAAAGGCGCGTTAAGTTGGGGAATGCCGTTCTAACACTTAACTTCTGTCATGCTTTTCTATTTGCTTCGTTGTTCAGTAGAGCCCCTTTCCCAAATTGAGTTCAGGACCCCATTTTACTAGGCTTGACAACCACACAAGGGGGAAGATCTTTTCTGCCCCGAAGCTCGGGACCCAAAGCCCAAGATTTTGGACAGGTGCTCAGAGAGGGTGCCTGCAGCGGAGCGGCGGGATGGGCTGTCAAGACCCTCCTTGGGCTTGGTGCCACCAAGGCAAGAGAGCCTGGGGGCACAGAGCAGGTGGGCAGCCAGGCGGGGGATCCCCACGCTGCGGGGGTCCCTGCCCTCAGCCCCACGTCACACGCATTGCCCTGGGCAGCGGATCAGGACATTTACCTGCTCCAGAGCTGCACTTTACAGCCCAGCGTACTGGACCTCAGTTTGTGCCTCGCATACCACAGCTGCAAAGCTGCAGCTTCTCAGGAGCAGCCACGCGTCCTTGTCAGCTCTATTGCCCAAACAGCCACTTCTGGGAAAATGGTGGCAGGGAGAGCTGGCGGCGGCAGCAGTGGCTTCAGCCGTCCCAGCTAGCTCCGCCGGTCACCACGGTGGAGCCCGAGTCACCCACACTCACACCGCCACCGACACGCTGCTCCCACCCTCATCACTTCGATCGCCCCTCAATAGCACCACGGGATCCTGCACGGTTTCCGTATCCCCATGCCGCCTCCGAATTTGCTTGTGAATCTCAGGGGGCAGGAATGACCTACTACATCCAGTGGAGTGGGAGTCCAGGCCAGGGCCAGGACCTCCGCGCCACAGTAGAAGGCAAAACATTTAACAGCCCCGGCTGGTGGCAACCTGAAGAACTGAAGGGAGACAGCCCAGCCCAGTGCCCTACCGAGCTCAAAGCGCTGCTTTTCAACTTTGTGGGTCAGCGGACTGCCCAAAAAAGAGCCACAGAAGGTAACAAAAGCCCATTGCCAGCAGGCTCCGATGCGTGGGGTGGTCTCCAACTGCAAAAGGTGAAAAATACAGTGTTATTTTCTAGAAGGGAGTTTCCCCGTCAGCACAGCAGACGACCTTCATTAATCTTCTCTTCACCACCTTGCCTTGGCTCAATAAGGAAAGTTTTGCCAACACGCGGGTCGCTACGCGTGCTACGGCGTGGAGCGCCAGGTGAGACGACGGCATCATCCCAAGCCTCGAGGCACAGTACCAAAAAATCAAAACCCTCCCCTTTAGCTGAGCTCCGACGGGAATGACGTACGCACACGTTAACACACAAAAGTTACCTGACAGAGCACATTTTCTTCAAACGCATCACAGAATAGAGCTGTAATGCGTTTTTTTCAACCCGAAAAGGGCGAGATTTTTTTTTTCTTCCCCCCACAAGCTACAAACAGTAAAAGACTCCAAAAACGCTAAAACAGCCTTCAAGAAAACTAAGCATCAAACGTGAAGATGTCCTTCAGAGGCTGGAAGGGATGAGCTGAATCACCTCCCCAGTGAGGTGAGGCACCGACTGCTCCAGCAGTTGCGTAGACAACTTTGCAGCCGGCTCGTGGCACGCCAAAAAAGGTCCGTAAAACCCCCATCCTCCCCCCGTCCTCACCCCCCCCCCCAAAAAAAAAAATAAGCCTCTCTCGTGCACATCCCAGACTTCGATTCGGAGAGCAGAGCATTTTCTTAAAACGTGAAACACTTGCAAAAACGCGGCCCTGAAGGGGAAAGCCCTCTCCAGCCAGGCTGCCCGCTCCTGCTCCCCGCTCTCGCCCCGGCCGCCCCCCCCCGGGCGCACGCCCGACGGGGGCTGACCCCCCCACACACCCCCCCGCTCCGTCCCACCGCGCCCCTCGCCCCCCCCACCCCCCCAACCCTCCGGGGCCCGGGGGGTGCCCCCTCCCTCCGGCGCGGGCGGAGGCGGCGCGGGTGGCCCGGCGGCGGGCGAGGCCGGGTCCGGGGGCGGCGGGCCCGGCCGCACAAAGGGCGGCGGGGGGCCGGGCACTTACTTTGTCTATGGTGCCCGGGAGCAGGCGGTCGAGCAGGCGGCAGAGCACCACCCCGTCCTTCAGGGAGGACTGGAGGAAGCCCTCGGGGTCGGAGATGGTCTTTTTGGGCGACTCCAGCACGCCCAGGGCGATCAGCCACGTAACGGTCTGCTCCGCCGAATTCATGGCGGCAGCGGCGGCGGCGGCGGGGCGGGGGTCGCGGCACCCCGCGCCTCGCGTGGGTTTTGTGTCTCCCCGGGCGGGGGCTTCAGGCGGAGGCCGGCGCCGCCCCCATGTGAATGCAGATGACGACGCCCCGGCCCGCCGCCGCCGCGCCGCCGCCACAGACACATGCAGCTGCAGTGCCGCCTCCCCCCCGCCCCCCCGCGCCCCCCCGCCGCCGCCGCCGCCGCCGCCGCCGCCGCCCCATGACATCACTGGCAGCGGCGGCAGCGGCGGCAGCGCGGCCCCGCCGCGCGGGGGCAGCGCGCCCGCGGAGAGCAGCGCACCGCTCCGCACCCCCCCGCACCGCCCCGACCCGCACCCCGAGGGGCGGGCGGCGGCTGCCCCCTGGCGGGCGGCCGGCGCCTCCGCGGGCGCGCAGCGGGGCGCGGGGAAGGAGCAGCCGGTCCCCGGCGGCGGAGCCCCTCTGAGTGGGGGGGAGGAGGCAAAGCTGCCGGGTCCCCCGGCCCCTCGCTCCCGGCTGTCACCCCACGGGCCTGCAGCGCTGGGCCACCCGCGGCCGCCTCGGTACCACCCACCCCACCCCCGGGGGGCGCGGGCAGCGGGTGCCTGGCCCGGCCGGTGCCCCGTTCACGCGGTTCTTGCGTGTGCTCGCCGTTCCCCCGCGCGAGGAAGCCGCTAGGAAGCTCCCCCCGGGCCGCTCCGTGCCCTCAGCCGCGCCGGCAGCCGGCACCCGCCGCCCCCGCCAGCTCCCCCCGCCTGCTCCGGCCCTCGGGCCTGCGCGGGAAGCCGACCTGGGCGCTGAGGGAGACCGGGAAGGCGAAGCTGCAACAGAGCGGTGGGAGCCTTCCCTTGCCTTTTATTCCGGCAAACCCCATTCCTCACGGCGTTGCTTGGACAGCACCCCACAAGACTCGACAGCTGCCTGACAGGGGGCTGTAGTGAGGTGGGGGTCGGCCTCTTCTCCCTGGTAACGGGCGATAGGACGAGGGGGAATGGCCTCAAGTTGCACCAGGGCAGGTTTAGGCTAGACAGTAGGAAAAACTTCTTCACCGAGAGGGTTGTCAAGCATTGGAACGGGCTGCCCAGGGAGGTGGTCGAGTCCCCATTCCTGGAGGTATTTAAAAGCCGGGCAGACGCGGTGCTTAGGGCCATGGTTTAGTGGTGGGATGGCAGGGTTAGGTTAATGGTTGGACTGGATGATCTTAAAGGTCTTTTCCAACCTAAATGACTCTATGATTCTATGAAGGCTTTGCTTGGACAGCGCCCTACGCGCAAGTGGTATTTTTTTGCTAAGGCCCAGCGTGGGCTCCCCAGTGCCCCTCTGCCGCTGTCAGCCCCCCCGATGCAGCACGTGGTGGTGAGGTGATGCCACCACAGCCCACACTCTTCCCCCTTCACACCCCACCCAACACCCTCGAGGGGCAAAGCCACCTTCAAGGCAGCATTAGAGGGGTTGCCACCAACGCAGAACTCATCTCTCTGGTTCTGCTTCCAGATGGGCTCGCCATGGCTGCCGCCACCGCAGCCGCAGAGCAGCATCTCCAGTGGGTTCTTCTCCTGGTCCAGGGTCCCCCCCCCCAAACCACAGGCCAGCCCAGGCACTTCTCAGAAAGCAGAGGTGCCTTTGGGGTTCAGACAAGACAATCCAACTCCAACGTTCAGTCTCCTTCTTTCTAACTCATAAGAGAAGCAGATTTTCTTAAACTCTGACGCCTGAGGTGCAACGCCTCTTCCAGAATTTCTTAGCATTAACCATTTGAAACCTTGTCTTTCCTTTTGCCCCTTCCATATATATTTTGAGCAACAGCTTCCTACCGACAGCTGGTTAGCTATGAAGAGCACAAACGTGGCTCTTTTTTTCCAACGGAAAGCCGTGTGGATGGCCTACCTGGAGTCCTTTGGAAGAAGCTTGCCAGAGGTGAGGGAACCGTTTCCAAAACTTTAGGGGGAAAAAGCAGAAGTGCCCGGAAGATTTAGGAGCGTGCCAATCTCTTCCCAGATTCCTTCCTTGTCAGACTGTCCCCTACAAGGGGAAATTTTATTAATTTATTTATATTTACTGCAGAGCGCCCGAACTCTCTGCACTGCTCCCTTCTTTTTATTCTTTCCTTCTGCGTGCCCCAGCTGCCCATTGATAGCGCAAGCTCATAGGAGGGATGGTTATTTTGCATCTGCACCATCCAGAGAGTGGAAGCCATGCCACGGCGGGAGTTTTGAAGTAACGCAAACAATGAGACGCGTCATTATTGCCAATCTGCACTCCTTCATTTCACAATTAAAGCTGTTCTGATTCTCTTCTGTCCGGACTTTGGTCCTGCTTCGGCTTCGAAATCACAAACTGACGATACCTTTATTTAAGCACCCATCATGATGAAGTTTAAGCGATCGAAACTCTTTCTGAAAGCATCGAGAGGCATGATTTTAACCACCTTTTTCTGCAAAACATTTTAAATATATGCACAGCTGAAAAAGTAATTTTGGTACCGACTCTCATAAATAAAGGATAGATACAGAGCATTTCCAGGTCTTACATCTCTTTACACAAGCAAAGAGATTTTTATATGTAGATTTTTTATTTTATTTTCAGTTTAATAATATCTGGATCCTTTTTTGAACAAGAGAGCAAGAAATATCCTATGAAATACGTCACCTGGCTTTGGCAGAGATCTAGTAGATTTAACAGTGCATCATTTGCCATGAATAACATTAAGAGTTGACAATTTATTTGGCCTTTCCCGAGCTTTTGTCATATCCTTACGAGAAGTTACTAAGGAAACCAGGTAGGCACGAGGTAGAAGGTAAATGTCTGCCACGGATTAGAGGGTGGTTGAAAGCCAAAGCAGCAGGAATAAATTGCCAGTTTTCCATTTGACCAGAAAGTTTCCAGTAGAAATATCTCCTCTGTTCTGCGCTGTGAACTAACCAGGAGTCACCAAAAGGCAATTGTATTTCTGCGGGTTTTACTGAGTCTTTCAGCCTGAGCAACTGGTTTTAGAGGAGGGAGAGCAGGAGAGGAAGGAAATAGTGGGTAGAGAAAGCTGCTGCTTCATTTTGGACTCTCATTTAGCATTTTTCACTTTCAGCTGTTGATACCTCAACTGCCTGCCCCCGCAGAAGCAACAAGGTGCTTTAGCCGGACACACGAGACTCTGCTTTCCCGGTGCCAAACCAAGGTCAGGATTTCAACAGGGAGGAGACTAATTACGTATCGGTCCGGCTTGAACTGAAATTGCCTTGACAGTCTGTAATTAGCTGTAATACGGGGGTCATACTGGATCAATCACTGCGCGGGGGTTCCCGTCCTATATGTATTGATCTCTGTAGTTTTTGCCTAGGGAGGTTTACATCCCTCCGAGCAAAAACTTCATCCCAACAAAGCAACACTTCTGTATTAAACTCAGAGGTGCAGTTAAACCTACCTTTCAAAAGGATCTTGGAGACTTGCAGGGGAGCTAGTCTTTTGCAGTTACTGAAACCAGCTATCACAAGTTCAATATCGCCAGCTCTCTTTGCTGTTGATTGACTGCCTGTCAGCTGAAGGTGTCAGTTAAGATCTATATGCCAAAGACGGTGTTGATGAAATCGGGAAGGCAGATCCACGAGCTGTGTGGTACTGGCACGGGTGACGAAGGAGAAAAAAAAACACAACAGAGAGCCAATTATTTCATTATCTTCCAAGCTGCAAAGTATTTTAATAGGCAGGTGCAAAATTTCTGGTCCTGAGAAGGCTGTCAATCAAGCGGAAATAAAAGAGTACCAGACAGAGTGCAGCTAACATGCCGGTGCGGAAACACAAATGGGGACTCTCAGAGTGGGCGTTCGGCAAAGGACCGCAGCAGCGTGATGCTCGGGGCTGCAGGGCAGCACCGTGGGGGGCCAGGCAGACCTGGTTCATGGTAGGCAGCGTGCTGAGCACAGAAATGTCCAAGCTGGTCCCAAAAAGAAAAAAAGCAAAGGAAAAGGTGCTTCTAAACCTCTTTCTTTCATGGGGGCTGCAGGCAGCTGTCGCAGAGCCTGAGGGAAAACAGGGGTGCTGTTAGGGCTTTTAGCTGGGGGAGAGATGCCCCAGAGCTCAGCTCCCTGATTTATTCCCTCCTGGACATAGATTTCGGGTCTCTCGGGCCTCTAGCCCACTCTCTCTACTACTTCCTGAGCAAGTGCCGTTAGGGGCTGTTCAAGAGCAGAAATACTGTCACCACATCTTTATTTTAAGTCAGCGCAGCCTATTGACAACATGCTCTGACCGAGCTCAGAGCCCAGGCTGCTGCCAGATCCTTAGCGATCTTAGTCTTAGCAGCTGAAATTTTTGTTAGCGTCCGCTCCAGTTGACAGGGCAATTAAGACAATTCCACGTGTTGTAAGCTTTATCGCAGTCACCGGTGCTTTTCTGGCTTTTACCTCGGCTATGATGTTTAGATGGAAATACCCGCAGAGTCCTTGGGCAAGTCTGTGATAGCCCAAAATGTAGCTCTGCTTCCGTGCTCCCAAGAGCATCGCTTCACCAGCTACACCGCTTTTGTCTTCTAAGTGCAGTTCAGGATAATGGCATTGATCCACTATGTTCTTTATACTTTCAGAAACCAATAAGTGTGTCTGCTCTAGGCAGGGACAGCTATAAAACAAAGGTCCTTGCCATGAAGGGCTTAGTCTAAATCACAGATGATAGAAGATGAAGGATAGACCCGAGAAAGGAAGAAATGAAGATGGACAATGGGCAGCAGTGCAGTCACATGTAGGCTCTCTCCACAGAAGAAAATCTATTTTAATTGCCATTTGGATAGTTTTATTCACGCTTAGTGAGGGCTGAGAAAGAAACGAAGGACAAGAATTGGACGGCCAGAAATCAAAATGGTAAAATTTTACCACAAAAAAAAAAAAAAAGGAGCTGAGATTTTCAGATTTTTCTTAACGCGTGCATACTGAAGGAATAGTATTTGCCAACTTTTTCCCTGTATTTTATTAGCATGAGATGGAGTAAGTGCTTTTCTAACATTGCAGGCCGGGCAGAAGTAAATCAGTGGTTCCCCTGGGGAAGGTCTTGGGGGAGGGGAGTTGGCAGCGAGCTCCACTATTTCGGGCCAGCCACAGAGGAAGCTGTGTCCTGTGAGCTGAAATATCAGATGCTGATCCCCAGCTGGTGGAAGCTGTCACAGCTCCCTTGAAGTTGATGAATCTGTGACTTTTTTTAAACAGCAAACTCTAAAACTTTTGCAAAGAGCTGTGATTGCAGAGGACCGACATGGCCATCCATAAAAAGGGCAAACTGGATTCTAGGATCTATCTGATAAATTTGGGGCAGAGTAAAGGTAAGAAAGAGTGTTACAGAGTCATTAGTAAAACCTCATGTCCACAGAGACTTGGACATTCGTGTTCCAGAGAAATTAAATCACACTGAAACAGAGTCATTAGAAGACTGACAGTGATCTTGGGAGCTTGCCTTGTTTGCCCCGGTGAAACAAAGCCTGAGAAAGGCGACAGGAGGGCTGTCTATAAATACATCAGTGGGTAAATATCACAGATAGACAAGCAAGAAGCTATTTAAGCTTAAGGACAATGCTAGTGCAAGAACAACTGGATATAAACAGGTCCTGAAGACATTTATGCTGAAAATCAGAAAAAGATGTTTGGTTCTTCTAGCCGTAAAAATCTTCAACGCTGGTAAGAAATAGCGGGGCAAATAACCCCACCATTTTTAGAGGGGAGTATGATGAGTGGCTTAAAGTGATTATAGGACTTGACTGCAGTAGCAGGGACTGGACTTCACCCAGGCTCTGCTCCTCAGCAGGCTCTGCGTCATGCCTACCAGCATCAGAGTGGGACAAGCATTCATCGTGACGGATAAGGTTCAGTGAGAGAAGTCAAATAAGCAGTCAAAGCCATTCTCTCACTTGGTGTGAATGCTAATGACACTCGTTCACTGCCGCATGGAAAATGCACTTAGTAAACTAGGTTAATGGAAGAAAATCCTCTTCTCTGAGATACAGGCCCACTGGGTTGGCAGGTACGCAACCAAGGCAGCAACCCTTGCGCATATTCTGTAGAGTCCTTTTCTATTCATATTTTTCAATCCTATAAAACGTTTGCCACAGCTCTATGCCCGTTTTGTTTTTAAACATGCAGTCATTACCAGAGGGAAGTAGCGTCCTGCTAGTGGTGTGAATAGCCTGTCCTCCACTTTACTCCACAGTCCTTGGCAATAGACAGGCAGTTTTCAAGACGTTTCCAAAGTACGGGAGGATGGAAAGGCAGCACGTGGGATGGGAGAGGGGAGGAGAACGCAGACAGGCTAAGGGCTCTTGGTCAATGCACCGAGCAGGAGCAACAAAATGTACAACTCTCCCATCGGCATGTTTATGATAATACTTCCACACTTTTCTGTCAGTGCAAATTGCAGGCAAAGAGGGGTGATTTGATGGGATTGGTTAGTTGGTGAGGTTTGCAAGAGGATTCTTATTCGCAGTTGTATGAGCGGTCAACGTACTGGGGTGCATTTGATAAAACTATAAAACCGTATCGGTCCCCGTTCCCACGGGAAATCGCTGCCTCCCCATGGCGCAGAAAGTCTTACCACCTGCTGGGTCACCCTTGCTATTTTTTGGGTGCGGGGGGTTGCGCTTGCCGGTACTGACAGCAGAGCATGCTCGGGGGAAGGTTTCGGGAACTTGCTCCCTTCGGCAGCCAGCCAGAGCCCCAGCCTGGCGCGCAGCAAGGCTCAGTGTAACGTCTGTCAACTCGATCGGGCTTTCAAGTGCTCTCCGGACTATTTTTGCAGCAAACCACGTGAGTTGATGGAGCTTTTATTTTTAGTCCTACAGTATGATTCGTTGACTATGTCTGTTCCCTATGCAGTAGGTACTGAAGTGCCAAGGCGCTAGAAGCCTTCTAATGATCTGTCAATAAATATTACAGTCAATAAATGTTACAGTCAATAAATGTCACCATCTGCCTTACAGTTAGCATCTTCACCCTTCCAGCCCATATTTATATTATATACATTTGGGTTATAGACCTTTGTATTACCACCGGTTCACTTCAGATTTACTTCTGACACTCTCGGTCGGCAGTAAGATGTTCTCCTAGTGCTCCTTTTTGAAGGAAACCATATACAAAACAAACTCTTCCAGCCCAAGATCCGCTGAAGGCGTAACCTAGCTTATTGGAGCTTCACCTCCATAGACTAAAGGTTTTTTTAGAGGTGCTGTCACTGGGTACCGAGAGGGGGGCAGAGGGCCAGCTGGGGAGGCTGCTCCCTGCCCCGTAAGACAGGACATGCAGAGGTGGCAGCAGCTGAAATTGTGTGCTTCGCCCCAAGAATCTCCATGTACCCCTGGCTGGTTGCTTTTTTTGCTGATCAAAACTGCAGCCACCCAACGGAGATGGATTACGGTGGTGGTGATTTGGCTCAGCCTTCTCTTTAAGCTCCCAGGGTTTAAGAACCTCAGACTTGTATATTTGTCCTTGGCTTTCATAGTCCTGTTTGCAGCGATTATCACTTTCTGTGCTTTTGATTTTGGCCAAATAGAACTACAAAGTATGCACTGATAAAGTAGTAGTCACTGGACAAGTACTTTACCTAACAAGGTCTTCCAAAAGCCTCGAATCCTAGAGACCTACAACTTTATAAAAGCCCAGGTCCACACACAGAGTCACACCCCAGCTCATTAGAAAGGAGAAATAAGACAGTCACTGGCGTGCTGGATTTCCTAGAATTCCCAAGCTTAGGTGACCTCATTGTTTAGCAAACAAACCATCTATAAGGTCTGCCCTCATATGCCATATGCCCTATTTTCCTATGCCATATTCTTCTGGCATATTTCAGGTGTAATCCCACTGAAGTTATTACGCCACATGAAAATGCCCCTTGTAAGGAGAGCATCAAGCTTTCATTATTCAGTGGCCTTGTGTTAAACCTCGTGTTTCCAACAAAGTAATGGGATATTCCTGCTCTTAAACACAGGAGCTGGACCATAAAACATTGTGAGAACCCTGGGATGAAGATTGTCTGAAATTTTTGTCTCGTTTTTTATTGTCCATGTTTCTATGCTCCCAATGGAGAGTTTCTGTATTCATGTAAAGCATATTTTGAAAGACACTTCTGCATCTTTCAGCCGGTTTCCAGAAGGCATTTTCCAGGTCCTTATCAGGTACAGCTACAAAAAGGAAAGACGTTGCATAGCTAAGATAAAATCTCTTTTTAAATTAAGCAAAATAAGTTTTTCAGTGTTTACCTTGGATTCTCTAGAGCACCTTCAAAGCACTGCAGATCTCTATATATTTTCAGCATGCTACATGTGATGACTTTATGTGATGGTATTTATAAGCCTGTGTTACATTAATCACTAGTTGATATAATGGATTGACTCTATACCTAGTTACTTTTCAATCAAGAGAGTGTTCCGTTCTATCTCTATTAATAATCCCTATCTGATCAGTGAAACAGACCATGATAAAAGCCGTGTAAGAAAGCTTCCTTCTTTACTAATTGGACTAGACTTGGAAACCAGAGGCTTTCCTGGGACCATTGCCTATTTTCCTCATAATTATTTGCATATTCAGATCAACAGCAAAACAAGTCTATAATTGTTCAGTTCAGAAATGAAAAGCTTCTTATCATGTATGTCGGTCAGAAAAAAAAACACGTGCAATCGCTACATCAATGCCAAATAGTACAAAACAGTACTACCTGCACAAATTTAGGATTAGGAAGTGTATTAAACAATAACTTAAGAAGCAAAGGATGTTAAGGGAAGGAAACTGGCTGGAGACATTGTTTAATGTATCCTTGTTAGTACAAGGAAGAATTTTTCCACTGCTCAACATGTAAATTGCATTCACTGTCTAATTGCACCAATTGAGGCAATCTGAGGTAGTTTAACATTCAGATATGTTTTGTAACCAATTTATATTTGATGCATAACTCACAATAGTATTGACATCATCTTTAAATTTAATAATATGGGTGGGATCAGACCTAAATGTGAGCCTCCAGCTTTGATGTCTGACATAACTAATGTACGCAGAGATCCTCAAATGTTGCTTGGCTGTGCTGCTGTGGATTGAATGTCACGGCTTAATGCCACTGGGAAGAAATAGCACCACCAAAATAACTTCATCTCACTATTTAACCTTCCAAATATATACTAGGAAATGAGACAAAGCCTGCGAAAAAAAAAAAAAAAAAGGTGGGGTGGTGGTTAAAAAAAAAAAGGTTGAAATTGGGTGTAGTCCTCGCGTTTCAAACCCACATTGTTTTCTCATCACTTTGTCCCATCCAAATTCACAGGAGCATCTGGGCCAGTAATGATTAGTTTAACATCATTACATTCCAGTATATACATTTGTATCTACTGGTCAAGTACTTCTTGAAAATAGGATTATTTAATTAGTTGATATAGAAGTAAAACACCAAAGTCCATGCTCAAGCAAATTCTCACAAAGTAGCTAGGGGTTTTACATGAGAAAGGAGGAATGAAAAAATTCAAAGCCCACTTCTGGCTCTTTTTCTAAATTTCAGTACCAAACAGAGGAAAAGTACTGGTTTAATCATGAAGTATGAAATCTCATACTATATTTTATTCAAAAGACATCATTGCAGCAGACCTATTTCATATGTGGCAACTTCTGCCTGCAACTCCTGTTGACAAGAATGAACCCTTCTATCAAACTTGTAGCTGAAGAATCATAGAATCATAGAATGTTTTGGGTTGGAAGGGACCCCTAGAGGTCATCTAGTCCAACCCCCAATATTTAAAAGGTAACACCCTGTTTTCTTGGGTGCAGTTTCCCAGACTGAGTCATCGATCGTAGAAACCTGTATTGAATGAGCAGACATATGGGGGACAGCCTTTCACTGGGACTACTCCATCTTTGATTCCAAGCTCGGACAACTCAACCGAGTTGGCGCAGATGAGGTTGAGGCACCAGCAAGCAGATCTTTCACAAACGGGTTTCTCTGTGCCAGTTTCAGCTTCTTGTTCTTGATGCTAAAGCTGTTCAGAAGTTAACTTCAAGCTTGCGTTGTTTTCTAAACCCACTAGGAGAAAAATGCAATCAGCCACTGTCATCCCTGTACAACTGTGCTCCTTTTGCCCAAAGCAACATCAAAACAAGTCTCCTGAACATCTTCCATACAGACATGAAATATTTCAAGAGAAAAGGTAAGCATTGCTGTTTCCTGTCATTCATAACCTTCTGAAATGGCAAATGAAAAGTCAGAGACATTGCCCGCTGCTGCCATTTCCTTAAAAGTGGACCTGGAGCGTTTACCAGCTCCACTAAGGGAACAGCCCTCAAAATCTGCACTTAGCATCTTTCCAGGAAGGATGCTTCTCTGTTGCTCTAGAAGCCTGATCACCCCATCCACCACCACACACCCCTGCACTGTCCTGCCCTGTAGAGACTGGATCCAGAGGCTCAACTGGGCGCGGAGGAAGTACAAAACAACAGGAAGACTGTACGTTTTCCAGGCTCCTTACCTCATTCTGTTGAATACCAGTTTCATTTTTCCCAAATTAAAAGTTGATGGAGAGAACCTCAAGGAGAACTTTATAGGGATTTCTCCTTCCTCATTCTCTTCTCTTTAATTTAATGCATAAAAAAATAATTTATGTACAGGGACAATTGTTCTGAGTCATTCCAGACTTTGAATACTGATGTAAATAAAGGTTGGTCTTTACACAGAAGTCGCAACAAATTATTGATTTAACAAATGCAGCATTGTGTTTGGACCAGAGCTAAAAAATTTTGCATACATAAAAATAAGTAATGAAAATAATAAAGTAATGAATTCTGCAACCACTTGAGGTCTTTATCTATGCTCTTTCAGCTCGTATCTGAGTTTCTTCAAAGGCTTAAGCCTTTGAAGACTCCAACTGGTGAGAATTATGAATCAGGTAGTCCAGCACCTTATATACTAATTTAAGCATTACACAAAACCAGTCTGTAATGCATTTTACTTGAGCAATAGTAGCTACAGAGTGACTCCACAATTTTTATTCAGTCCTGATAAATACACTGAGATCTTTGCCTAAACAACTGTAAGAGCAGATCTTCTATAGTAGTAATGAAACATAATTAAATATTGGGTGACCGAGTTGGATAGACTTATTCACACGGAAAAGGACTTTACTCCTCAAAAAGACACAGCAGGACTATTTGAGGAGCAGCTACCATTCCATACAACAGAAAGATAAAAATTGGAACCCAAGACATTTTTATTTAAGACTCTGTTTGTACCTTCTAAGTTGCAAAGCACAAAACAGATTATTTGCTTTATTGTAAAGTACATTTTAGGGGGTGTATTTATTAAATAGTATAGGTCTGTCTGAAATACATGTATATATGATTTAGAGCAAAATAACCTAATGAAATGAGCAATGATGGCACAACATGCCTGCAGGACTGCAAAGCTGGGTATAATTTAGCTTCCTCTTCCAAAAGGAAAAGAAAAGCTCAGAAAAACTAAGCAAACAAACTTTGAAATCATTCCACTTTTTATAGTCAAATATAGTTCTTTTACTAGGTTTGTAAACAGTAGAATCTCACATAAGCAAATTTAGCTTCAACAAAGGCATTTAATTGTTTTCTGTAAATTACAGCTGTATTTTGATCAACATTTCAAGCCAAGAAAAACCTTGTTTCAAGTTACAGGACCTAAAAATAAGATGACTGTCAAGAAATACTAATTTTTGGACCATGAACTTTGACACTGCCCTTTAGTCATAAGTCTAAGAATAAATTAAAAAAACCCTATGTGCTACAACTCTATTTCCTGTAACATATGTTCATGATTGAGGTATTTCACTAGCACAGGATGTGCTCAGATGGAACGGAAACCACCCCTCCGTAACAGCCAGTTGAGCTCCCAAAATAAAGTATGGATGAGTTTGCCGACCACAGTGCAATTAAGCCTCAGCTTTCTACTCAGGCAGGGAGGTATTAACACAGCTGACAGCAGGAATGCTGCAAATAATCTGAATATTCTGTTAATAATATTGAAACGTATTCTAGAAGAAAATGAGAGCTGCAGACAGCTATTCCTTTAAAGGCTTCTAGACCATGAAAGCCTGCACATGGATCGATGTCCAGCATGGTCATTAGTTACCACGATCTGTTTAAAGACATGGGAAGTGCCTGGAACCAGTAGCACAAAGGAGTGAAAAAGACTGTTTGAGAGAGGCGTTTGAATGGATGCTGAACTCTAAATATTAAAGTTACATGCATGGGGACTAAGCAAAAATATTACTTGTTCTGAAGAAAAATCTTATCAGCAGCCTGAAGCAAAAGGGGAAAAAAAAAAAGAATAAAACTTTGAAATCCATACAGAAACCTTATCTTAGCTGCATTAACCCCCTGCTGTCTCGAGCACTCACTGTTAGATCATAGCCAGCCAGCCAAGGGCAGTGATTTTTCCTCTCTTTCTTGTAAGGCCGTTATTCCTACTTGAGGGGCTACAGCTGGAGGAGCACATCCTGTCCTGGGCACCCCAGTACTGCAGACTTGCTGACAATCGGGAGCCAGTCCAGCGCAGGGCTGCAACGACGGTCCCAGGGCCGAAGCACACCACACAAAAAGAGAGGCTGAGAGAGCTGGGCGTGCTCAGCCTGGGGAAGAGCTGGCTCTACCTATCTCACGTAGAGGAGACCAGACCAGACGCTTGCAGTTATCCAAAACCCAACCAGCGGAAGTTCTGCATAAGCCTTGCCTGGAGCCAGAGGCTGGACTAGAGACCTCCAGAGGTCCCTTCTGGCCCAAGTTATTCCATGATTCTGCTCTGGGATTATGTGAGGTGAAATGATCCAGGTCCACCTGGCAGGGAGCACAGAGGTTTCGCTGTTGGAAGCTGGGCGTGGAAGGGGAGTACCACTGCACCGCAAGAGCTACCTTCTAGGGCCAGACCAGGCAAACTCTCCGCCAGCTGCTAGCACCGGCCGCCTAGCTAATTCGAAGCTAAATCTTTCGGAGGGACAAGATATACAGCCCTGCTGCCCAAAGCTGTTTCCCTGGAAGGAATGGCACCTGCACAGAATCGTCCAGTCTGTCATCCTGAAAACAGAGGCAACTGCGAGGGATACCTACCTGCTTTTCAGCTGGAGAGCATTTTCATACTGGATAGCTGAAAACAGAAATCAGTATTAAAAAAATACCGGAATAAAGTATTTAAGTTCCAATGACTTAGCAAAAATTCTTGATGTACTGACTTTGGAATGTGTCTTTACCAGTATGAGTAAAATAATCCAGTTAAAATATAAAAGCAAGTTTTGATGATTCACCATTAAGACGTTATTTACTGTGAGGACTTTAAGTACTTGAGGCAAAAATGAAAGAACAATAAGAATAACAACAGATACACATGCTAATGAAGCTACTGATAATAGCAAGGGGAAAGTGAGAATACAAGGCAGGAACAACAGCACGGTACACAAGATATATGACCTATGTGAAAAGATGAAGCAAATCTTCAAATACATGGAAAGGCTACTGCAAACCACATAGAAATAATGTGTTTCCCATGCCTGTGGTGCATGAAATGAGAAAGAACAGGTTTAAACTGCAGCGAGGCAAATTCAGGTTGGACACTGGGAAATGTCTTTACAGCTTTTCTGGGGAGGTGCTATAACCTTAGCGTTGTTAGTAACCTTTAAGAAAACATGAGACAAGTATCTGTCAGAAGTGATATATCTACACAAGTTCCCGCCTGGTGACGGGAAGATACACTAGATGAACTTTGATGTCCTTTCAAGCCCAATGATTTCATACAGAAGCTTCTATATATCAAACATAGGAATAAAAGAAAACCACTAAGTCTAAATTACAGTCTAAAATACAATCTGAACTAGAATTACAGCTATAAATGACAGATCAGTAATCAAAGAGTTTTAGAGGAAAACAGCTAATCTTTCCTTGTGATGGTATTTGCTAAGGGAAATTCACAGTAATTACCGTGACATTAAAAAAGCTATATAGGAATAAGCTCACGGCATTTTATTACTCAGTACTGAATAAGCAGATGAGACAGCAGCCAGTTATCGAATGGAGCGTCTGTGACTATGACTTAAGATGTGACCTGTGTTACGGAGAATGTCAGGCTAAATCATCATTGCTCTCACTCCTGGTCTTAAAATGCAGGCATAGAACAGGATTTCTCTTTGGTCACCCATGACCAGAAAGACTGCAGCAATTACAGTGATTGCTTATGATTTTCCAGGACAAGAGGCTGCATTCACAAGAATGGCTCTGGTTTACTCTTCCGAGAATTTTCAGGGAAACAAAACAAAACAGAAGAATCCCTATTTGCTAGCATATCCTTCAAGATACAGAAAAACAGCAGCCCAAAATGAACCTCTTGGTGTTAGCAAGAGGCTCCGTGATTTCTTTAGCAGCATGATGTTAGGCAACCCGCATCTTTTTTCTTTCTCTTCCTCTCAGCTATTTCAAAAGGTGACCTCATCCATGTATCTAATAAAATCACAAAAGCTGAAAAGCGTAGTACGCTGAGCTCAGTGGCGTTCTTAGCTCCGTCTCTTAATAATTACTTTTACAGTTCCTCCCCTTAGCCGTAAGATGAGCTCGATGAATGGGAGTTAACTTCATTGTATGTCTTCGCCAGAAGCGGCTTCTGCTTCCTCTCACATTCCCGGCGGTGAAAGGCTCCCCAGCTTTAACTGCAGAGCTCAGAGCACTGTGTACATACAAATTTTATTCAGGCTGTATGATTTTTATCAGTCCACACGGACTGATTTTACACACGCATGTGTGTAACGGTAGCTCAAAACAATATAGCCACCACGTGATTTTCTTAATTCTGTTGTACTGTAATTGTCCTATGAATTTTAGCAATGGACAAAGGCATCTGTGCAAGCAGTTAAAAATAAGTGTATTTGAAGGCTAATCTGGAGTAAATAAATAGTAAGAAATGAAAAAATGTTTATATAAAGGTCTTACAAAATATCCAAACATAACTAACAATTAAATAAACCTGTTAATTTTGTAATCATTAAAATGAGGTTAATAAAAAGAATAATCTTTCTCAAGACTCACAGTCAGTGGTATTTGAACGAATATTATTTAAATAATGTCAGGTAAGAAACAAGTCCATTTCACATTGACTTTTCCCTAGCCTTTAACTATATATATACAACAGTGCTGCTTGTGTACATAAAAACTATAGTGCAATCGGAAATTACTCCATGCCTTTATTTGCATTTGCACAATCAGGAACAATGTTTTAAAATTTAAAAGCCGTGGAGTTGTAGCAAACTTGCTGAAAGAAGCAAATATGAATGATGTCTTCCCTAAGAATATCCTTTCTTAGGTATAGCTGTTAATTACTTTAATTTAGTTGGAAGGTAATGTGGTATGTATAACCTATCTATCTCAGGTGTCTTACCCAGCATCAGTGCTAGGCAGCAAAATCAGTAAATGAAGAGAAGGCTCAGGATCAAGCCCTGAGCGTGATCTTTCCCTCTCTGACTCCAGTCACAGGGCATGGTACTTCCTTTTCTCCTGCTTGATGCTCTCTCCCTCCTTCAGATTTACTTTACTTATCCCTTGTGAGTTTTTTCCTCTTTTTCGTTTGTTGTTACTGGTAGTTACTGTGAACACCTAAGTGTTTCTTCTCAGTGGGATTTAAATACAAGTGGATAGAAATCAGTAGTTAGCACTGCCAAAACCATTTCTGCAACCAGAGTTTGGCCAAGCTCAGGATTTTAAGGGATACAGAATGCCAGCGAGGATTAAATGCCAATGAACAACTCGTGCACTTTGTAAAAAAAGGATGTTTACAGAAATTAAATGTTTTGGTTGGAAGAAGAACTTGGTATTTGGTTTGGTCTTGAAAACTAACCAGTGAGACTGGTAGAACTACCTTCTGACGGGAAAGCATGACATTGGCCAAGTACAAATTTCCCTTGTAATCACCTTTTTTACAAAAAATACTAAAAGCTTTTAAAATTTTCCTTGTTTTTTAAATGAAATTACTTTAGGTTTCCCAACTATTAAGCCCGAATCCAGGGACATTCTTCAATCAAAAGTTTTACTTTTATATAGTGGCCCATACCTTTCAGGGAAAGCAAATCTGCTCAGATGCATTGTCCAGTTTTTGCTACCGTGGAACATTTCTTCCTTTGAAAAAAAAAAAAAACCTCAGGCTTTTTGTTCCCACTAGTTTTTGTTGCTATTGCCTTCCCTTCATACTCACTAGAGGTTTTATTTTGGTGTAGTGGCATGTCCTCAGCTGCATCTCATGTAAGGGGAGTAAATGCTTCTGGGTTTGGTCCAGGGTTTGGGTATTTCTTATCCTTGAGTTTTTTCTGTCCTTTTATCCCTGACTTCCAGCTGTGTGGCTTCTGCCAGGGATTGGTAACTACAGTCACAGCAGTTCACTGGACTAAACAGTCAGGCAAACAATTTCCAAAATGTAAAGGCTCTCTACCAGCTAAAGAAGAAAAAAAAAAAACCCCGTCACCTGTTCCAAATGTAAATGTTAGCTCATAGGTTACAGTTTGGAACCCCTTGCCCCAGCACGGACACACCGAATCAGCACATCCCTCAGCTGCCTTGGCCACATCTCCTGGTCCTGAGTGCATGCAGAGTCCCGGCAGCAAAAGCGTGCCAACCACCTCCGTGCCATGCCAGCTCCTCTGCAGATAGGCTGCACATCCCTGGAAGCTGTGCCCAGGAAGGCTGCTATAGCTTATGCCTGATTCTACCCCAAAGTCTTCAAATAGGCAGCGTAGCCAATGCAGGACTTAGGACTGGTGGGCAGATTTTGTGTGTGATGAAGTGATGACGAGCCAGAGAAGTGGGAATAGAGACAGCAACTGCAGTTTAAAAAAAGAAAGGTCTTGTGATTATTGGATGCGTGCTCCACACCCAGACGGGGATGCCTGAGTTTGATTCATCTTTGAGGCTCTAGAGTGTCAGCATAAAATAATATATGATCAACAGAGTCCGGGCAGGCAACATGTATGCTTAATAAATAGCTGAAAATAATAACAAAAATTTGACAGTGTTGATAGCTGCCTATTTGGCAGCTGAGAAAAAGCATGAATGATTTTACAAATTGCTGCTCAGATACAGTGACAAGCCTCAGCTGTTTAGGTCGCTCAATCGGACATTTAGCCCTATCTGCACCATCCTTCAAGAGTAACATGAACCCATTACTAAACATGATCCTAAAGTGTCAGCAGTCCAAAAAATGCACTAATCCCTTTGCTACACTTGAAGAGCTTCATATTTTATTGGAAATATTACACAGATAAAAAATATTTGTGAAGTGGAGATGGAGAGACACACGGTCAAACTCAGATGATTTGAAGCAACACATAAATCAGGATTGTTACCAAGCTTGCTCTTCCTCTTCTCCATGCAAGTTTCCCCATCATGTGACATGATGTAAAACAGCAGAGAACATATAGCCCCTGCATAGAGTAGCGACCCGTTTTAAGTGGCACGCTAAATTTTATACAATCTTATGACATCTGCAGACTTGTTTAGAACTTCTAAATTTACATATACTTATGCCTTGGTCCTCCAGATAAATTCATGAAGTGCAGCATTTGTCGTTTTCAGGACACAATCCTTTTATAAAACCTACCAAGACAAATTTTGCTAGTTTGCAAAACACTCCAGAAACAGTACCAGCATCTCTATGAACTGGCAGAGTTTCATCCATCTTTGACCAAGATGTAAGACTCAGCAGAACATACAAACCCCAGCTCCCTGTCCACAGATTAAGAGTAATAAAAGATAGTTCTCTGGAGGAATGGCAGATAAGGAAATCCATAGTATTCCCAAATCTTGCCTCAGATTTCCATCAGAAATGAAACAAACTTTAAAAAGTCAGGAGATTGGCTTTAAAATCATGAGATTTGAATTATTAATAAATTTGGAGTTATTTATCTGCCATTGAGATTTTGAGCCTCTAGAGTGTGCTCCAGTCATATTTTCAAGCATTTCCTTAGAAACTGAAATGTGTAGATACTTCATTTCCAGTGAAAGCTGAGATGCATTTATGAAGGTAGTAATTCAGAAGTTGAGGCCATCAGAGAAACATAAAGTTTTAAAAAAATCCTAAAATCACATGATTAGCAATACAGTAGAATATTAGAAATGTAATAGAGGAGAAAATAACCAGACTGACAAGCAGAAGGCCTGGAAACACACAAGCATTTCTGAAAAAATGAAGAAAAATTTCTTGTAGTGCCAAAGAATATAAACTCCAAAATTTAGCAGGTAACTTAGCAGGCCACTTAGTGTACCAGTTCAGTTATCCCCTCAATAAGCATTACAATAAACAACCAACTGAAGACTTTTCACGATATTGAACACTCTACGCCTTTACAAGTTCTGCACTGATTCCTCAAACATAAAGAAGGCTGGCTTGTAAAAAACTTCAGATTCACTTTCCAATAATTCATTTTCAGCTCCTTTTATTTGTCCTCCAAGGCTCTTCCCACATTATTTTTAATATTTCCAGGCATTTGCTTCAAATATCTAGGGCTAAAGACTTTACTTTTATTTAAAAGAAAACAGGTTTTTAAACAATCATAGAATCACAGAACAGCCCGTGTTGGAAATGACCTTGAAAGATCATCAGGCCCAACCTTTCATGAGAAAGGGAGCCTCGATGAGATTATCTAGCACCCTGTCCAGTCACATCTTGAAAACCTCCAGTGACGGGTACTCTACCCAGACCCTGGGGAGGTGGTTCTAGTGAATGATTGTTCTCACTGTAAAAAATTCCTTTCTCATATAGAGATGAAACCTCTCCTGGTGCAACTTGTACCTATTGGCCTTTGTCCTCTCCATATGGCAACTTGTGGAGAGAGAGCCTCTTTGTAGCGACCCTTTAAGTGGCAGCTGGAATACTGTGATGAGATCTCTCCCCAGGGAGAAGAGACTGAACTCCTTCAGTCTTTCCTCATAGGGCAGGTTCTTCAGCCCTTTGATCACCTTCATGGCCCTTCTTTGGGCCCTCTCCAGTCTGTCCGTGTCTTTCTTGAACTGTGGGGACCAGAACTGGACACAGTACTCCAGGTGCAGGTGCAGCCAGAAAGTGCAGAGTAGAGTGGGATAATCATGTCTCTGTCTGCCAGTCATGCTCCTGCAGATGCAGCCCAGGATCCAATTTGCCTCCGTTGCTGCAGTGATGCTCTGCTGACTCATGTTCAGCTTGTTGTACACCCGGACCCCCAGGTCCCTTTCAGCAAGGCTGCTCCCCAGCCACACTTTGTTAAACTTCATACTGTTCTTGCTTGCCCACTCTTCCAGGCTGTCCAGGCCTCTGTGTAAGGTGGCTCTCCCTTCTGATGTGCCCACAGCACCACCCAGTTTGGTGTCAACAGCAAACTTGGTGAGGGTGCTTTCAGTCCTGTCATCCAGATCGTTTATGAAGATGTTGATCAGCTTAGGGCCCAATATTGATCCTGGGGGACCCACTTGTGACAGTCTTCCAGCCTAAGTAAAAACCATTGATCACCACTCTCTGAGTGCAACCTGTTAGCCAATTCTCTACCCATCTCACAAACCATCCACCTGATCTGTATCTTGCCAGTCTGTGCAGGAGAAGGCTGTGGGAAACAGTGTTGAATGCTTCACTGAAGTCCAACAAGAGACTGAAGTTTTAAAGAAAATGCCAAATGTTGCAATAGAATCATGAAAGTTAGCAACCCTCCATCTTCTAACCTGAGCATTAACTTGGGACCAAACTGACATGAGACTGGCAGTGCCTGTTGGCTCTCTCAAATCCACCCTGAGTCCTCACTGTTCTGTTTGCAAATAAGAAAGCAAAATCCCGTATTATGCATTAGATGTGGAATACAAATTAACCATGCCGATAATCTCCTAATTTACCCAGCAGTTCTGCAGTAAGTATGTAGAATTAACCATGGTAACATGCATAAGTATATTCAGTTAATATTTGTTCATTGACATGACACATTTGCTAACTGGATGACTACATGAGAATTTGATAAGCCAGAAGCTTCTAAGTGGGGGAAAGGGGCAGGGTCCTGTGCAAATTGCTCTTACATATTTCAGACTCGAAGATGGCCGGTTTATTTTCTATGTAGAACTCATGTAAATCTGAACCCACACATTTTTAAAATGGTCATTTTTCCTACTGTCCCCAAGTTGAAGGTATAGCACTTCAGGTTCTCCTCAAGCTTCCCATGTTGCACAGTGGCTGAGCCTCAACAAGAATGACGAGTGCTTTTGCTGTCAACTTGGCCTATAGCCCAGTGGCTAAAACACTCCTCTAGGCAGTAGATGTATGTCTGACTTCTCAGTGTGCACCTGCATCTGCGGCTTGTGATGTGTGTGCTGTAACTTCCAAAAATCAACATAGTGAAATTCCTTCTGGTGACCTTCTAATAGTACGAATTGCTCTCAAGTTAATTTTTCTGTAACTTAAACCTATGAATTTCTCTATTAATGAAGGTTGTATTTGACTTAGGTCAGTAAATGAGGATGAAAACTCTTCCTTTCCTGCATAATAGGAAAGAAGAAAAATTCAACCACCCCTTGAAAACTAGATAGACTCAAATCTGGTAGCAGGTTAATTGTTGAATTGTGAAATAGGACTCCCCGATCATAAGTCATCCAGCCCTCACCCAGGTAACGCTCCCATAGATTTGTTCTGGAGTTTTACTTAAGCGCTCACTTTGGTGTTTGTGTATACACACTTTACTGTGCAAAGCCACGCTTTCAAGCAGGCTGGAACGCAGCCAGATTCCTTGATACAGTATGGAAACACAGATTTCCTGAGGGAGAAAAACTACTGCCCGGAGACTGACAAACTGTTCCAGATGCATGAAGCAGTTCAAAAGCACACAGGTGCAGCGGAGGGGCTGGGAGAGAATGATGGACACGGGATGGCGAAAATATCATGGCAGAGACACGGGCAGGAAACAAGCTCACATGACGGTAGGACTTCAGGGTGCGTGGCAAATCGCTAACAGACTCTTGTACAGAAAAAAATGAACAGGAACTGGCATTGGCTTCCATTTTCCCATTCCTACCCCGTGCAGGGCTCCATCAGAATAGCAAACACAATGCCTCAGCTCTAAACCAGTACACAATAGCCCCATACCAAGGCTGTCGATCCTGGAGAGCCTTTAGCTTCTGCAGTCTCTTGATTAGGTCCCTGATTAGGCCTTTTTCACAGTGCTAACACAAAGACGTACTTTTCTACCCAGTGAGTTGGGCTATGTCCTCCCCTTCCTTACACATGCGGCATGTGCTTTAAATATCAGAAAGACAAGGAGCTTGAAAACACTTCTGAAGCAAGCACCATAATTCAATGCCATTGTGAATTTCATTATTTAAATAAAATACTATTAATAAGCAAATCTCACGTTGCTCATGAGACTGTGCATCAGCTAGTATTTAGTCAAAGTAATTTTTAGCTGAGCTAAAAGAGAATAGAAAAAAGGCTGGTAAATACCAGAAAGCTGCTGCTGTGTTCATGGGGCACTTCACACCGGTATAACGTACAAAGAACCCCAAAAAATGTGCTTTTGTGAACCAACTAATGAGGAGTTCTACTGAATGCACCCTGCTAGCAAGCAAGCTCAGTGATTGACCTTATAATCATCATCAACTATAGAAACACGTGTATGCATTTAAATAACACATCCATAGAGAATCAAGTTACAAAAAAAACCCCAAGGCATATGATTTTGGTTACTCTAAAAAATGCCACGATTTAAAATACGCAGAAATTATAGTGAAAAGTATAGGGAGGAATTGGTGTGAAGCAGTGTACAGGTTTCGGCTAGGATAGAGTTAATTTTCTTCCTAGTAGCTGGCATAGCGCTGTGGTTTGGATTTAGGATGAGAAGAATGTTGATAACACACTGATGGCTTAGTTGTTGCTAAGCAGGGCTTACACTAAATCAAGGACTTTTCAGCTTCTCATGCTCTACCGACTGAGTAGGCTGGAGATGCACAAGAAGCTGGGAGGGAGCACAGCCAGGGCAGCTGACCCCAACTGGCCAAAGGGGGATTCCACACCATATGACATCATGGCTCAGCATATAAACTGGGGGAAAACTGGCCAGGGGGCTGCTGCTCAGGGATGGGATGGGGTGGGCATCGGTCAGCACGTGGTGAGCAATTGCATCGTGCATCACTTGCTTTGTAAATCCTTTTATTATTATTATAATTATTATTATTACCACTACTACTTTATTTCAATTATTAAACTGTCTTTATCTTGACCCATGAGTTTTCTCACTTTTACTCTTCCCATTCTCTCCCCCATCCCACTAGGGGGGAGTAAGCGAGAGGCTGGGTGGTGCTCAGTTGCCATCTGGGGTTAAACCACAACAAGCAGGATGGAATTAGATCCAAAAAGTATAGGTGAATGACAATGTGATATATGACTTTTCAGCCCTCAGTCACCAAAATAGTCTTGGCAGTGAGTGAAAACAATTACCTGATAGCTCTTTATTAAGACTTGTAAGTGAAACATCCTAACAGTTTTAGTGCATACACTACTAAATTATTGTTGCATTTGGTAGTGTTTCTGCCAGCGGATGAACTACCTAAAGATGAACTTTCCCTTTTGCCGCAAAAAAGGCAATCCTCAGAAGCTGTCTGAATGCACTGATGGTGCAGAGTGAAGACCAACTGTTGCCTCAGCTTTGTACTGGCTCATGCTCCAGGCCTGCAACATTCTTCTCAGGGCATGGCAACCAACATATCTCACACAAAAGTACTCCGTCCCTCTCTCAGTTCATTAACCCCTGCCTCTGTTTTCCTTCAAGGTTGTAGTGGATTCCTCCCTTACACTCATGTAAAAAACCATACAAACTCTGCAGCTGAGTTGCCTTGACTCATTCAAATCGCCAGTAAATTTCTTACAGGTGTTTATCAGTTTGCTATGCCTTTATGTTCCACCCCAGGCAACTGATTTAAACCTCTTCATTTTCAAGTTCAGGTGGGTAGGAGTTCAACAGATGGGAGCAAAAGCAGATAATGTGTAAAGTACAGACTGTATATTAGCGAGCATTTCTAACTGTAAGAAAACATAGGGCAAAAGTCTTGACCTAATTATATATAAACATATATCCTTGTTGCAATACACATTTCCTTGCCCAGCTACAGTAGCATAGGTCGCTGCCCTTCCCCTAAAAAACCTACTAAGACCTAGTCAGGTTCCTTAGCATAACTGTAAGAAGCCATACAAACTGTTCTTACTCATCCATGTAATGATTACTTATTTTGTGAGATGGTTTTGTGACAACAAAAAAATCTCTGATTCTTACAGTTGTTGGCAAATATGACAAAGCCATAAGAAAAGAAGTTCAGTTTTCTACTAAAACACATGTGAAATTCTAAGGCTCCGTATGTTTATCTGAGCAACCGTACTGCAGATTTCTCCAACTTCCGAAACTAATTTTGTGAAACTCAGCTGAACCTGAAGAACTCTGTTTTGGTCTCTTACCAGATATTCCCAATAGAAAGAAACCAAAAATGGAGTGACTATTCTAATATGCTGATTACTTCATGATCTGCCTCTCCCCAACCCTCCCAATAACTATCAGCCGCTCTAAACACCGAAGCAGCCATATGTTGACGCAGAATGTTCCTTTATTAAAAAGCTGTCCTTTTCCTCTAGATTGACTGCAGGCACAGAAGTTCAGCGTAAAAAGCTCGTTCAACATGTGTGTCTAGACACACACTCTTCAACATATTCCACATCCATAGATGGGCTTTTGGCTCTCCACACTTCTGACCATCTGTCGGGAGGGCAGGATGCCCACCCGTAAGTTAGCCAGAATCTGTGGCAGTTGCCAAGGGAAGGGGTTATGTAGTCCCGCAAGTGACATCTGTTTCACCAGAAGCCCTTTTCTCTCCCAACAATGTTTCTGTTTAATCTCAGCCACACTTGTTAAGAATAGCGATTAAAAGACAAACTAATGAAAAACTCTGGGAAGTATTGGAAGGGAAGGGAAACATAATGATGCGTAAGGGTACATTTCCCAGACCTACGGAGAATCCTTTTAATATTAAAGTGACTGGTATATTGGAAGAAAATTGTAAGTGTTCTAGCTATACAGGCAATCTCATGGCAGATGAAGCACCAAGGGATAAAGTGAACCACAAAGGACTCACTATAACTTAGCCCAAGACAACAGCTGTGCTCTTAAAGAGAACACTGGAGGGAAAGGCATAAATGAATGATTAATAAGATAACGCCATTTCAGGTTGTGGTGGGCTGGCCCTGGCTGAATGCCAGGTGCCCACCAAAGCCGCTCTATCACTCCCCTCCTCAGCTGGACAGGGGAGAGAATATATAGCGGAAGGCTCATGGGTGGACATAAGGGCAGGGAGGGATCACTCACCAGTTACCATCATGGGCAAAACAGGCTCGACTTGGGGAGATCAGTTTAATTTATTACCAACCAAATCAGATTAGGATAGTGAGAGATAAAACCAAATCTTAAAACACCTACCATTAGCAACCATCAGCAAGTTCGCTGATGACACAAAACTGGGAGGAGTGGCTGATACACCAGAAGGCTGTGCTGCCATTCAGCGGGACCTGGACAGGCTGGGGAGTTGGGCGGAGAGGAACCTGATGAAGTTCAACAAGGGCAAGTGTCGAGTGCTGCACCTGGGGAGGTTGAACCCCATGCACCAGTACAGGCTGGGGGCTGACCTGCTGGAAAGCAGCCCTGCTGAGAGGGATGTGGGAGTCCTAGTGGATGACAAGCTGACCATGAGCCAGCAGTGTGCCCTTGTTGCCAAGAAGGCCAATGGTATCCTGGAGTGCATTAAGAGGAGTGTGGCCAGCAGGTCAAGGGAGGTTATCCTCCCCCTTTACTCTGCCCTGGTGAGACCCCACCCGGAGTACTGTGTCCAGTTCAAGAAAGATGAGGAACTCCTAGAGAGAGTCCAGAGGAGGGCCACAAACATGATGAGGGGACTGGAGCATCTCCCGTATGAGGAAAGGCTGAAGGGAGTTGGGCTTGTTTAGCCTGAAGAAAAGACTGAGAAGGGATTTCATCAACACATACAAATATCTTAAGGGTGGATGTCACAAGGACGTAGCCAGACTCTTCTCAGTGATACCCAGCGACAGGACAAGGGGCAATGGGCACAAACTGAAGCATAAGAGGTTTCAGTTGAACGTGAGAAAGAACTTCTTTCCTTTGAGGGTGACAGAGCAGTGGAACAGGCTGCCCAAGGGGGGTTGTGGAGTCTCCTTCTCTGGAGATATTCAAAACCCTCCTGGATGATGTCCTGTGCAACCTGCTCTAGGTGAGCCTGCTTTAGCAGGGGGGTTGGACTAGATGATCTCCTGAGGTCCCTTCCAACCCCTGCCATTTTGTGATTCTGTGTGATTCTGTGATTCCCTCCACCCCTCCTTTCTTCCCGGGCTTAACTTTATTCCCAAATTCTCTCCCTCCTCCCCTCCAGCAGTGCAGGGGGATGGGGAATGGGAATTAGGGTCAGTTCATCACATGCTGCCTCTGACACTCCTTCCTCCTCAGGGGAGGACTCCTCACACTCTGCCCCTACTCCAGCCTGGGGTCTCTCCCACGGCAGACAGTCCTCCACAAACTGCTCCATCCTTTCCACGGGGTGCAGTCCCTCAGGCACAGACTGCTCCAGTGTGGGTCCCCCGCAGGGTCACCAGCCCAGCCAGAAAACCTGCTCCAGCCTGGGCTGCTCTCCCCACAGGCCCCGGGGCCCCGGGCGGTGGGGATCTGCTCCCCCGTGGGCCTCCCTGGGCTGCAGGGGCACAGCCTGCCCCACCGTGGGCTGCGGGGGATCCTGCTCCGGCGCCTGGAGCCCCTCCTGCCCCTCCTGCTGCCCTGGCCTGGGGGCCTGCAGGGCTGCTCCTCTCACGTCCTCTCACTCCTCTCTCCGGCTGCAGTTGTGCAGACTTATTTCCCCCTTCCTAACTACGTTATCCCAGAGGTGCTACCACTGTCACTGATGGGCTTGGCCTTGGCCAGAGGTGGATTCATCTTGGAGCCAGCTGGCATTGGCTCTCTCGGACCTGGAGGAAGCTTCCAGCAGCTTCTCACAGAAGCCACCCCTGTAGCCCCCCCTGCTACCAAAACCTTGCCATGCAAACCAAATACACACGTGGATGAAAAAACAGAAAAAAGAGAAAGCCATTATTTACCCTTAAAAAAATCTTATTGATTCAGTGATACACTTGATAGTTTGTGGGAGGAGAGACACCAAATATTGCAAGTTGCCTGTCTTCTGCTCATAGCCTTAGTGTTGATCGAAACTGGCATATCTAGAAGTTGAGTCCATAATGTAGAGCAAAAACTATTCAATCCCCTAACTTTCATGAGATTCCTGCAAGAGAACATGAAGTCTCTTGATGGTTATGTCCCAAACAGATTTGAGAAGTATTACTAACAAATGAGAAAGAGAAACAATGACAAAAGAAGAAAAGAGGCAAAGATCATCGAGGAGTCATTAGGACTTGCAGAAATAAAGAGATGAATAAAAAAAAAAAAATATTCATCTACGTATTCGCTGAATCTTTTGCTCATTAAGCCCATACCTCACATGTAGAAATCTACACCGTAAACATCTAAATTTAGCTCTGCATCTGGAGCTGACTCCCACTCTAACAGTTCTGATTCATGATCAGAGGCGACTTGTCCTGAATGTGTGTTTCATCAGAACCTGTAGCTGGGTTAAGGCTAGGGCATGTATTCATACCAAAGAGCCTGGAAATGCTCCTGAGCTGCTCAGCACAGAATACCGTATAACTTTTCTCCCAACCAGTATCTTGACTCTCTTGGTCCATTGATAAAAAGCCCTGTCTCCCTTTCCCCGGAGATTTTTGGTTCTGTTGCAGCCATATCCTGGTTGGAGAACAGCTGCTGAAGAACTACAGTTGGCGGAACAATGTTTTAAGGCAAGCCAAAAATTATTTGGGGTTACCTTAATATGCTTGGCTGCAAATTATAGAAATTTAGCAGCTGCTACCTGAGCAGCTGAACCATCTCTGCGCCAAGGGTGGAAAACTGCATGTCATGGGATGGAAAGGAGAGCTCGGAGCTGGAAGTGTCACAGCCATCACCAGGTGAGCATCACCACTTGTGAGTCAGCACCCTCACTGCTCCAGCTCTTGACTTACTGCTCTTATAAATCCATAGTTCTGAGTGATAGGGGTTCCCATTTACATTTCCTGCAGTGCATCATCTGTAATAGTAACTGTAAAGTCTAAGTAACACTATATATAACACATATATTGTGCAAGAATTACATAAGTGCAAGAAAAAAACATAAACAAACTCATACAAACTCTTGACAGCTACAGGTTCTTTCCCATAATATAAGACACAGGGGGAAACTGAGTTACTCTCAGTTAAACTGCCTGGCAGTAAAACCATGAAAATCCTGAATAAAACTGAGCTAACACTTCTAAGAAATAGCTAAGAATGTCCCAAACCTAGACTGCTGAATTAAACTTGAATAATGGAACTTATTACGCAAGACCTGCCCTGGCAGAGCTCTTCAGCGTTTGGTCAGAATGGTCCAGATAGATGGCTAGAGGTGAGAAACATGAAGTTAGGCTCAAAGAACCATTAGGATTTTCTTTCCCGATTTTCATTTCCATGAGACATCCCATTAGTCTGAGACTAGCACCGTGCCCGTTCCCAAACTGTCTGCTAGCTACATCTCCTTTCAGAAGCTCTGCTCCTAAATTCACTATAGGCCTGATCCCTGATTATCCTTACAATTCCCCAATGAATTTATGAATTCATATTCCAGTTTTAGTTAAGCTTTTTCCCAAAACTGAAAAATTGAAATATACTCTTTTCATCCCAACCCCTATACATTTTGGAAAGTGTGCATATTCCTAGATAAGGTTCCAAATAGACATGGTACCTGCATAACTGAGGTCACACCCCTCAACACATTTAGTCTCCAATCATGGAATCGTTTAGGTTGGAAAAGACCTTTAAGAACATCAAGTCCAACTGTTAACCTAACCCTGCCATCCCACCACTAAACCATGTCCCTAAGCACCTCGTCTATCTGTCTTTTAAATACCTCCAGGGATGGGGACTTGACCGCTTCCCTGGGCAGCCTGTTCCAATGCTTGACAACCCTTCCGGTGAATAAATTTTTCCTAATGTCCAACCTAAACCTCCCCTGGCACAACTTGAAGCCATTTCCTCTCGTCCAAATCCTTAAAAACATCAACAGTGGCACGCAACCCTTTATTTATTTATTTATTTATCTAGCATTTTAGCAAACTGAAGGTTGAACTGACATTGACAATGAACTGTAAAGTCTTTGGTCAAGGCAGAGACAGACTGGCAGGGCAGTGATTGTCAACACTGTATTCCTGCCACTGTCTTAGCCCTTTCTGTTGTTATACAGGGGATGAGCTTTCAGGCTCTGGAATGGGCTTTCAGGCTCTGGAATGGGCTTCAGGCTCTGGAATGGGCTGCCCAGGGAGGTGGTGGAGTCCTCATCCCTGGAGGTATTTAAAAGAAGGATAGATGAGGTGCTTAGGGACATGGTTTAGTGGTGGGATGGCAGTGCTAGGTTAACGGTTGGACTCGATGATCTTAAAGGTCTTTTCCAACCGAGGTGATTCTATGATTCTATGATTCCTCAGTCTAATCCCGTCAAAACCCATACGTTAGTTCTACAGACTGATTGGGTGGAGCACCACAATATCTAACCTTGGATGTTTTTAAAACCAAAGAGGTGCCTTGGCTCCTATATAGTGAAGCTTGGAGTGTAAGGGAATCCCAGGTCAGAGTGAGCAGTAGCAGATTTGGCCTCCCCCAAGAGTGGATATGGATCCACTTGATCCCTGGTAGTAGCAGCTGGACAAGAGCAAACCAGATGTACACCAGAAGAGTCTAAATCTTTTTAAATGGACATTCAAAGCAGCCCGTATGCTGAACTTTGACTGCCTGAACCAGCCAGTAGTGATGCTGGGGGAAAGAGCATCACATACATCTTACAGGGTACATACCTCCTTAATCTGAGCTCCAGTGAGGTGAGTGCTAGTAATTAGTCACCTACATTGTCCGCTTCGAAAGGCAGCAGAAATAATTCTAGAAGAGGAGAAAATGTGACAGTGCTGCTTTTCCTTCAGAGAATAGCTATCACCGGGTGAGAGAACAGGAATCCACAAGTTCAAGGTCACACATAAAAGAATTGGAAATATTATCTTAAAAAGTGAAAAATGTTCCTGCTCAATTCTAACATACAGGTGAACAAGTAATTGCTTAGGTTATGATTTATGAAACTTGAACACAAAATATAAATTGCATCAGCCTAAGGCCAAGTGCAAGGTCCTACACCTGGGCTGGGGGAAGACAGGGTCAAGAACAGCCTTGCCAAGAGGGACTTGGGGGTGCTGGTGGATGAAAAGCTGGACATGAGCCGGCAATGTGTGCTGGCAGCCCAGAAGGCCAACTGTACCCCGGGCTGCATCAAAAGTAGCGTGGCCAGCAGGTTAAGGGAGGTGATTCTGCCCCTCTGCTCCGCTCTGGTGAGACCTCATCTGGAGCCCTGCGTCCAGCTCTGGAGCCCTCAGCACAAGAAGGACATGGAACTGTTGGAGCGGGTCCAGAGGAGAGCAACTAAAATGATCCGAGGGCTGGAGCACCTCTCCTGTGAGGACAGGCTGAGGGAGTTGGGCTTGTTCAGCCTGGAGAAGAGAAGGCTGCGGGGTGACCTGATTGCGGCCTTTCAGTACTTAAAGGGGGCCTGTAGGAAAGACGGGGACAATCTTTTTAGTAGGGCCAGCTGTGTCAGGACAAGGGGTAATGGTTTTAAACTAAAACAGGGTAGGTTTAGACTGGATATAAGGAAGCAATTCTTTACAATGAGGGTGGTGAAACACTGGAACGGGTTGTCCAGGGGGGTGGTGGAGGCCCCATCCTTGGAAACATTCAAGGCCAGGCTGGACGGGACTCTGAGCAACCTGATCCAGTTAGCAGTGTCCCTGCTCACTGCAGGGGGGTTGGGCTAGATGGCCTCTAGGGGTCCCTTCCAACCCAAAACATTCTATGATTCTATGAAGAAAATAGGTTAATAAATGTTACCTCATATTACCAAAATTTCACATAATGTTACACTTGCGGAAAGCAAAGAACTATTGTTTTGCATAAATGTATGTACTACAACTGCCTGGAATTCTTTCAATACCAATCTGCTTATAGCACCAAATTTTGGGGTTACTTGAGCCAAATGGCTGTTATCTACATACAAGGACTTTATTTTCCTAGCATCTCATTAAGAAAAAACCAAAGCATTTCCAAACATAGAGCAGACTTATAGCCTGTACTTTTGCTTGGTTTTGCAGTGGTAATATGCCTTATGATATGAATATAGTAGAGCTTTAGTAGCAAAGATTTTTCATGATAGATGTATTAGAGAAACTAGTAAGCTTTTGTTTATGCATTTCTGTGCCCCCGGCTTTTGTAGTAGCTGAGCACTTCACATAAATTATACTTGCCCTCACAAACCTTGGGGAACAATGGAATTCCAGCAGTTTTTCTAGACTTTATTTTCCCAGTGAATATGGACCTAGGCACAGAGCCACAGAAGTTATTGAGAAAGTAACTGCTATTTGAAGTGGGTTTTGGCTGCTAGGAGCAAGCCAAATAGAAGCAAGGAGCCTTTGTGGATCCGGAGCAGTACGTCTTATCCAGGACAGCATAAGAAATCTGTAACAGTGGATGAACCAAACCTGTTCTACCATAACGCGGGCTGGTGCCCTAACTACTTGGATACTCCTCAGCTTCTCAAATGCTTGAAAGTCAAGGCTGATTTGCAAGTTTGGTCACCCATTTCGTTACTGTGACGAGCACACAATTATTCCCCACACAGAGAAAATTATGTGTGTTTCAAAAAAGAGAACACATTTTAGACATGGTACTACCTGTCACATTAAAACCTGGCATGACTAAAGATTTCAGCATTAACTTTCATGCCAACATGCAATATCAGACAGTCTCTCATGTCCTGTCTGATTGCTTAAAATAACACATTGCCATTCCTTTGGGGTTACACAGTTACTTCATGTTGATATAAGTAATGGCTGTGGTTTAAGCTTCCTTGTAAGATGCTCCATGAAGCTTGCTATGTCTAATTTCCCAAACTTCTTCAGAACAGCAGCACCAAAACTAAATAAAACATATCTTCTTTTCTCCCTGAAAGGTCTGTGTATCTGTCAGAGAAAATCTGGTCAATAAAAAGAATATCTGCATATTAGGATACTAGATATTGATACAAGAATGTCGCTACTACAGCCAGAGTGAGAGCATCTGCTAGGATAAAAACTGCTACATGGAGATGCTTCCAGGTTAACATGCCAGTTTGACGTGGCTCAAGCTTTTGCCTTCAGGCCAGCATTTCCTCTTGGTGCTTTCTGCTCAGAACTGTGTTACTTCAGAAAGTATTCTACTATGCCTAGCAGATAGAGGAAAACGTACTGAAGCTGCACACAAGGCAAGGTCTTCACACTAACAGACTACATAGCTGAATTTGGGCTGTGACCATTTCTTCAGTCCAGCCAGCTAGTTGTTGTTGGCACAGATTTATCTGGTTAAATTACTGATCTAACGAACAAAGTTAGTATTTCAGTTTAAAGCTGTTCTGTTATTTTGGTGAGGTCAGTGAAAATTCACCTCATTCCAATTAGATCAGAACCTGGACTTAGATACCGCAGAAGAGATGGCACTGATGAAGGACAGGCTGGTGTCTGCAAGAACCGAGGGTGTTCAACAGGCTTTTAGCAGTGTTTCGCTGGTTTAAAGGATGTGTAGCACCTACTGGCCATGGTAGAAAACATGCTATGCTTCTGAAGATTAAATGTAAAGTCTTGTAAAAAGAAAAAGGAACAAATATTCACTCGTTATAACATAATACCAAAGTAAATGACAGAAAGAGACAACGGTCATCTGGAGGTGAATTCCCAGGAAATATCACTGATTAACTTCCACCAGACTCCCACACTGTTATATTCAGTGCCATGCATATGATCTCTGAAAGCTTTTCAGGGTAAAAATAGAGCTCATATTCCTGCATAGATGTATGAAAAGTCTCTCTGTACAAAAGGATTTTATTTTTAGCAAATGAGTAGTTTACTATTGAAGCAAAAGGTTTCAATCAAGTAAACTAGACATTCATTCAATATGCCAAAGTGGAAAAAGAGGCAGGGAGACAAACAGTTTCTTGTTTGGATGAGTTTCCAGATGATGACATTACAACATCCTCTTCCAGATTCTGCCATTTAACTATTTCACAATATAGTCTAAAAATGCTTTGCTTACTGTTTTGAATAAAACAATTGCTGATTGCAAACTCGGTGTAATCCTAGTACAGAGGATCAAAACCTATACAAGGTACAATGGTACCTTTAAGGCTAATCTGCTCTAACCTTTCATAAACAGTGGATGGCAGTGATTTATACTTAAGGAAAATCTTACCCTACTTCTTGTTTATTAAAATGGAAGTGCTGACCTAGGTAAAAATAACGTATCCATGACTACAAATTCACCCACCAACAAGAAATTTCTGGAAGTTGAATCCAGGTAATTCTAATAAACTCAGTTCAGTTCTGTAAGTGAGGATCCACTGATACTTTTCAAAAGTTTTCACAGAGTTTAGACATTAGAGGGATGTAATACTTTAAAAACATACTCTCTTCCAAGCAGTCCGTTCTTACATTTGATCCTCTTTTAACTTCATTACATTCCGCATTTCCTAGAACACATATTTATTCTTCTCAGAATATACTACAATTGCCAAAAGTCTTGACTTTTACACTTGTTAGCATAAAAAAAGTGCACAATTACATCAACCTGGGATCTAGGTCTGATGTCAGTTTCACCAAAGTAAATCCATGTTTTTGCGGAAACATTAAAAATAAGCTTTTGCTTCAAGTCCCACTCAAAGCTGTAGCGACAGAGATGAGGCTGTGGTTCTTAATAACTGGGCTGGTTGTCTTCAGAGATGCAGAGAGACTCAATTTTTTAAAGGAGACTTTTCACATCCTAACAGGTAAGGAAATGAGGCAGGTTAACTATGCAACCGTTACTATTTCAAGCATTATATTTAATCCATTCTCTTTCAGAATCCAGTACATTTAAAGACTTACTTTCCTATACAGCAGCAGATTATTTGTGTCAAAAATAATCCCATATATATTTAATCTCTCTTATTCCAGTGCTCAGAATAATCAGTGCTGTCATACCAGCACCACCTTTGGAGGCAAGAGAGTTTCATTCACTTGCTTTTAGCTGATTTCCTAAGCAAGAATCCTCTCCTATTTCTTTCATTACAGAGGTTGTTTCTCCTTTTACTAGGTGCAAGATAGAGAACAGGAATTAAAATAGAAAGCAAAGATCTATGATTATGCCTGAGAATTATTGTTGCTTACATCAGTTCAAACATAACCTTATGGAAAGATTATGTCAAAATCTTATACGGTATGATACTTTTGATTTCCCTGCTTATGTTCTCTACAACTGTGGTGTTCTCTACAACTGTGGTGTTTCATCCAGTGAAGCAATTTTTTCAAATAGTGAGATGCCATCTGACTTTTTGATCTTACTTAGAGTGACACTGAAAATAATTTTTCCATCCAAGAAAAACGTAATTTTTTAAAGTCTTCCCGTTAATTGGGGACAAAAAGTAAAAATATCAGTAAAAGCTTAAAAAATGAAAAGCAACTTAAGCATCTTATTTAACAATTTTAAAACATTTAATTTTGAAGTTGATGTTTTGAACTATTTTAATAATTTTAAAGAAATCGGTTTCTCATCTAAAAATGTTACACTTCCAGTTTCAAAGCAAAGAAAGCATATTCTGAACGAAGCCACACACTCACTTTCAGTCAAAAAGTTGGATTTTTCCCCAGCTAATGGGTATTCTCTGATTGACAATTCTGTCAGGTCTAATTTTAATCCAATGGTTCAAATACCTTCCCCAAATTAATTTTTACATTGTCTTCCCAAACCAGCCATAGTAAAAACTATTACTAATCCCGTCTCTCCTTTTCTCAGAGTCTACCTCCCATTCCAGCAGGAATAAGTATTAGTCTCACTTCAAACCCCAATTTTCCTGGAACAGTCTTTTCTTCAACTCCCAGGAACATAATAAACCTCAAGTGGCACATTCTAAAGTAAGACTTTGCTTATCTGTTAGCTGTAATATGTGAAGGAATTTACCAGAAACTATAGACTTCATACATTTTTGTTTTCAATCAATATTCTAGACAAAAAGCAATCAAATCAAATTTGTAACATTTTTTTATACTTTCAGCAAATGAAGGTGATCCTTGGCCTTGTTTTACATTTAGTTATTAACAACTGCAGTAGACAGATGGCTATCCAAGTTGAATCATACATAACTTCATTCAGTATTAAGGAAATAGAACTTTACAAATTAGGACTGAGGCTCATGTTTATACGTAACTTTTGGTTTAACTAAAGTTTTTGTTTTTTTTTTTAAATAGACTTAATTAAACTGATACAAGCATCAGTGAGCTAATCTATATAAAATAAACTTGCTGACATCTACTCAGGATTGTGTGGACTAATCAAACTCTGCAACTGGTAAATGCCACTGTGTATCAGCAAAGGGGTGAAGAAACCAGTCTGATGTATCATCTAAATGTTGGCTCTCCAAGTCAGGTTTGAACTCCAGAAGCAAAGGATGGGGATGCTTCAGTTTTGTGCCTGGAATGCACAGAGTTCCCAGAGATAACATTTTAATGAAGATTATTAAAAAAAACCCAAAACACAACAACAAACCGCTTGGCATTCATTTAGAAAGCAGTTCCACTAAGAGCCACGTTTCAGAGGATATACTGCTGATTGCAAAATTTAGAGTGCAGATTAGAGCTCTGAGCAAGAGCTCAGAGGACTAGCAAATATTGGGGTGGATTGACTAGTCGGGGACACAGGCTAAACATAATCAAGTTTAATCCTGTATGAATAGATAGATGTGGTATTTTAATTCTGAAGATTCGGTAGAATCATAAATCTGATGGAATGAAAAAAATTCTCTGAGTGAAAACACGTATAAGGTCAAGTTTTACTCAAAAGGTAACATTTCTAAACAACTAGGGAAAAAATTGTCACAGAAGTATAGACGCGTCTTTAACTTCAGCTTTTCAAGGCAATATTACAGCAACATTTGCAAAAGAGACAACCACAAGATGGCTCCTTTCATATGATGCCAGCTAAAATAGAAACCTATTCTGATAACACAGGCTGCTTAGTCTTTTCACTTTCACAAACAACTGAACCACCAGGCACCATCCTCTTCCACAAAAAGATGGTGCTACAATTGCTTTATTAAACCACAGCATGGGGAGGAGCATGCTCTTTCTTAAATGAGTGACGACTAAACTCCTCAAACACAAGCATCTAATCTCACTGAACAGGGTGCAGGCTTCAAGAACACTTGCAGGCTCAGACACAGACATGTCACGCTCTTCACCTTTCTCAAGATTTTTGTTTGTTGTCTTTGAGAGAGGATATGGCATTTCCTCCTTTATTAAATATTGTTCCATGGAAAGATTTCCAGATTATTGAGCTGTAAAATTACCACATGATTCATTAACTCCACATCCATACAGATGCAATCAAGCTAAGGAATTAGTTGTTGTTTCATTTAACATTTGAATAAATATTATGTAAACATACTGCTTCAAGCTTCCATTCAAGTGCAAAACAAAACAGTACACAGAGTAATTATGGGTAACCTCATTCTCAACATAAGAAAGTCTGGCTTGGAGTGGAAGGTTTGTTACGCTCAATTACATAGATTCCATACCAGCAGCTACGAATTCCTGGAGTCGCAAGGTGCAGTGCCCCATGGGAGTCTTCCTCTGGGTGCGAGAGCACTGACACGTTCATGGTATCCTGTGCATTCCTTCCACCTCCAAATACCTTAGAGCACAACACAAATGACACGAACGTGTCACTTCCCCCATCGCTGAACAGCGGGCTACAACGTGGCAACCACTTACCCCTGCATGTCAGCAGAGGAAGACAGCATCTCTTAATGAAATACCAGGAGGAATTCAGGGGGTCACCGTGTCGATTATTTGAGCAGGATCTCAAGCAAGACTCCTCCATGCATTCATGGGCTTTTCAGATAAAAGTTATTTACTGAATGTAGGTTGTCAGGAATTCAGATTTACATCCATCTTAAATGCAAAGGTAAGCAGAGATATCAAGAACTTTCAGCAGTCCTGTAACTCTGCGAGAACTCCTACTTTTGAAGATGAGGACAGGGAAGGACCTTTTTATTGCTGTGGCTCAGGGTCAATACGAATGGAAAATGGAAATGGTTTAGTATTGATTTCTTACAGAACTATGTTTTTTTTACCACGATGCTGATATTTTATCTCTCAAGAAATACTAATTTTCAGTTAAAACTGGTAAGGAATGTGGGAAAAAGTAGGGTGGTTTGTCAAAAAGCCAACAACTATAATTAACTCCTTTACTTTTCAGGCGCTAGACCTCTCGGTTAAGCACGGCCCAGATGGCTCACATGCATCAAGAAGAGAATAGTTGCATGGAGGCAGAATTGACAAATTCATTATGATGAATAAGGTCACTCTTCCCAGGCTCATAAAAGATGGCAGCTTTACAACTGTAGCATAACAAATCTGGTTTTATTTATTACCCACAAAATTGCACCGTTTCCTAAGTAGTGAAGTTTTTAAAAAAGGCTTCTTTATGCACGAGTAAATATTTTTCTAATAAAATCTCGGTTTGTCTTGCAATCCAGCCCTAGTTTATTTAGCAGTGAGATAGCTTTCTCCAGGGAAGGCCGTCAGAAACAGGGGATGGGGAAGGGGGAAGTTGGCTCTGGCTACAGGGCGCAGCTGCTTTTTGCTACTAGCCTGCAATGGAGTAATACATCAGTAATTATTTGAAAGTCAGACAGATTCCCTGCTTTCACTGCCAGACAAAACTCTGAGAACTGAGGGTTGGAAAGGAGGATAAAGGGCTTTCAGTTTACTGTTTTTCCACTCATGGCTTTTTTTCCGTGTTAGCAGCTACTGCTGCTATTAATTTTCCCATCTTCGTGCCTTCAGAGGCCTCGCATTCTACGCAAACGTAGTTTCAGCACTTATGCACTAATGCTTTTAAGTTTATTAAACTGATTTTTACAAAATATTTCAGCTGTTTCTGCCTATAACTTCCATCTGAAAGAACACTTTATTTCCTGTTCTGTTTTAGGAGTGATCGCAACAGAACACTTGGTCTTCACTGAAGAAAGGTGAAGACAGCAAAAAATCCAGATATGAACAACATATTTCAAGTGGCACATGACTTGGTTGTACTTTGATTTAATCAAAAATAGGAAGCAAACCTAATCTTTGAACTAGTCCCTGAAAATGATGAATCAGAGTCTATTTACACTAGGAAAATGGTGCAAAGTTCCTACCATTGCTAAAATAAATTCATGGCATCTAAAGAAATGTTTTATTTTCATCACAGTTCACTGAGAGTTCAGGAAAAAAAGAAAAAGAAAAAAAAAAGATTAATAATGTTTTAATAAGTTTGTCCTTTTGCAAAATCCCCCTCAAGGATTCTAAATAGGAAACCAAAATGAAACACAAGTAACTGGTATAACGCCCCACAGATCCAGAACCAGATTCAGGCAGAATACAGGAGGCAGCCAGCAATTCTGAGACAACCTCCTCCAAAGACAAGAGGTTTTATGGGATTCAGGACCAGCCAAAATGTGAGGAACTCCTTATGTGACTAAAGACACCCATGCAAATGATATTTACGGTGGATTCACGTGGCAGAATGTAGATGCCTGATGCAGCCTGAAGAAGCCTTCAGACTCCCAAGATGCCCTTTAGCTCTGTGCAGGCATGGCAGAGAACCTGCCTGGACTCATACCTTTCCACGGCAGCAGCTGGCCACAGGGAAGAACACTACTCTTCGGCACCTCAACCAGCACTAGATGTAGGTATGGGCAACTAAATAAAGCCCAAAGTGTTAACTGATGCAGCAAGAATGGAAGAATTTGAATGAATTATTATTTGATGAAATTCTACAGTATTTTTTTAACAAAAAAACCCAAACAAACAAAAACCAGCTGACTTTGTTCAGTACAAGTTGTTATAAAATGCTCCATATTCAACCTGCCTGAAAAGAAAAATGGGCTAATAGAATGTACTTGTATCAGAATGGCACAGAGAAGAAGCTAAGCACATTACAATTATGTAAGCCCGCAAATTCTTTTTCACAAAACACTGTTTTAAAATAATGTATTTACTTCCTAAATGTATACCTGCTAGACTCTATTGAATATTCAAGAGGTCCTCATTTAAAACCATTTTTTTTCTCAGGCTTTAGCCAAAAGAGAACACAAAAGCAAACTTAGCTAAAATAAAACCGATCTCTTCTTCCACCCTGCTTTGCCTATAAACTCTTCTGCATCTTTTTCTGTTTCTTTCTTAGGGTAAATTCAGTTCTGTTAAACGCCCCAACAAGACACGAAGTCTACCTCCTTGATCTGACAGAAACAGAAACAAAGCCTCTCACTTCCTTTAAAAGACCAGGAATAGAACTAAGGATGAAATTAATGCAAACAGGCCTGAGATAACTATTTTTTTCAAATATGTGGGCTACTAAATTTAGGAGATGAACTCTTCCGAGTCATAAAAAAATCAGGAATATATTTTTTTGTGTAAGCAATACTGTAAGCATACTATTTATTGCATTCCATTACAGAATTTCAGTTTATAAAACACATCCAGTGCTAAAATCTATCTTTATACAAACCAGAAAGTGCAAAGAACCTGAGATGTTATGTATTACTGCTTCTCTTTTTTTCATAAAAGGTTGTAAATTACAGTTTAACCCATGACTGTCAATTTCCTGACTTAGGCTGTGTGCAAACTAACCATAACAGCAGCTATGTTTGTCAGGGAAACCATACCTACCATCTAGAAGGACGTTAGAACCACATAAGAGATTTATATTAGAGGTATCTGATCTTTTGGATAGAAAGGGTGTCGAAAATATCTTTAAGATTTGTATTGTATATATAGAAGCTAACCACAATAATGATAGAGAAGTACAAAAGAATGAATTATAAAGTAATTGTAATGAAATGCTACAAAAGTTAAAATCAAAATTCTTATGTCCCCAGTTTCACAACATATGACAGCAGTTAAAGAAAACATTTTAAAGTAAAATTTAATTTCTATTAAAATTAACCTATAAAGCCCATTGCTAAGATATATAAGGAAGTCAATGGAAAAGCAGAATATTAAAAAAAAAATATATTTTTATATTTATCTGGGTAATGACTCACAATTTAAAAAATAGGGAGAGACAGATGTGACTCCTGAAGTCATATGCCAACTACAGACTAATTAAGGAATTAGTCTCATATAGAGAGGACTGTGCTTGTCTATTTTGGAACTTCTGGTGTAGATCACTAGCAAGGAAATTAAAAAAAGTTGACCTCAGAACGAAACTTAAGATACCAGGGTTCGATTCCACGTGCAGAATTCCTGCACGGCATTGTTAAAGCCTCCTCCCTTGTCTGCATTCTGCTTCCCCCTTTCTAAAACGAGTAACAGCACTTGTCTGTCTTGCAGGGAGTGCTAGAAGGTAAATAAAGACAGCATCTATAAGGGAACAGGACAGACCACTGCCTTGATGTAGTATGGCAGTTTCTATATCTCAGTGAGAGATAAAAAACACATGCAAATCTCGAATATTAACCTTCTCAATTTCAGGACTACTTAATTCTTGTTCATTCCAGCAGTGCTAGGTTAATAGTTGGACTTCATGATCTTAAAGGTCTTTTGAACCTAAACACTTCTATGATTCTATTTTCACTATAACCCACGTTTTTAATATTTATTGCTTTTTATGATACTTAATATGCGAGCGACTGTGTCAACGCTTACACACACCACCGTTTAACAGTTTGCCTGTTTTCAACCTGCAAAACTGTATTATTTAATACCAGGCATTCTGATAATGACCATTTTTATAATGCAAGTGGGGGTGGGGTGGGTGGTTTTGGTTTGTTTGTTTTCTTTTTTTCTTTCAACTGTTCTATCATATGGGACCTTCATTATTTAATCCCAAAACGAGGCACACTGATATCAAGTGTTAGCATCTGCCTAGCTGTATATGGGGAAAAAAAATCCACGTAACCCAGAAACAGAAGCACAGAGAGTATGATAAACTCTTAGAGTTTGTAATAAAAAAGGCCAGATCCAACATAAAATGAACGTTTTTGTAAGGCAAAGGATAAGGTACTGAACTGAAAGTTGCTATAGCTGAAAGTACTCCCTCCCCTGGCCAAAGCATTCAGTTTTCCTGCGCTTTAGTGTCGGGATCTGTAAAAGGGCTGATTTGTAATTCATCCTACTTTGCACAGCTTTCTGAGATTTATAACTTGGCAGCCTTGTAGAAACGAAGTATTATTTTATTTTGGTGAGGATAAAATAATAGCTAGAGGATACAAATATCAGCTGCTGTAATTCCTAGTCTTGAAATTCCTCATCTGTACATACAAATCATAGTGTTGTATTTTCACCTCAAAGCACTTCGATTAATTGCATGTCTTACCACCACTCAGGACATGATTTTACTACTCCCACTTTGCAGACTAAAAAAACTAGTGAAATAAGCCTCTATAGTTTAGATAAGGCCATAATGAAGAAGACAGCTAAGGTCAAAACAAAAGCTTCTGAAAGCAAGCTTTCTATCTTTGTATTCTTTGTCTTGATAATGCTATAAAAATATAACCACATATAAAGATAGTAAGTTTTATGGATTCATAGTTAAATGCAATAGTTCTTGATACCAGACTTGTGCTGCTTGTCCTAAGTACAGAGAGCTGGATGTTACTACTTGACTGTCCAGATCAAAACAAAACTTTGAGAACACAAGAAAGGTGTTTGGTTTTGCTGTCATTTTTACAGTTTCAATCCACTGTTTCTAGCTCAGGCCATCACTGTCACATTTTAAAGAAAATCTTAAGCCAAATCCTGTTTGCTGTTGCAACAGCGTTCTGGAAAGCACCTTCTCTACATGAGAGCAGTACGATCCAACCAAGCACCCACTCAGTATCAGCACCTTTCCACAGTGAATGAATTCCCTAATCACCTCACTGAAGACTGAAAAATTACCCCATATGCTGTATTTCTAATTCCTTTTCTGAGATTTTACATATGCACAAAAAGGCTATTTGCTGCAGGAGGCAAATGTCAAGAGGGCGTTTTATGATGGGCTGTATTCCAAGGGTGCAGTCCTTTCTGCTTGCAGGCAGGCGTTTTTCTTTGTGCTGGAATCTTATCTCCGAGGACTGCATATTGTACATACACAGCTTTAGCTATGCCAAAATCCAAAGAAGCCAAATAAACATGAGGAACGCCTATGGGAACCACAGTACACACTTGCTGTGAGTAGTATATAAAGCCATGTGCACGGACACTTTCAGCAAAAGCTGTGAACTAACATTGATTTGTTAGCCCAACAGTCCAGAGTTCCCCCTCAAAGAGTATATGGAATAAAAAAAGCTATTAAAAAAACCCCAAAGCCAAAACCCCACCATCTTTATACATTTAACTACTAGCTCAATCAGAAAAGTAATTAAAAATTCAATTTAAACCAAATAATTTCAGATACTAGTTTCAACCCACCCCGATACAACACACATTTCTCATGCACAAAATCTAATCCAAAACCAGTTATGAGTGTTTTATTTTTCCTAACTACCATTTTTTCTTCCGTAGGAGAGAAAAACAACATGCTTTCTGAGAAATTGGAACGCCTGTATTAAATAAAACATGTTTCACAATACCTTAATGATCAATTTAACCTGATGTTAGAAAAGGTTTTGAAATACCTAGGTCTCTTGGTACTTCTAGCAGAAATTACTTCGCACCTTCTTTGTCCCAGAACGTAATTCCTGGCTTGCATCACTTCACAGTATATACTGAAAAAGGAGTATCCTTCAATTTTCGGGGGCAGATGAATGTACTTAGATTTATATAAAAACATATTACCATCAATTTAATTTTACTCCTGTCAGAAAAGTAGTTCACAAATACTTTGGACAGAAAACAAATTAGGGGCAACCAACAGAAGCTTCCTAAAGTTTCGGTGGAGTCATTACTCAGGGGACTGGTTTCTAGTTGCAACTAAAAATTTGGCATCGTCGTTTTAATCAGACACTACCAAGGTTATCCTTTGGTTTGTAATCCATTATGCAGCACAAACCCAATCTCCAAGTGCTGGAGGCAGCTTGAAAGCACTTACACGGTGTATGGAGAGAAGACAACTGAATATTCAGTGTAGGTCAGGGCCCGGAGCGAGGAAACAGGTTATCACACACATGAACAGTCCTTTTGAGTTGAGGGGGGGGGGGGTCTGTTCAGGCGAACAGGGTTACTTGATGGCTGGAAGAGGGCTTAATGTGGTATGGTTTTGTTTCCATCCAGTCTGCTCCCGCCTGCTTCCACACAGCCGCACGCCCTGCCTCCTTCACTACCGCTGCTAACCGCACAGGCGCTCTGGAGAGTTAATGACCCTACGAAACCGCGTTCCCATTAAACACGGCGCCGTAGAAGCTGGCAGCGCATCCTCCGGGGAGGCTGCTCCCGCAAGAGGCCCGGCAGCGCTCTTCGGCAGAGCTCACCCGGGCGCACACAACGGACCGTTCCCGCTCGCTCCCGCCAGCGCGGGGAGGGGCAGGAAAACACCCCGCCGCGCGGCCCAGCCTTCCCCGCCGAGCCCAGCCGGAGGCGCCGTCCCTCGCCAGCTGGAGGAGGCCGCTCCCGCCCTGCCCCGCAGGCCGCCGCCAACCGCTCTCCTCAGGCGGCGGCACAGCTGGGGCCCGCCCGCCGCCGCCGCCCCCCGCCCCCCCGCCTATGCGCCCCCGGGGGCGCCCGGCCCCGCCCGTGAGGGGCGGAGCGGCGCGCGCGGCCCCGCCCCGCTCCCTTTGTGCTCGGGCAGCCCGCGGCAGCTGCAGCGCCGCCGCTTCCCGCCTGGGCAGCGCGCCTTGCCCGCCCGCTATTCCCCCTCCCCTGGCCCCCGCCGCCCCTCTCGCCGCTTCCCCCCCCCTCCGCCCTGCCCTGCCCGCCCGCCATGTCGCTGGGCGCCGGCCCCGAGGCGGGTTTCCCCCTGCACCGCGCCGGGGCCCCCGAGCCCCCCCGCTCCGACTTGGCCGCCGAGGACTCCTTCTACGGCTGGACGCCCACCGGGCCGCGCCTTCGGCAGGGGGGCCCGGGGGGGGGGGCGGGGCCCGGGCTCCCCCTGCACCGCGCCAGGATGGGGCCCGGCGCGGCCGGCGGAGCGGGAACGGGGGCGGGGGGGGGGGGGGGGGCGCGGGTTGTGTGAAGGGGAAGGAGAAGGAGGGCGCGAGTCCCGCTCGCGCGCAGCGCGGCGCCATCTTGGCCCCTTGGGCGCGCTCTGCCGGGAGGCGCCCGCCGCGGCGCTCGCTGCTCCGCGGGGCTCGGGCGGGCGGGGAGAGCCGCCGCGGCTCCTCTCCTGGCCCCGCGGTCAGCGAGGCGTGGGTGGCGGCAGCTGCCCTCCCCGCATCGCTCATCCCCCTCCACGCCGGCGGCGGGAGCGGCCCCTTCTCCCGCTGCCTTCCCGGCAGGCCGGCTGACAGGGCCGGCCCGGGGTCTCGCAGCCGGGCTTTCGAAAGGCGCCCGGGTTCCCCGGCACAGGGCGGCGGGAGCCAATGGGGAGGAGGAGGGGCAGGGGGCTCCTCCCACGCCGACCCCCGCAGGGTTTGCCAGGGCGCCGGCGAGAGGGGCGGCCACCCCCGCCGCCCTTCCCCGCTCGCCCGCCCTTCTCGTCGCGCTTCGTGCTTTTGTCTTGCGGAGCCGAGGCACGGCCCTTGCCGACCTCGGGCTCCACACCTGGAGACCGTTTTTGTTGTGGTGGCTGTGTTATGGCTACCGGCTCGTTAGGAGTTGGGGAGGGAGATGGCTCGTGCTTGCAGTGCTCCCTCCCCTGTTGCCTTCAGTGTGAAAAATAAATCGTGGTTTCGGCACGCGCGGGTGCGAGCATGGAATTAACTGTGTTGGCATCGTTGCAATGCAGAAAAGATCAAAACGTAAGAAGCAGCTGCGCGACGGTTCAGAGCTGCGCCAGGGGAGGTTCAGACTGGACACCGGGAAGCGTTTCTTCACCGAGAGGGTGGTCAGACACTGGAACAGGCTTCATGGAGAGAGGTGGTCGATGCCCCGAGCCCGTCAGTGTTTTAAGAGGCATTTGGACAATGTCCGTAACAACAGGCTTTAACTTCTGGTCAGCCCCGAAGTGGTCAGGCAGTTAGACTAGATGATCGTAGGTCCCTTCCAGCTGAAAGTCTATTCTATTCTCTTCCTGAAACCTCTGCCTTCTGTTCCTTTTGAACCTTAAGTATTAAAAAATACAGTGATTTTTTTTTTTCCCTAAGCTGACAGCGTTTGAAGCCACGCTATACAAGGATCCGAGTACCATCTTAAAAATAAATGTGTTTACAATCTCCTTTGCTGGATTGACAAACTCGAAAATGGGGATTAACAGCTATTCAGGAAATGGACAAATGGAAAAAAATAATCCAAGTATTTCTAAAGCACCTTTCTTCTCTGACTTATCTCTAACTTCCAGTCACTTACGATGAGTGGTATCTTAGTTTCTTGATTTAAGTAGGCTTTTCCTGTTTATAATGCAGTGAGTGTTCCAGCCTATGCAGAATTCCAGCCTAGAGGGTTGGGATTTGTTTGGTTGTTTTTTTCCCTCATTGATATGTCTGGTTTTGGATTTTTGAGGGGCTTTGTTCTTGTTCTGCCTCCCATTTCCAATATATTTATTTATCAGTTGTGTGCTGGAGAGGGAAAACAAATGTACTTAGGCAGTTGTCATGGTTTATGAAAGCACGTTAAGAGGTGTTGTCTATATGTTAAGTGATCTTATCTGCAGTGCTTGTTCGAGAAACGTTTTAGAAACACAGCTAAGTAGTCCTTCAGTGTTTAAAAAAAGAAAAACCACCAAACCTAAGGCAGCCTTTTATCTGTTCAGAAAGAAGCCAATAATCTTCTATGTTTCTACACTGGGGGGGGGGGGAAGTGGAGTGCCTTAAATTTATCATGAAGTATGCTCATAGAAAATGTGAAGATAATAATTTGGCGTTACAGTCTTCTATTCCCTTTTTCTCTCATAAGAATTTATTTTGGGTAAATGCTTGTGGCAGTCTTGCTTTTGTCTTTCAAGTGTGTGTGGTGTTTTCTTTTTCCCTTTAAGCATCTTCAGCTTTCTGCTACCCATGCTAGGTTATGCGAGTTCTGATTTCTGTTGAAGAGACTGTTGCAGAAACAGTGAACAAAGGGCACAAGCCAGTCTGCAGGATACTGTGTTTACATTTACTGTGTTCATTCTGAAGTATCAGCAAAATTTGATACCTGTTTTTGTTGTTGCTGCATACAAGGGGGGGGGGGAAATCTGGCAAGTGAAATGAGACTTACAAAGGCTATAAATGGGTTTAATACAACTTTGCTTATATGTACTTTCCTAAAAATGTTGTGATTAGGTCTAGGCAATTTAAATTTATGGAAGCTATCTGCATGTTTTATAGTCTTGTTAGGTAGTGTTCCTTTCTCTGAGCCAGAGACTATACAACACACTTGAAAAAGTTACGGTAATGTAATTGGATCCCAAACTCAAGGGACTTCGTGTTTGTATGGCATAGTTATACTTTTACCTTTTGCCGGTTCATAGATGGCTGCCAGCAGTGAAACAATAGCTACTCTTAGAGGGGACATTCATATGCATGTCTTATATTCTTATTTATGGGTTTTTTCCAAGTTCAGATTCATCAAAATTTCAAATGGAGAGTTGTTCTATTTCTCAAAGTATAAAGAGTTTTAAAACATGAATTTTTGAAATGTTCATCAGTAGTTACTGAGCAACACTCTTTCCCTTCTTCGCTTCTTTGCTTTTCTAGATTTCTGGGGGGGTTTTCTCTCATTTGTTTTTTCTTTTGCTGAAAGAAATTAAATGGCAACAGAACACTTCATGGCTGCCCTTCTGATATAGGGCCATTTAGCAGCGTGGTCCACCAGATAGGTATTGGTTCTAACTGCAGCTCTGTAGGATGCCGAAATTACAAAATTTTAGGATTTAGTTCCTTTCCAGAAGAAGTCCTTGTGGAGCAGCTTGTTGTAAGCAGTGAAATCGAGGACAGTTCATATGCGTATGCGCTCCTGTGCATGCATGCACAGCATCAGTCTAGGGTTGGTGAACTTCAGCAGTAGAGAGATGTTTCTTTCCCTTTACCTATTGCACAATTTGAACACAGAAGAAAGCCCTTGTTATACTGAAGGATGGTACAAAATCAACTTAGAATAAAGCTATGTAGGACTACGTTCTTGCATGCAGTTGTAAATGTGCTGCAGTAAGGAAGTAGCATGAACAGTCAAGTTCCATTAGAAATGAATAGGTGAAAGAGGAAAGGCAGCTTTTGGGGGGGAATACTGATGTAATACCAATAAAAATGGAGTATCTTAAGACTAAAAATGAAAAACCGGTATTTTTTTAATAGCTTACTCTGAAACATACTTGTACAGCTTGTAAGTAATAATTAAAATACCAGCAAAGTAAATTGAATACACTGGTTGTAATATCTGGAACTTTAATGACAGTATGGGCCTCCTTTTAGAGATAGTAGCAAGTCCAAATTTACTTGCTGTGTTGAATATCCGTGGTGGAGTTTGCATTTTCAGGATATTCCCTGACTGCAGAGAAGTGCTCATATACTGAGATGTGAATTAATTCCCATTAGAGTTGCTGTATTTAAATTAGAGTTAATTATATAGTGCCCTAAATTATACCAGTGTTCTGTAGATTTCTGAGAAGGTGGGTCAGAATATAAAACTGTTAACAGTCTAAAAAGCTACTAGATGGGTAGAAAATGAAGGGCTTGCATAAAAAATGAAGTCACTGTTAATTCACTTTGTCTTATTCTAACCTTCATTTAACTAATTTAATTTTTTTTTTAACCGTGTGCACATCTATTTTTATTTTCTCTGACCACATCTATTTGCTTGTATCTTCCTTTTTTTTTTTTTTTTTTTTTTTTTTTTTGTGCTATTTGACTGTTTACATTATAGGAAGCAAAATCATAGTAAGTACATTCTGTTTCTTTTGGAACAAAAGTAGTACAGATAAAAATGCTTGTCTCTTCCTTGGTATTTTGCCAGTGTTGTGGCCTATGTGGAGGCCTGTCTTTCTTCTTTATTAAATCAGTTTAACTTCTGCTTTAGGTATAACAGTACAGTGGAAAATATCTTCTAGAAGGTTATTTAATGAAAGTGGACTTCTGTGTCCTGATCTCAAACATAAATAATCAAATGATTTATTGTTTTTCATTATGTTGGCTTTTCCTATCCATGAAAGTAGTATACCTCATTTACCATAATGTTGGAAGAAGCAGGTTTTTCTGACAGCCATGATGCAGAAGACCCATACTTCAGCTTTTAATGGGATGAGACGTTATCTTCATTGTTAAAACTCTGTAAGGGGGGGGGAGCATACAAGAAAACCCCCAGCATTTAAACATGAAGTTGTATAGATAATCATGTCATGTAGCCATCTTATAAAGTGGACTTAAACTGCAAGATGATGCTGGTGAACCAGTTCCAGTGTTTTTTCCCTTTCAGTTGATGGGCTGTAATGCCTATCTGATTATGGAAATTCTTTCAGCCCAGTTTCTGTGCAAGAAATATTATTCCCTGAAGTTGTAATGCTTGTCTGAAAGTGTTTTCAAATGAATTCTGTTAACAATCTATTGTTTTAAAAACTGGCTGAACTTTATTTTTGTTTGCTGTTATAGTAGAGGAACCTGTGGAGTTTTTTTTTATCACATCGCTTATTAGTAATTAGTGTTACAATTATTAAGGGTTAACAGCAATATTAGGTGTGCTAGCATGTGACCACCAAGGAAAGTCTAAGATTAGCAAATGCAAAATGTATTTGGGTAGTCTAGCATTAGAATTACAAATTTTCTTAACGCCATTTTTTTGATGTAAATTTTTTTTGCAGTAAAAGTCCTTGTTTGTTTATGAGAAGGGACTTTGTCCTTGGTAATGTTGAGGTTTATGGAGCTAGATTAATTAATATAACAACACTTCAGTTACCCTCACCCTTGCATGTTTATGTCATGTGATTAGTGAGTTAATGGTACATCTATGTCTGGTGTCACATCCATTACAGTCCAGAAAAGTACTTTTGTATATCCTAAAGGATAGGGTTCATATGTGTGTGTTTGAACTATATGGGGGAAGGAAGCAATTGAAGTTCACAATATATTTGCAAAACTAATATAAAATACTTCAGCACACTGGTTGGTACTTCTGTCTTGTGTATGTAATTCATCAAGATCAGGAATTTACAGTTTAAAAAAGTGAGAGAGAGGGAGACTGACATACAGCAGAAGAGAATAATGTTGGAATCGTGATGTTTCTGTTTCTATCTGTAATCAGGCTGCCAGCTGGATTTCTAATGCTTTTTAATTGCTCCTTTATGAACAGATTATTCTATAGCTGTGGTATGGCTAACAAACATTTTCGTTAACTGAGAGACTGACTGGTAGATTTTTGTTTTATATGAACCAATGACCTGAGTCAGTGTGGTGGTTTTTTTGTTTTGCTGTCACATGTGTGTGCAGTGGTGTTTGTTTTCTAACCACAATAAATGGAAGCCTAGACTAAACTATTTATTTTAGCACAGTGCATTCCTTTTCCTATCAACAAAATTAATGTTGCTGTGTGACAGGAAAGGAGTTTTGGTTTTTGTTTTTTTTTTTTTTTTACTATTTTTGAAAGTTGAGGTCATTGTGGCTGTGGTTAGCCTAGCTTCTACAAATGTGATGTTATGAACATTTAAAAATAGTAGCTGGACATCTGACACTCCGGGTTAGTATGATGGGAAAATAAAAGTCAGAATATAGTATGGTAAAATACTGCAGTCTTTTAAAATGAAAAGAGCTTTTCTTTCTTGGTATTGCCACAAATGTGCAACCTGTTTTGTTTTTAATAGCTCTTCAGCTGTAGTAACAGCAAAATGGTGGAAAGAATTTATTCGTTTTTATAGATTTAGCATAGTGTTAACTATAGTTAGTATTAGTTTTCATTAGTAATCTGCTTCTGTCTCTCTTCTTAAGAAAACATTAAAGAAATTGAAGATATTTCTTATGGTTTTTCTGATCTACTTTCATCTAAACTCTTCTGAGAATATATCTGTGTATCTCCTAACACTCCTGTTTTGTCAAACATTATCTAATAATGCCTGTTTAGTATCATGTTTGCAGCTTTGCTGGATCAGAAATCTTTTTTAAAAAAAATTTTTTTTTTTTCCCCTTCTCCCTAACAAAAGTGAACCAAATAGCTCTTGGACTCAGCTCTGAGGTATTAATGCCCTCTTTTCCCCATCCTGAAAATAAATACTGGAATTCGGTTTTGGGGGCAAGAATTAAGTACGTTTCAGGTATGGCCTATGGCCAGAGGAAGGGGGAGTATAGGGAGGAGGGGGAAAAGACTGATGTTCATATTCTCTCTTGTATTGCATCCATGTAGTCTCAGTAGTAAGTGTAGCCTTTCTAAGTTTTATGTATTTATCTGTTTAGCATGTGCTAAGTGTCATAGCACATCTGTGTAACATTTTTTGGTTTTATTCCCTCATGTCTTTAAAGCTGGAGTGCCTAATGCAGTTAGTAAGAGCTGGAGCTTCTGTAAATGCAAGTACAACACGTTTTGCTCAAACACCAGCCCACATTGCTGCTTTTGGAGGACATCCACAGTGCCTGAATTGGTTGATTCAAGTGGGGGCCAACATAAACAAACAGGTATGGATTCATGCATATTTAATGTCTGCGTACTGTTTTGGAAGGAGTGTCTTGGTTCCTTTTTACTACATGTATGATGCTTACATTCACCTACAGATACATTATTTTCAACACCAGCCGAACAACTTAGTTATAGACCTGTTTCATTATAGTAGAGATAGGGCTAACAAATGTCCTTTAAGCCACTAAAGGCTTGGAGAACATTTTTTGCAGGAATTGACATCTTGCTTCTTGAACAAAATGGTGTGCTGCTCTGGTGTTGGCAGCATTAGCAAATACTCTGATATTGTAATGCCTCTTCAGGGGAAAGAAAAAAAAAAGACTAGTGAGGAATATCTTACTTATTAAATATGCGAATAATTGGAAAATTCACCATTACCTACAGAACCATGAGACCTTTGTGGTACTTTATGATTTAGCCATACATCTAACTAGTAAGGTCTGCCATGGTTTATTTGAAGGTGCATCTGGTTTCTTAGTTCTCCTTTTTAGATTACTTCTAAAGCTTTTTTAGTAACTTCCTCCAAATAGATTAGAAATGTATACTTTACTAACAAAGACTGAATGGGTGATTTTTAATAATTTTCCATTACTTTTAGCATGAGTAAGAATAACGATTTATTTGGTAGCAGAGAGTGCATTAATATAGCAAAAGTCCTGTAAAGGACTGTTGTACTCTGGTACAGGAACAGAATCGAGTGCTTAAAACTATCATGCTTTTGGAGAAAATGTTTGCAGTACTGAATGGGTCTATTATATTTGCTGGGTATACATAATGTGTGCCTTTATAACAGTACTCAAAATTATTTATAGTATTCTGTGAGAGTAATTAATACTACAGCATATGCATTTACTAAAAGCTGTAGTATAGCACAGCAGCCGTAAGATGCCTGATCTGTTAAATCTTGCATCATACTTTTCTTAAAATATTTAATGGCCAGACTGTTTTATATGCAGTAGAGTTAAGCTAAGTCTGCTGAAGAAATTGAACATTTGCATTTCTAGCGTTTGGTTTTTTTTTTTTAATCTATGCAAAAATAAGAAATGGGGAAGTTTGTGTTGAGTTTTCAGAAAAGAAGGCTGGTGCATTGAGAACAGCTGTGAGACACCAGGAGAATTGTAGAAACAATGAAGGTGACTGGATGCAGAGGCTATAGATCGCATCTTCTCCTTGATACCTGACAAAAGTAACTTATGCAATAAGTTATTGCTGCATAGTGGTAGAATCTTCAGAAGAGAAAATACAAGAACTATAAATGCATCTGGAGACCAGGTAAGAATGTAAAGAAACAGTGATTAGAGAGGAAACATGGCATGCACAGAATAAAGATGTACAAATATCTGCTAAATGAGAAGAGAAGAATGAATGAAAAAATGAGAAGAATGAAAGTTTCCAACTATGAGGATAAAGAGAAGAACTGACCAGTGAGGTTGAAATGGAGTTGAAGAACAAGCTTGCTGTCCTGGAACGTGATGGGGGAAAAAAAATGACATCTAGTGAGTGAGGTTATAGCAAAGAAGAAAGTAGCAGCTAGCCCCCAAAAGAAGAGGAGAAGAGTGCAGAGAGATCTCTCCATGGGCTGAGGGCAACATGCAGATGACTGTACAGGAAAGCAGAAAGCAGTATGATACACAGTTAAAAGTAGACAGGAAACTCATTCCAACTTAAAGAAGTCACCAAGACTAGCCAGTGACTCGGGAGTCTTTATAAATTGATGGTCTGTCACCAGAACAAATTCAATAATAGATCTGTGGGTCTCAGGTTTTCAAACGAGACAGTGGTGATAGTATCCTGTAGGCTTCTAAGGGCAGATTTGGGTATTGACAGGCAAAGGACACTAATATAGATAGTACTGAGAGTTGACACTGTGGAAGCCTTATGTGTTGTTAATGGTAGGCTCAAGTTACACTTGAATGTAATATATTTTGTGCAGGCAAAAAAATTTAGTTGAACATACAAAAAAAAGATATTTTAGATTTGGTTTGATGATAAAATAAGAAGATAGCTCTGGATAATTAAAATGGTAGTAGAAACAAGTCTCTTAGGTTCTCTGTTAGGATGCAACTGGTCAGTCACACTGGTTTCACATGCATGAGCACTGAAAGCTAGACAGTGTACCTTGGTGATACCTATAGTAGCGGCAAACTCACCCCACAGATATTTGGAATGTTTCATACATGGCTATGTAAACCATAGTGCATGCTTTGCTCTCTCCAATTCCTGCCAGCTGTTTATTGAATTGCAGTCAAATTCTACGATTCTTGCTTGATTTGAACTGCTTAATAAATGATCTTGGTTCCTTATTTAACTTAGAAGCACTTCCAGGTGATCATCTAGGGCTTCCACCCACACTTTTGAGCTTTTGGAGCACTATTTCCTGATGTGTATTTTGTTTATTCCTTCCAGCTCGCTGACTGATGCTGTACTTCAGACAGACATAGTCACTGGCTAATGCTTGTGTGAGGACAAGTGTTCCATGGACACTGGATACAAAACACATGCTGAGAAAGATCTGGGAATACTTGATATTTAAACTAGTAAAACTCCTTCCAAACTGACTCCTGGTCATTGGCTACAGACTAACCCATCACCTCTGGAAAAAGGAAAAGGATAGCTTCTGAAAAGGAATCCACTTGAGTCTCTCAGTCTTAATGTAAACCTCCGGTACTCAGTAGAATTTGCATGCACGCTTTCTCATATCTGCCCAGAGGTATCGTATCATAGCCTGTGCTGCCTGCCTTGAAGTTTAGGAAAACTTGAAAGTGCATTATCTCAGTGCTGGTGACAGTTGCCCAGGACGTGTCTCAGGCAGCAGCAATGAAGGACAAATGCTGAAAACTGCTTGTCCCAGCTGTACCTTGCTCCCCAAATAAATTCTGTGAGTATATCCTGTGATGCCCAGCCCTCTTCTATAACTGTGTGTGCTGGCTAGAACCATCTCCCTCTCTTTATGATCAGTGGGCAGTTCTTCCCCAGGATCATCATAAAAATTCACAGGAGAAAGCTGAAGTGTCAAGCAATGACCTGCCTATTTCTACCCAGCAGTGGACTCGAGAAAATCCTGTTACTTATTTTCTTTTCTTCAGTGGGCAGTACCTGCTAATAGTTCTTAATAATGTGACTCAAGACCTGCACTTCATCTACCTGCCTGCTCTAGCTCACTGTAACAGTGCAAAGTACTTTTTGATTAAAAAGCCTATTACTTCATTTAAAATATATTTTCCCTCTAGCCTCAGCATATTAAACATTCTGTTGTATGTTGCCTGTGTTGATTGGCCAAAAAAACAGTTTTGTGTGGCCTGTCTTAAAGAGATGGGGTAAAAAATACTGCATCCTTACCAGTGATGCTAACTTACTTTTCATCCAGCCAGTTACTGTCATGTGGCAGATAAATTTAGGAGGGTTAGACTACTCATGCTAGCAAAAACTGTAAACACACAGATATCCGTGGTGGGGAGGAAGAAAACACTCATTCCTTTGGTATGTTGCAGTTTTGTATTTTAAACAACAATTTGGACTAAATCCAAGTACTCCATTGGTTTTCATCTGTACTCAAAATTCAGAAGGAGAAACCCAACATAAATTCGAAACATTTTTAGCAAAGAATCAGGAAGAAAACCTCTGTACTCTCCAGCTTCTACTTCTTGGCCTCAGAAAAGGGTAGGGTGCTGGGTCTAAGAAATCTGAGCGGCTTTTGGAAATGCGATCAGCTGATAGAACTTGAAATTCAGTTGGTAGAGTTAAGGAATGGAGTTAGTTTATCTTTCTTGTCGTGTAAGATAGTGCTTCTGTGTCTTAGTCAGATATCTATACTAGAAGTATTTTACAAGTACATAGTGTTGTGGTTTAACCCCAGTAGGCACCAAAGTACCACACAGCCACGCACCGGGTTGAGGGAGAAAATTGGAAAAGTGAGAAAGCTCATGGGTTGAGATAAAGACAGCTTAATACGTAAAAAAGGAAACAAAGGAAAACAAAACCAAGAAAATAAACTCATAATAAAAAAAAATTTTAAACCACCACAGCCAAAAAACCCCACAATTGCTCACCACTAGCTGACTGATGCCCAGCCAGTCCCCAGGCAATGACGGCCCTGGCAAACTCCACTCCCCCAGCTTTTCTTGCTGAGCATGATGTCGTATGATATGGGATATGCCTATGGTCAGTCTGAGTTAGTGGTCCCAGCTGTGTCACCTCCCAGCTTCTTGTGCACCCCCAGCCCACTCCTAGCTAAAATGTTGGGTGTATTATCAACACTGGTTTGGTCACAAATCCAAAACATACCAGCTACTGTCAAGAAAATAAGCTCCATCCCAGCCAAAGCCAGTACACATAGTTGAAAGCTTTCAGTGTAAAAGTGCATGGGGGCTTTCTGTTTTAAAGAGAAATATGTACAGGTAAGTAACTTTTTTGGTTTTTTAAATTACAGAGGTATAAATGTACCAGTGATTGAAATTAACTCGGTCATATCCAGGGGCTTGGAACTTGGAGAACAAAATGGGAAATTTGCTCTAAGTTCAACTGGAAGATCCTAAAGCCAACAGAAATTTGCATCCCAAAAAGACAGAAGGAGGGAAAATAGAGTAAAAAATGGCTTTATACTGAACTGAAAAAGGGCTGGGAGTAAGAGAGTTTGAGAAAACTATTGGATCGGTAGAGGAAATGTCTTCTGAGGTTAAGCAGCATAGTGAGGAAATGCAAACTGGCTAATCAAGATGAGATGGATTTACTGAGAAGATTTAAGCCAAAAAAGCAAAAGACTTTTCAGCCATATAAATAAAAAGAGAATAAGAAAAGGAAGCTAGGTACGTATTCAGTAAAATGAAATAGAAGTCAAAGGTAGTCTAGTCATGACCCCAAGCTAGAGAAGACTGCCCTTGCCTTTGCAAAAGGATAGTCATGCTCCTCCAAGGGAAAGAAGGAGAACGTTTGACAGTGAGTTGCAAAAATGAATGTGCCTGTGATGCCTCGTGACTCTTTTTATCATCTCTTCAGGAGCACTGTACCCAAAATACTTAGTCTCCACAGAAGCAAACAAACTTGTGTTATCTTGAATGCTAAATTAATAAGACTTAATTGGTCTTTCTGCTCATTTGTTTACAATGGGACTTCTGCATTGCAAGACAAGTTTGGACTAATGGTGCAGTGTTACATCAGAAGAGTAAATGGGACCCTGAAAAGTTCTGCTCTAGATGTACAAGTTAGTGATGTTTCCCTTCGTGGAATGTTTTTACAGAAGGGATTATGTCAAACTGAAGCACATATGGGAACTGTGGACGATTAGAAGGATTATGAGGTAGTATCAAGGATAATTAGGAATTGTAGAGCCCCTCAAAATGAAATAACTTAGTTTGCTCCACATAGCCAAAAAAGAGATAGGGAAGAGGTGTCTTATGCATGAAAATGGGCTAGCAGTCTAGACCCCCCAAACTGTTCTCGGAAGCTTCTTGGAAAAACTGTTATACTGCTTTTTTTGTTTGGTGCCATCTATTCCAGTTGTTGAATCAAAACAGAATTGTTCTGAGGCTCATAGAGTATTTTTCTTTCTATGCATGATTTTGGATGTGTTGGAAAATAAGTAAAAATTAAAAGCCGTTTTTCATTGGGAGATATATATTTTATTTTTTTTCCCTTTCATTCTAGCTCATAACCCAGAGAGAATTTCTTCTTTGTAGAGCTAGGAGACTATTTCAGAAACTATTTCAGTGCAACAGATTTGGTCCCATAGGAGACTTTCAAAAGAAGATAACAGTGATCATGGAAAGTTAGGTGCCATAATTAAAACAAATGCTGTAAAAATCTAAATCCGTATATTCTGTCATTCTCTTAAGGGTTTTCTCAATTTCTAAGCTTTAGGGAAGAGTCACATGCTTTTCCAGGCCAGTGATTGAAAGAAGCCCTTCTCAAGACATATATTCTCTTCTGAGATACTAACCTTTTTCTGGTGGTTGGTGGCAGGATTGTTAGCTGCTGTAAGCTTAGCTTATTCTTGTAACGCAGTAGTGGGGAGTCCTTTTGCAAAGGGCTTTTCTTCATCCTTCTAGCGTTTCCCTACAGGAATGCTTCATAATTAAGTTCTCTAGATCTTACTTGTGGGCAACACGCTAGGCTTATGGGGCTTGTAAAGATTTTTGTCACCTTTGTCATATGCATGTCTAGTTGACCTAACTTTCCCTAAACTGAACTTTATATTGAATTATTATCTTTTAAGTTAGGGTTGGGATTGTAAATACTAATGCTGAACAAAAGATGCAAATCGCTGCTTTTCTGCACTTTTACCTCTTTAACAAAAGGTGGGGTGGGGGGGAGGAAACAATAACAAAATGATGAATCGAAGACAGCTTCTGTGATGGGAAAACTTATTACGCTATGAAGAAAATCTTCCTGGATAAATTAGTGCTGAATGGATTTCCATGTATGATAGGTAATAAAATTGTGTCCTCTGTTAAACACTTCTCTCTTCCTGTAACTTCAAGAAATGTTATAAATAGGAGAAATTATATAAACTTCATTGGAATGCAGTCTTCTATTCATCAGCTGCAGACAGCCATTTTGGAAGAAGGGCTATATAGCTGTTTCCTAAACACTAAGGCACCCCAAAGAGTTTTTTGCTCTTTTCTGTCTCCAAAGTTCATGTCAGCCTCAGCAATTTTCCTTAGTTTATAAGAAGGTAAACATTGGTACCGTTATTGTTCCCTGCTGGGGGTGCTAGGTGGTTCACTGCTTGGCTGAATATATGTCTTAAGCGCTGGTAAACTGGCTTACCCTCAGTGAATTTGTAACTTGTTATAAAAATATTTTACCATGAAATAAAATTGGCATGTAGAAAATTGAGAGTATATAATACATAATCCAAAAGTCATCTTCAAGTTATATTTACATGGTATAAAAGATGTGATTTAATTTCTCAGAAGCTTGGCAGACAATTTAGAACACTTGTTACCTCCTATCTATCAATATAGTAGTATGTTCGTATATTGAATATACTTACATTTCAAATAGAGCTAAAGCATAACCAGTACTGTAGAGTTAGGTGTGAACACCGTTGTGTATAAAGACTGGCAAGTCAGTAAAGGTGCTGTGTTACTTTAATTTATTTCAGTAAAAGGAATGGGGAAGCAAAAAGGCATATACAGTTAGAACATGTTTAGTATCAATGGCGCATACAAGTGAAGTCTGTCAAAAATTTGGAGGATGGGGAAGAAAGAAAAAAAAAAAAAAACACCAAACTTGCTATGCAATGAAGGAGTTGGGGACTGTGATAATTCAATCACATTACAAACCAGTAACTGAACGTTTACTTCCTACTTCAAGGCTGTATTTCATTACAGACTCTTCTCTGTGGTTTGTAGTACTGGTTGCTAATTGCAAGTACTGAATTTGTTGCAGCCTGTAGGTCATAATATATGGAATATACCTGCTGCTTGCCAGTTGCATTTGTAAAATTGATGTAGATTCTCCCTGTTGTCTGTGAAGATAGTTTGTAGAGAGAAGTTTGCTTGAAAAGCAATACATTACTCCCAGTATGTTTGCACATAATATGAAAAGATTAAATGATTGGATGTGCTGGTTAACAATAATGGAATGTAAATGGATAAAGATAGAGAAGAAAAGCATACAGGACATGAGTCATATGTATATGTCCCAGGAGAGATCTGGCCTGTCCTGTGAACTTATATTACAGTAGAGTTATGCATCTTGCTCCCCACCTGGTGAGTATTTATGGTGCAGTACAGTACTGCATAAGTGTGTCAGCAAGATCTGAAAGTAATTTAGTTCCAGAAACTTGGCCATGCTGCTTCTGAATTCAAGATGGCTTGCTCAGTCCAACATATTGGAAGACAAAAGTGCTAGGAAATAAAGGTATTGGAGGAACTTGTTACAGTGGTGTGTGTTGTGGGGGTTTTTAAAATGATTTGCTGAATATGACTCTGCTGATTGCCTAGTTATTGGATAAGACTTATCTTGTGCGTTAGATGCCCTTAGCGTTATTTCTTGCGAAATGTTTAATGTACACAACAGCCTACTGCAAACCTTAAAATAATAATGAATTACCTGATGCATTTGCTAGCTAGTAAATGCTGCTTTTATATATCTGCTTTCTTAATTAAAGTGAGTAATGTAAAAGTAATATTTTAATTTTTAGAAAGATTATGCTTGACAAAATGTAGTTTGTCTTTACAGGATTATGTTGGTGAAACTCCTATTCATAAAGCAGCACGGTCTGGTAGTATGGATTCCATAAGTGCCCTTGTGGCTCATGGTGCGCAAATAGAGTAAGTGAGGTATTTTTTTTGTTGTTGATTGTTGTGTGTTTAGCTAACTAACTTAGACCAGTAAACATAGATACTAATGTCAGAAAGAAAAGTCAAAACAGCAGACACCTAATTAAAACACAGCTAGACATGTTCAACTGTAATGAAGCCCAGGATGTTTTGCATGTCTAGTAATAAAGTTTTTTTTACTTAAGTGATACCAGTGTGCTACGTTAGTATTGCATTTATATCTGATATATTAAAATATTTATCATGCTTCTGTCAGATGACCCCAAATTGTACACTTTATCTAGCGTGTAGTTATTTTGTACAACAAATTTACACCTTGCACTGGTGAATAAATATAGAAAACAATGCAAAAGCAACAATATGTGCAAAATAGCATCTCACACACTCTCTGCAGTTAGTTTAATGCTGTTTGTTAGTATATTGTGTATTTGCCCTGTTAACTTTTTTCTTTAAAGGTTTATGTACTGCAAAAACATTCAGAAAATCTCACAAACTTTTGCAACTTACAGCATGGACAAAATGGATGCAGTTTTCACCTAGAAATGTTGAGTATAAGCTCTATGGCTTATAATAATGTAAATACTTTAGCAATTTGTTTTAATTAGATCTAGCCTTATTATCTTAAATGGTAACTTTACTGTATTTTAAGCTGCAATATGAAATTTTTAAGTTGTAAGTGAAATAAGAATCATGTAGTTAATTTCTTGTTTTACCCTTTGGTTTCCATCTTACTGCTTTTGTAATGCTGCCCTGATAAATCTGCCATAAAATTTAACTCTTTCAGTGGTATCATAGAGTATTCAGGAAATAGAGTACCTTTTAAGTTAATAGTAATGAACAAATTGTTTACATGAAGAGAATGCTTCATAGAAAAATGACACTGAAATAACTTACGTAGCTGTCTTGGTCAGTTATTGATGAGTTCATGAAATCAGTCTTAAATTTATAAATTCCCATTTTGAACTTGGTTTCTTTAAATTTAATTAAACCTTAATTATCATCTCAATTAGTATGTAATCTTGTGATTTTTACAAAGTATCCAATCAGAGGAGAAGTTGCAGAACTGCATAAACAATGTGAAATAAGTGAGTTCAGGTCTGATGTAAAGAAGAGGACGTGTTACATCCATAGGACTTTGAAAATAAGTAGCTGAGTAACTGAGGTTGGCGATGTGGCTGCAACTGTAACTTACAGAACTAAAATTTTGCTTTTTAAACATCATATTTGCAAGCCATAGGCAAAACATTTCTGTAAAGCTTTTGAGATTGATATATGCCTTTGACCAAAACTATTTGCAGCAGAAGTAGCGTAGGTTTATAGCAGTTTAGCAAACAGGAAGTAATTTGAATTCTCAGTTTTCTAACTTAGAATTCCATCTGTGTTTCAGTAGGGTAGACTTGTCACAAGTTCTATAGGTAATTAAATATCAGGTCCTGTCCAGGAAGTGGTAAAATCAGGGATGCAAATGCAATAGGCTGGTGGAGCAACCCATGTTAAGTCATTTAGAGGATCAGGACTTGGCCTTGTCCCCTGAAAGAGCTAGCTATTGACTGATGGGGTGAGGATTTTTTTCTATAGAATCTAGTTTCCAGGCTCAGTATGCTAAATTAGGCCAAATCCATGTATATGCTTTTGACATTGAATTTTGGGTTATTTGGGTTTGAAAACTGGCCCCGTGCCTCTAATGGTTACGTTGCTTTCCTGATTTTTGTAACATCTTGAAAATGGAGATGCTCTGAAAGTTTTGACTCCTTTATTTTATGACTTCAGTTAGAAGAAAGGGAGAGGGATTTTATCCATATATTTGAGTTCTAATTTGTATATATGAACTGAGATGGTAATTAACTGTATAGGACCAAGGCAAGAATTTTATTAAATACAGAACTAAGCACTAACTAGAACTAAAGTGCTGATCTGTACTTATTGTGAATATGGCCTTTTTAAATGGGGATTAGATTTTCTAATACAGTTTTTTCTTTATTTATTCATACAGTTATGGTCTCAAAATCTAGTTATGTGAAGATGCAGAGAATATCCCCTTGACTGCAAATAGTCAAATATACTGCTTATACCTGATACTTACAGAGCCATCATGTATTGCACCATCCCTAGTTTTTTATAGAAAGTAGAACAGGGATGTTAAAATTTCATTATTACACGAACACTAGTAACCAGTGGTGTAATATTGCAAGAAATGTATTTTTTATTTATGGGTGATTATTGAAATACTGCTGTTAAAATGAAGTTACTTGGACTAGTGTAATCTTTGATATCAGTGTTTACCATATTTCTACTTTATTCACTCCTTTGGTTATATTGGAAGCCAAAGAATATTGACGATAGTCCAGTAAGGATAAAAGCAAGAATTTTAGTTACAATAAAATTGCCTCACTGGAATTGTTCTAGTTTATGTTCTTTCAGGCTTGTTAGTGTATTGCTTTAACAGAGAAATACAGTATGTTGCAGTCTCTAAATTTCATGAAGTTTTTGCATTGCTTTCCTAATTGATGAGAGAGAATTTGGGTCTCTATTCCTGTGTAAATTTTTAATAATATTAAAAAATAATAATTGTACCCTAGTGAAAATATTTTGATTTTTTTTGTGGTATTTACCTTCTCATTTTAGCTGAAGCATATTCTGTGCACAGTATGTCCTACAGCCATAAAAATGGTTGCTCCACTAACTATGGTATTCATGGACCCTTGAAGAGGGGGAAGCAGGTGGTCACAATGTCCTCATATGAGTGAAAAGGTTTGCTGTGTAACTGACTTTTTAATGTGGATAGTACCTTTTAAAGTATCCATAATAACTGCTGGGTTTTCACTGAAAATCATAATAATGCAATTTATGTATGGTTTATTGTGTATTATTTATCATGGTGACAAACAAGTGTCCTCAGCTCTTTATGGAGGAAAAGCCTTCTTGGTGCCATGTTTTGTTTTGCTCTTTTACCCTATTTTTTGAACTGCTGGCTGTTAATATGGTTTCATAGATTGCATCACAGCATATATAAAAATACAAAATTCAGCTATAAACACAGGACACTGTTGAATAAAAAAAAATGAGCAGATGCAGCTGTTAATTATACTGATTTGAACTTAATTCTGGTTTCATGTCTGTTTGCATGCAGTTCACCTGTGCATTGTGTCCACTTAATTCTGAATAAAAAATCTTCTGCAGCTGGCATTTGAACAGTCGCGTATTCCTTAGCAACTTGATTTAGAGCTAGGACACAAGTCTCAAACCCTGTATTATCCTGGGATAGAGAGAAGTGTATCTTGTAGGATGGGATGTTGCTTGGTACGCATCCATCCAATTGAACACAAGTACTTGCTTGCTTCAGAGTTTCGTTGATCAAGATGCTTGAACAGGAGCATAGGAAGGCTTTTTATTTCCCTGCCAGAAATGGGATGCTACAAGACACCAGATACTTTCCTTTCTGGTTTCTTATACTCTGGTCTCCAGGTTTGGGGAGAATAACTGACATGCTGGGATAAATATACCGGTACATCTGTTTCTACCAGATGACAGATTCATATCATAATGTTGATCTAGTTTAGGCAGACACTTCAGCCACTTTCTCATTAAAGCTGTCTTGCATTCATTTGAATGTGTAAATTCACTCCTGCTATAATGCCAGAAATGTCCTATCTCTGGTATTTAGTTTTTCAGCAAAAACTTCATTCTCATTCTTTGGCAGTGGCTTAATTTTAATGAAGAATTGCAAATTCACATGTCATGAACTGCATTGTGTTGTTTAAAAAAAAAAAAGTATCATTAGTTTCTTCTTCACAACTGCTCTCCATCCTCCATAAGAGAAATCTGTCCAATGTGAATTTTTTTAGTGCCACTGGATTAGCCCTTTGTGAAATTCTTGTAATACATTGGTTTAAGTCTGTTTCACTTTTTAATATCAGTCACTCCTGTGATATCAGCATTTGTTCTTCTCGTTTGTACTTTTGAGACTTCTTGACTTTCTGAAATTCAGTCACCTTTAGTAAAGAGACAGAAGAAGAGTGAAGTGTAGATTTCACGATGATAAGGCAGAAACCAACCATTCCTTTGTGTCGTAAACCCTCGATTCTTTTCAGTCTGGAGGGAAAACTTGCATGGCCTGTTCTCTTGAAGGGTCTCGGGGTTCAAAGATCTCCTCCATTAGTTTCTGGATTTCTTCCTGATTCTTAAAATCTTAGCAGATATTTATAGATTTTTAACATTTGCTTGTTTTTCATACCTGGCTAAGGTAGCTACCAAACTTCTAATACTGACCTGCAGTCTGTTTCTGGTGTTAACGTACTTGTGAAGAGCCATTACTGTGCCATCTTTTTACTTGAGAAGCTGTACTGCTACACTGATTCAGTGTAGAAGAATCAACATCCTACTTTTTTATGGTCATTAACCTCATCTTGAGAATAATGCTTTAGGTTCTTGCTGATTATTTGTTTAGGAATAGGATTTAGGTGCTTTTTCAACAGAGTGGTTCTTATCTGATAATTAGTATATTCATATTTATATAATCTGTTTGGTACTTCTCAAACTCAGGCCACTTCATACACGATTCTTATTGCAAACCTCTGCCTTCCAGGTAGTAGTTAAACCGCTGGATTAGCTGCTATTGTTGCATTGTTGGACGGTGCAGTATAGTTTCTTTCTTTGTATATAACAAGCACTTTATCGTAGTATATAACAAGCGACTTAAGGGCCACCACTGTAGGCTTCTTGTAGTGACCGTTCTGCAGTATGGAGGCCACAGGCGTTGGAATTCATTCTTCCTTTCCCGTCTTGAGTTAATTCTTATGGAGAGGCAAAGTCAGAGTGGTTTGTATAGTTCAGTGGTGGAACTAATTCTCCTGCAAAATAATTACAAGTAAAACTGGATAATTTCTTCCATACTTGGTTTCATGCTTGACTGCCATCATTGTAGAAAAACAGAACGTGGTTTGTAGGAGGTTGTGACAGTGAAGTAAGGGAGTAATTTGGATTTAGTCTCAGGGAAAGATTTGGAAATAGTGAAGCAGAACATATATGCATGGATAACTGATAAATCAAAAGGTGGAGAAGAGAGGCTCAGTCCGACAGTAAACCAGGATGGAAAAGGGTAGTTTTCAGTTACAGCTGTCCTGAATAATTGCAGGAAGCTGAGACAAATTCTTACCACTGAGTTCCTGTTCTGTTTGAGAGTGGATTATTCTTAGTGGGGATGAAATAACAACAGTAGTTACTGACATCAGTTCAGAAATAGAGAAGAATGTGAGAGGTTGTACTTCTTATGAATAAAGTTAAATCCTTCATTAAAGCAGTGATATTTTGTGACCTTTCTGGAACATAAAGGAAGTTCACAGGATATGGGTCAGCTTGATAGGGGAGCTTATTCATTAGTGATGAGCCTTTGTGATTTATAGCACTGGTTTCTCGGCTTTTCTTCAGTCCCGAAGAGGTGGACAATGAACATCGAAGTCTTACTGAGACTTTTAAATGAGGATAGCTCAGATTTCTGACAGGACTGTTAGGATTTTTTGTTGGGGGTGATCTGCCTTCACATACAATACTATGCTACTGTGCAGCTTCCCTTCAGAGAGGTTATTTTTTTTCTGTAAGATAAGCTATTACTGGCAACAGAAACGTGGGTGCAGTTGAATCAGGTGGAGAAACCAAAGTGTTACGAAGTGGAACTTGGCCAGAGCCCAAGTTAGATACAGTGGAAGAAACAAGGGTGCAGTGTATTCCCAAATACAACAGTCTGATTAGTTCTGACATTTAGTCCAGATATTGATGGTGGTGATGAACTTTATGGGTGCTGTGTTTGATCTGCTGATACTTTTTGACTGGATATGTGATGAGAGAATTGTTAATTGCAACACGTTTGCTCTAACTTCTGCTGTGTTCATTTGGTTTTTGTTTGCTCTTCTAGTTTGTATCTTTTCAGTAAAGTTGATCATAGTCCAACTATTACCTTTGAACCTGGAGGAAAAAAAAAACATTAGGCAGCTGTGGCATGGCCCAGAACGTGTTCAAGTTGGTCAGAAAAGTTTTCTAATGTTTGTCATGTGCTACAGGTTACAAGATGTATCTCATTGCGTGGAGGCTTAACAAACCCTGGAAGAGCTTAGACAGCTATAACTTGGGGAAAGAGTTACTCTTCAGCTTCTGTTTCCTTCTTTTTATTTTGCTTGATGTTGCCCATACATGGTAGATAAATTTTTAAGTGGAGGAAAATCTTAAGTTGAAAAAACTTGTGAAGCTCACGTAAAGTGGTTTTTTACACTTCAGCTGTTTCTTAATCCAGAAGGTCTTCTGTCTGCTTGAGTAAGAGTATCAAGTTATTTTTGTCACAAAAAATCAAATTTTATGCAGTTTGATAGTCTCCCTTTCCATACCTATTCCGGGAAACCAACGAATCCATCTGATACCTTTAGTCCTTTCATTCTTGATTATTTTTTCCCCCCCTTTTGGCACAAAAATACTTTGAAATTCGTTTACCTCTTCTTTAGTTTTATTCCAAAGCTCTTGCTGCCCATGCTTTTTGCAGTAAATCTCTTGAACTTTCTTCTGTGCTTGGCACATTGGAGAGAAGCTTGCTTTCTTAATTTTTCTAATTCTAGTCTGTCATCGGTTTTCAGTTGGTATGTTGAGGAGAAATAATGTGATTTTATTTGCTGCTAGAGGCATCTTGGCAGAATCTGCATTACAAAGCTATTCATCTCTTCAAGTCAGAGTTTGCAGTGAACCTTTCCTTAGTAGTCTTCCATAATGCTTTCCTCATTGTAAGCAACTTTATTGGCAATTCCTGGTCTGTTTCTAGAAACACGACAGCAGCAGCAATGGTAGTTCTTATTGCCGTCAAGTTGGCTGGCGAAGTAACTCATACTGTCTTTGTGGTTGCAGTACTAAAAAGATGCTTCTTTGGAATCCATTTCTGCTAATGATCTGGGAAATGTTTATTTTCATTTTAATAGGGAAGGTTTTTTTCTGTTATGCTGTAGTGCAATCGGACTGTTTTAAGTTACCTTAGTCTTCATACCTTCCTTTTGTGAGTTGTGTTTAGGAATCACTTCTTACATAATCGGATATGAATTTTAAAATATCGTTGATTACTGATGCCAGGCAAAGCCAGATAGGCCTGTATTGTTCAGGCAAAAGTTTACTTGGAAATGTGAACAGTTTTTAAAAGAGATACAGAAAGTCAAAGTCCACTGTTTGAGGTCTGTCTTAAAGCATATAAACTGAAATACAGATACAGCAATAAATCACCACCTGATGGTGATGCTTGTAGTAATTCTTATGTTGCCTACCATGGTCAATGAGTTCTTTCTTCTGCCTGCATTTGCTCAGTTGTGAGTTGAAGTACCCAGGAGCTGCTTATAGCTGCATAATTTGTAGTGAACCTTGGTTTTGATGTGAAAAAAGTGCCTTCACAGAGAAGAGCTTCCTTCTTTCCAGTATATTCACTTTGTTATGATCTTGGAGGATGTTGTAAGGAACTCTACCATTGTTTTTAAAAGTCTAAAATAATTTCAGCTGCCACATGTTTTATTGTGAAATAAAAACTTGGCACCAACTTGTGCTTTTGTAGATGCCCAGTATGTAATTCTAGCATGAATTTTTATAGCTGTCCCCAGCAGTGGCACACATCTGTTAAGAATATTTTTCTCCTGGTATCTGAAAAAAAAGTTTGAAACTATTTCACAATTTTTGTATTTGGACACCAAAGGGTTAAAACACTTAAAGTTTAATATTTTAAAATCATTTTGCTTTAGAAATTTTAGAGTAGTATACTGATGTTTATGTAGGAAACTTTTTTTCTCACTGTGGGCATTTTAGTGTTCTGATCTTTTTTTCTCTTTCTTCTTTTGTTTTGTTTTAATCCTTGTATCTGCTAATTTTTATATAGGAATAGTTACTAATTCTTTTGAGATACAGCCTACTAAATTTAAAGTAATTGAAGCCATGAGTTGACCGGTAATTTTATTCCATTCTATATAAATTTCAGTGAAGAACTGACAAATTGGTTTCAGGATGAAAGTAATAATGCTTTAAAGGCATAAAAGGCTTAGTATCTTGTTGTTAAGGTGGTCACATGATAATGGCTTACATATTGAATAATGTGCTACAGCACTTCATGTATGTTAATGTAACTTTTAAGCTTAATGTTGCCTGCAAATATGTGATCCCTTATGATATAAGTTTCCTGTTTATGCACCATTGCCCGTTTAAATCAAACAGAAGATTCTGAAACTGTAAAAACTACACATGTCAATGTTTTACAGCTACGTAATTCGAATTGACTTGATTTTTTCAAGTAATCCTAGAAAGGGGGAGCATTCCATATAGAAACTGCTGAAACTGCCACAGGTGCTTCTCCGAAAACCTTACAGTTGTGGCATTGAATGTTCAGTATCGCTTCCTTTCTGCACACAAGGCATACTGTTGAGGTATTTGTTGCGGTGATTGGTTTTAATGCTAATCTAGGAATTCAGATATAGAATCTATAGATTTGCATGCTTTGCTTACCCTAATTTACATTTATCTACATTTTTATTTGTAAACTAACAATAGATAAGTTGAGATCAGTATTTTTTAACAGATTATTACATTGATATACGAAAACTGTGGTTTATTTTCTTAGATTGTCGCATGGCATTAACAAAAACACAGCTGTAGGTGATGTAATCACTATTTAAAATTAAACATTTAGGGGATTTTTTTTTACATATATGAATGTTTTTTTCAAAAAGATTTACTGTTGACTTTTTGTAGCAAACATTTGTTTTGTTTTTCAAGGTATGTGACATTATAAGTGGAAGATTGTGTCTTAACACAGAAATACATTTGATATACACTTAGAAATGTACTTTTCTTTTTTCCTCCAATAAGTATACAAATACGAACTGAAAAACTTAGAATCAAGTTCTTCCTAACTAAATCCAGTATAATTTATAATTCAATGCAAGAAGCACAAGTCTTCATCTTTTCTTTCTGCAGACCCTTTAAGAGTAAATTTTGTAAGTTGTCTTGAAGTAAATCTTTCTTACACAGAGGTAGCTAAGCAATTCTAAGTTTTGTTCTATTTTGGGGTTTTTTTTTTTACTTTCTATAACTTAATCATGGTGGAAGTGTCCTGCATATTTTTTGAGAGCTTGCCTCAGATTTTTTTCCTTTAGTGAACTTCTTAAAAGAATAAATGTTAGATGGAAATAATAAAAAAAACCTTCTAAAGTAAAGCAGAACTGAAAGTTAACTTGATGTTTCTATATGCCAGTCCTGTTTGGTCAGATAACATTTCTCTCTTGTTTTTGAACAACAATTTAATTGCACTCACAGCCAGGATTTTTACAAGCATTTCAGAAGAAGGAAATATAAACATCCTTCATCAGTGTCCGCTTCATAGCTGCTTTAATTTGATACCAGGACTCTCAGATGAACTGGGCCTTTAAAATGGGAGTCCTGATAATGTCGACCAAAGACACAAAACCAGATATTTTTTTTTTAAAAAAAAAAATCCTCTTCATGCCAAGATTATCAGTCAGTTTTGAAGACTGCCTGTGGACATCACTTGATGGAAGAAGAAAATGTGTTATAAGCATGTTTGTTTTAAGCACAGTAGAAGGTGTGTGAATAAATGTTTAGATAAAACTCAGAACTTTAATTCTTTAATATAACAGTGCACGTTTTGAGATTGTTTATAGAACACCTGTCACTAGAGAACAATTCAAGTCTTAAATGTCATCTGTCAAGGAACTTCAAGATCACCTACTCGTCCATATCTGGGCTTGCCTCAACTTCTTTCATGGATTCTCTTCTATTTAGAATAACTTTATAATATGAAAATGTATCTTTTTGATTACATTTGTCTTCTTTGTTTTGCTTTGGAGTTAGCATCTCATACTCCTGTACTTCAAGAAAAATGATATGTCTTTATCATTCCTAGCGCCTGGATTTTAACCTACAAGAAGGCTGAGGGTAAATAATACCATGCTTCATGATTCTAATTTGGTTTTAGTAATAAGAATTACATGGAAATACTGAATAAACTGTAAAGCAAAAAAAATACTGCTAAGTGAAAGAATCTTAACGGGACTCATTCGTTTTTCAAATACTTGAATTGCTTTGGAAATGCTGCGAGGTATGTGTTTTCTAAGCATAGAGTGATCTGACTTCCTGACCATTTACCAAAACTGCATTTAGTCCTGGGCAAGGTTAAGTAAGGAATTTTTCTCCCGTTTGTCAGTTCAAGCCTTCGTGTATGTTCCTGTCTGCAGTAGGTGCCGAAAAGGGAATTACATTCTCAGAGCTTTGGTTTTCAGTGTTCTTTCTTCAGTTTTTCCACCTGTTCCTGTAGCTGGACTGACCTCCTTCAGCGATGTGCTTGGGTTTTCAATTTTTAATTTTTTTTTTACTGGAAAGAGAGGGAATTAAGTTTTTGGAGCACAACTGTCTGTTTTGACAGTAATTAGGCCGGCCTGTAGAAAATAACTGCACCTAGTCGATTAATAGTATTTAAGTCAATGAATACTATTCATTAAAAGACTGACATGATAAAATGCATGTAACTTTTCAAGGCTTAGCCTGATTTTCTTCTCTTTAATATGACTTTCTTCCATCCTTCCCACACCTTCCTTGCTGGTAGCTGCTTTCTTCATAAGATCACCTTTGAGAAATACCAGTCTACATAGCTTATTATTTCTCTAGTCTTGTTTCAGCTGGGTAGCGTAGCTTAGAGGAGAACCCTGAAAAGAAACAGAAGCTTGCCCTCAAGTTTGGCATCTTTGTTGGGAAAAACAAAAAACCAACAAAACCCCAAACAAAAAAACCCCCACCTACAAAACCTGCAGGAAACTTCTTTACTCATTTTTAAAGTCCGAGTAATGCAGTTACAGAAATAGAGCTGTCATATTTGCCGTATAATTAGCAGTAACAAAAAGGCAGCTTGCCTGAAGATTTAGTATCAAACAGTGTGTTCTGAGCTTTGCAGCTTCTGCTATTTCAAGGTGTTCAGGGTAAAAGATCAAAACTAGTACTGAAGGGATTTTTAACTTGCAAAAAAAGGAGGATGGGTGGAAAAGAGGAGGTTTTCAAGAAACATGAAACTTTGATGTATTTCTGTCTGTGTTGTCCAATGGTTTGCTTTTTTCCCCCTCACTGCTTTTCTCTCACAGCCCAGGTCTTGAAGTTACTTTCAGTTATAATATCCTTTCCTTAGTGAAATCCTTTTTCTTTATGCAGGCAGCTATGAGAAATTAAGAGAAATACCTTTCAAGGGACATCTCTCATAACTGAAGTAGTTGAAGATTTACTTAAATATGGTGATTGTCTCTTTGAGTTTCCTGCTTGTTGATTTATTTTTTTTCCAACCATGCAGTCCATGTTATATATAGTCTACTTGATAGCCAAATGAATCTTTACTTACTACTCCCTTCTTTTCACTTGATAGTCAGTTTACATGTAATTGCAGTTCATAACCAAGGACTGACATAGGGATTTTCCATAAGAGATTGAACTCCTCTTAGTCTTATGTGTAGCTGGGGCAGTGAACCATTTCTGTTTTCATTCCTGTAATGGAGTCTGTTTATAGTAATGGATTTTATATTCTTAGCTCATGGACTAAGCTGAGGTAGCCGCTTCATTTTCAGACATCAGCAGCATTTGAGGTAGACCATACACCACAGATACAGTAATAGGTATGTTCCCAGTTCCTTGTAGCTACTGCTGTGACAGGGCAGTACCACTCCAAGTCCAGATTGGCACTTTTAAAGAATGGTCTAGTAGATGTCCTAGCTCTTTAATTCATCCAAGTACTCCAGGGTTTCTAGAAGGACTGGGTTAGACTCTTTTTTTCTATTACATACTCTGAATCCTCACAGTGATGGCAGTATTTCTACATGTTTTGCAAATCCATAAAACTATTCCAGTCTGGTAAAACTCTGGGATACCTGTTAGGAGCATTTTTTTTCCTACTTTGTGCATGTGGCTAATTGAGTTAGCCATTGCTTCTTGGATTCTTTCATTTTGTTACAATGAGCTAGTATAGCATGGCTAGCTCTTGCTGCCTTTTGTGTTCCCACTGACAGATTTTTCTCATAGGGAAGGCTAGAAAAATCAGCTAAAGAGAATTGGTGTTCCCACTGAGAGGGAGCAGAGAGAACTTAACAGTCGTTTTTGTCTTTTGTAGCAGCTGACCAGCCAGTTTCTAGTTATCTAGATCCTGTAATCTCCTTTTACTTGATTTGACTTTTTTCCCCTCTCTTTTTTTTCATTACTAACGTCTGAACACAGGAAGTTCTGTTGAAATTGGTAGGCTAAATTTAGACTCAGATTTTTGAGAGACGTTTCTAAACTCTCAGAAGCAAGAATGGTATGTCCACTTTGCTTGAGTCCCTTGAAAACCTAGGCAGTACTTCCAAAATACTCCTGTAGAACAAGTGCATCTTTGTCTACCTGTTAAGAGTAAGCTGTTCAGGAAGATGTGGTGTCATGGTTTAACCCCAGTTGGCAACTAAGTACCACACAGCTGCTCGCTCACCCTCCTCCTCTCCCCTGGGGAAAAAAAAGTAAAACCCATGGGTTGAGATAAAGACAATTTAATAGGATGGCAAAGGAAGAGACAATAATAAGGATCATAAAAGAATGTACAAAGCAAGTGATGCACAAGGCAATTGCTCACTAGCCACTGACCAATGCCCATCCCCTCCCTGAGCAGCAATTGCTGCCCCAGAGCCAACTCCCCCCAGTTTCTATACTAAGCATGACCTCGTATGGCCTGGAATAGTCCTTTGGCCAGTTGGGGTCAGCTGTCCTGGCTGTGCCACCTTCCCAGCTTCTTGTGCACCTGGCACAGCAGGGGAACTGAAAAAGTCCTTGACTGGTGTAAGCACTGCTCAGCAACAACTAAACCATCAGTGTGTTATCAGCATTCTTCTCATGCTAAATCCAAAATGCAGCACTATGCCAGCTACTAGGAAGAAAATTAATTCTGTCCCAGGCAAAACCAGGACACATGGGAAGGGGACAGGTCTAAAAATATCAAAGTATAATTTTAAAATCTGGCAAATGCTAACTTGAAGTTTGTTCTTTTGTTTCTGAGAAATGTAACTTTTCTTTCCCAGAGTTTGGTCATGTAGCCTTACACACTTGCATCTTTGTACATCCTGAAATGCCTCTGGCAACTTGGTCAACATTCCTTTGGGAAATGGTGACTTACCCGTAGTCTGTCTTACAGTCCATTTTTCAAAGCAGAGATACTGTTTGTGCTAAGTAATGTGCTAAGTCATAGATCTACCTACTGCTTGAAGTTTTATTAAATCAACACCATATTGGTTTGGTTGGTTTTATCTTTGCGTAACTTTCATTTGCTCTTGTTTAGGTTTCCTTCGCTGTCCTTTTGGGGCTCACAAATTTAAAATGGCTTTAGAGAACTGAGCTATTCTTTTTATCCAAAATGGATGTATTGAAATTTCTGTTTCTTTGTAGTTGCGTTTTGTTACATCTCTATGCTGCTACACAAGTAAATGAGAACTACCAGAAGAGCACCGAATGTTGCTTAGCAGGGACCTCAACAGGCCGTCTAGTTCAGCATGGGAAAGGGTTGACTGTATTTTGCAGAATTTCTGAAATCATAATCTGCTCTTAAAATGAGGGGGGAAAAGAGAAGCCTCTGGGGATTCAGCAGCCCTAATACTCTGACTGAAACTTTCTCCTGATGCCTAACTTCAAATACCCTTTGTTCATGTTAATCCCATTTATATACTGCTGCACTGGACACACAGAACAGATTATTCTCCTTGCAGCTGTCTTTTAGGTATTTGACACTAATAAGTCTCCTTCGAGGTTTCATTTCTTTTGACTAACTAGTTTTTTCAATCTTCTAAAGTCTTACTTTCTAGACCACTCTTGGCTGCTGTTCTGGATTTTCACTAGTAGTCCAAGTAAATGTTGACTTACAATATTGTAGTATGGCTAAATAGCCATATGATATGGCTAAATAGCCTAATGATATTTCTGATTCTGCAGTATTTTGACTTACTCTTCTAAGTTTTATGTAATCCATCTGTATCCATTTATGGAATTAGTCCTTCTGTAATAGTCAGTTTTTAAAGGTTTTTTTAGTCTCATTTTTATAGGAAATAAGTGGCAATGATCTAGGAAGCAAAGCTAGGCTTTGTTCTTTGTTTTCTTTGCATGAGCTGGAGTGACTTGGTTTCTACTTTGTATGAGTTTCAAAAGAATGAGGTCTGTTCATCTTCTGAATTCTTATTCTGTTGGCTGGTCTGTTTCTGGATTTTTAAGTAATGGACTTGTCTAAACTACTGAAGCCAAGAAACAAAAATTCGATTTTCTGACTAGTTAGATCTTTCTGGAAAGGTGGAAGAAACTTAGGAAAGATTTGTTGGCATCTTTGATGTCATGATCAGTTTTGTCATTTCTAGCCCTCTTGTCTCCACTTCTGTGCACTTATGAAGTTACCCTATATTTCTAAGCACAGACATACTGTATGTTTGTGTAAACACATGTGATACGGCACTCTTTCAAATAAAACCTCTACATGTCCTACCTGATTTCATTTATAATCTCCTTGATGCATTAGAATATTCGAAATCCAGTGCCATTCTCATGTGCATGGAAAAGTCTTGGTTCAAATAACAAAGCAAGTCCCCACACTTATGATGTCACACACTTTGAAATGAGAAACAAACCAGAAAAGTATAAGCAAAGCATAACTAAGTATAGCATCTTTATCTATCTCTCTTTTTCTATATATGTATATATTTTATTGTTAGGAAGATTAGTGATGTTGTTGTTACCTTAGAAACCAGAATGCCATGGACAATTGCCAAGTCATGTTAAGTTTGTTTTGAGTATTTGATCTTTTGCTCAAGTTAAAGCAATAGATTGCAGAATAAACTGCAGAAGATAGTAAAATTCAAGGCTTGAATTAGTCTGAAGTTTATGTAAAGAATCAGATACTTCAGACTATTTTAGAATAAAGCATTTTGAGAAGTTTAAATAGGAAGATGTTTTTTTTTAAGGCACATAGTATATTTATTTTATTTTAAAGTGTATTGTCTCCCAAATTTTGCTTAGAAGCCAGATATATGTGCGAAAAGTTAAGTTAGTTATAAAACTAAGATTGATAACTAATTTCTTAATGGAAATTTGCTAAGTGTATGTTTTCTCTCATCACCAACAGATAGATAGTCAGTAAGGGCAGCAGCAGCAGCAAGCTAGCTTGACGAATGAGTGTAATTCAGTTTCTTTGTATTGTACAGCTTGAGAAATGCCAGTGGCCTGACAGCAGCAGACCTTGCACATACCCAGGGCTTCCAAGAATGTGCCCGGTTTCTCTTGAACCTCCAGAACTGTCACCTGAATCGTTTCTATAGCAATGGCACCTTAAATGGGGTTCATCAGAATGCAGGTCCCAATCCATTCAGTGGTGGGACAAGTCGAAAGAGATCCTTTGAAGATACGGAGTCTGCTGGAGTAAAGAAGGCTAGAACGGAAGGTGAGACTCCAGAGGTAAAAGGGGCGGGGTGATACTGTTGCTGAGAAAGGAAAATAAACATTTTAAAGCCTTTCAGAGTGAATGTTGAGTATTATTGACAAACTCGCATACATATCTAAATCACATATTAATACAAGAAGCAGATGAATACAGTTATTCCGTGCCACAAGATCCTGATTCTCCCTGTCATCATCTTGGTGTGTTCAGAAATTTCTATTTCCAGAGAGTGCTAAAGTTACGTGTTGCCAAGAATAATATGTGGAAGAGTAGGAGCTGAAATTAGCTTCTACTCCTTCAATTTCTTCTCCTTCAGGAGAGCCAAATAATGTGTTGATTCACAAAGATGCCTGGATGTTATGATGGTAATTTTCCACTTCAGGATTCATTCACAATTCAAAAACTATTTGCTAGATAAGATGAATAAAAGAAATTTAATGCAAAAAGGTTTCTCAAATCGCGAGGGATTATGTCTGTGACATTAAGTTAACGTACCTTAAGTTTCCAGGATCATGTTCCAAGGGGAACTGATCCCTTACAGGAGTATGTAAGACTAGAATGAACCTTAAGGATTGCCATTCAGCACTGAGCATACTGCTGCTTCCTCTGCCAGCAATGATGCGATAGTACAACCTCAAAGATATGTTTTGGTGGCTATATGAAGAAATCTTTTTTACATCTTAGAGACACCTTGAATTACATGACAATATCCTCTGCTTCCTTTCTGTTGGTCATCCCATGAAATTCTTACTAAAAAGAATGCAGCATGCCACACTTGAGCCTCATTTCTTTTTCCTGTGTCTAGCATCAGGAAAGGGACTTCGTAGGTCTTTGAAGACACTTTCTTCAGCTGAAGTTTATATTCTAACAGATGTTGACTTTCAGTGAGCCAAATAAAATGGGCTCAAACAGTGCTTAATTTCAGATAATAAGAGGGGAATTGAGACCAAAACAATGACATGGACAAGAAAAATTACATCAAAATTGACACTCTGTAGTATTTGCTTTAGTACTTGCTATCCAGCCACCATTTCAACTATATGAGGATCAGAGGCTTTAATGGGGTATTCCATAGCTGATCATAAGCGGCATATGTTACTTAATGTAGTTGGTCTAAACTAGAAATAATTTCATGATGGAGTAGAGTGCCTCTGCAATTAAATCCAAGGCTGCTTTTCAGGAATAAAGTTCTTAGGTAGCTACATAGAATGAGAAAACTTAGGCAGTATACCGATGCCTGTAACAGCTAGGGAAAGATGTCTTCAATGCATTTGTGTTCTGTTACCGGCAGGCGCTGCTTGCTTGAGGTCAAAGATCTTTTGTCATGAAGAGCTATGCCTTCTGAGTGTTTGTAACCAGCAATCTTGTCTAGTTTCAGAAAACGGCTCCAATCTAGTCAAGAGGTAGCATTTCCCCACAACTTGTGGGAGTGGCACTGGGATAGCTATTCTATATGTTGTCATGAAATAGCAGTATCTGCATTACCTTGCAGCATAAAGTCGGTCCAGTGCCTTAAGTTAGGTCGAGCAAACAAATATATGGTATGTTTAAGAGAGCAGGATCTCCTAAGCAATTGCAGAGATTCTAGAGAAGCAATCAGAGTAGGTAGTTTTTGAAATTTTTACCAGTATGACTTTTTAAGACCTTTGCAAACAAAGCCAAAAGCTTTGCTGCGTTTGCTTGAAGGTTTTTATAGTAATTAAGAGGTGCATCCCGACTGCGGAAGCTGAAGTTTCTAATCTGACATATCTGCCCTCAAAGACATCAGCATCAGTAGTATCTATCGTATCAATGTAAAAAGTCTGTTGGCGTGAGAATGAGTCACTGTTCCTGAGGCGCTTTGTAAACATCAGAGCTGAGATGTTACTGAGAAGTCATCCATCAGTACATCTTTGTGCTTAACTAGCAGTTTTACAAAACGAGCCCAATTTTGTGGTAATTTTGCCCTTACCAAAACCACACTGGTCTGTTGTCCTTCAGAGACTGCACGGGAGATTCCAGATGTTCAGAGTGCAAGGCAACCTGTATTTGCAGGGAAGAGTCAGGTTTTGATGGTTTTGACACTCCAGATTGGAACAACTGCTGCTTTGAAAAAAAACCCCTTCTTGTGACCAGGCACAGTATATGACCCTTACAAGAACCTGTAAGCAGTAGGGTTGTTAGAAGATGGGTGTTGGTCTTTTCTCCCTGGTAACGGGCAATAGGATGGGGGGAAATGTCCTCAAGTTGTGTCAGGGCAGGTTTAGATTGGCTATTAGCAAAAATTTCTTCACCAAAAGGGTTGTCAGGCTCTGGAATGGGCTGCCCAGGGAAGTGGTCGAGTCCCCATTCCTGGAGGTATTTAAAAGACAGGCAGACGAGGTGCTTAGGGCCATGGTTTAGTGGTGGGATGGCAGGGTTAGGTTAACGGTTGGACTGGATGATCTTAGAGGTCTGTTCCAACCTAAACGATTCCATGATTCTAAGATAAATACTTAGGCTATGCTTCGCCCATTGTACTGGAATAGCTAAACTGGGCAGTGGGTGGGGGTACTTACATGTTTATATGTACACACAGGTATGTGCTGTCAGGTCCACTGTATTAAAAAAAACCCTTCTGACTCAAAATTAAGCAACACTGATACACAATATACTATGATACAAACTAATACTCTCTTCAAACATAATACAAAAAATGAGTTCCAAAGCCTGATGCTGAACTTAACAAAAGTAAACAAGCGGCACTTTCAGAATGCACACCAAATAGTTTTGACTTAGAAACGTTAGCTGTATTTTACATCCATTTTTCTGAAATCACTTCCAGAAATTTCACCCTGCTTCCTGGGCTGGTTGGTGGAGGGTGGTGCAGAGGGTCAAATAAAACGACGATGCACACCAGGCCAATGGCTGACCCAGCCGGTGTCTTCGTGGCCCTTGGCAGCTTGGCTTCCGCACTGTGCTGCTGTACTTGCGATGTGCCATACTTGACTCGCTGTACACAACCAGTGACCTGGCTGTACCTGTATCATGGCCCTCAGAACAGCTGCTTTCGGGTGTTCTTTGGGATGGGGATGGAGGCGTTGCAAGGTGTACCTTTGAATTGGCCAGCGTGCAACTGCACTCCCATATTCCTCTAGGGAACCGGGAAAAACACCTTGCCTTTCTGGGTCCAGGGTAATTTGAAGCCCACTGACCCAGGGGCCCTGGTCTCCTTTAAGCCCCGTGTGATCTCATTGGCACTGACACGCTTTAGCTATTGCTTAAGGTTCTTGAAAAGTGAGTAAGTTTATGAAAATTTCTGTTGTGCCCAAGGTAGTGAGAGCTGACTTGCAGCCACCTGAAGTAGCCCTTTCCAACATCACGTTAAGAGTGTGCGCAGCGTGTGTAGAAAGGTGTGTTAATGTCGTCGTGAGAGCAGCACGGGGTCTGCTGGGATAGTACTGGAGCAGTGCCTGGGGTGGTAGGCATAAGAAGAGGTAGCGAAGTCGAGCCCGTCTGGCTTACTAAAACATTTCCCTCAGCAGTCTCACCACTTGCCGGCTTTCCTGGGGGGAGAGATCTGTCTGTTCCGCTCTTGAAAGGGTCCCCGGTATGGATGGGGGGTGGGTTACTGGGAACCGGCACTTGGTAGCGAAAGAGGGCGCAGTCCAGACTGGCAGTAGGCGTTCGAGACAGAGACCGCTTTTTAGCTGTCGGGCACACTCACTGTAAAGCCTAAAGATTAGTAACTTCAATTGCTCTTTATTCAGATTATTAGTAATCAGGCTAATGTTTGTTTGATATGTAGGTGCAAAGTCTTGATAGGTACACTGGCAATTCTCCCATTTTGAGGGATTAAAATGAGCATGCAAGCACTTAGCATTAACTTATTCTGCATTTGGAATCCCAAACATACCAGAAGTTTTCAGACCTGGAAAATTTACATTTCTTTGTAAAAAGCTTTTGTTTTAATAATCAAAGTACGCATCTGTTTGTTGGGTGAGTTTTCAAGTATGCGCCCATGACTAAACATGACTTTTTTTTTATCAGCTTACAGCTTTGATGGCTTAATACCAATGATGAATGGAGGAGTTGAGGACGATGCTGACAATATGCACGTTGATAGAGAGTTTGCTGTCGTATCAGGTGGGAGTGGACAGTTTCCTGTTAACTACAACAACATTCAAATGGTTGAAGACACCAAACAACAGGAGAGTACTTCTGTTGGACCAAAAGAAATTGAAATATACACTGTTTCTGCAATGCAAACTCCTTGTCGTTGCAAGAATCAATATGCTTTTTACTTTTAATTTAAGCATAAAACTTAGTCCTTCATTTTTGCACATTGTTGTCTAGTCATGAAAACTATTGTATTGCTGTAACACCCATTATATTGGGGGTTTAGTAGGTAACTAAAATTAGATGTTTCATGCACTATATTGTAATGGTGAAAGAGAAGGTTCATTAGTAGTTTATTATTATTTCAGATAAACAGAAATCCACAATGGGGGTTTCACTTTTTACATGAGGCTTGTATTACATTGTGCCTTGCTTTCAGTTGCTATATTTTAAGCTTAAAGGAAATCCAGAGATAATTTAAATTATTCATTTAATTTCCATTAAATAGATTTAATTGCTCATTAGAAGACTTGATAGGGAAACATACCCTAGTGCTTATATAGCATTGAAAATAATGTCTATTACAACTAAACTATATTCAAAATAGTTCAACAGATACTATAAAGAATAGTCTAGATATATACCATGTGTTCAGAATTTGTTCAGACACAATGATAGAAGTTCAGGATCCTTTTTTTATGTAAATAGAAGACTGGACATCACAGGTCTTAAACTAGTATTTGGAACTAACATACCTTGGAAAACAGTTTTTCTGGTTTGTACCCATCTTCATGAAACAGTCAAAATGTTAGTAGTATTACTGAATATTAATGCTCTAAGGTTTTTTAAGGGCTGCTTAATCAAGATGCTTTTGGTAACCTCAGGATGTGTTACAGAGTTTCGATTAAAACTGTCTTGGGTCAGCTTTTTCCATGCACTTTGTAGGTGAAGGCATGGAGTTGCCATGATAGTGCATTATTGTATTCAGAAATTGATTTCTTTCTTAATTTTTCCTGTGATAAATATGTTTATGCTTTGTACCACAGATCAGATTCACCAAAGGGAATTATAATTAATAGATATTTTAATATATTAGGAATAAATATACATATATATATATTAAAAAAACCCCAGTACTTAAAAAGTAGACTAGGATATATTCCGGTGATAATTACTAAGTGTTCTTATTCATGGAAAAATGATTGTCTTTCATAAATATACTCTATTACTATAGGTGCTAATTTTTAACAAAGAATAACATCCTATAATTATCACTAGAACTATTAATTACCTACTTTTGCATATTAGCTAACAGTAGTGCCATTTTTATGAAATTTGATTTGGCAAAGCCAGCCTATGAGGATTTATTTTTAAACAGTTAACATTCTGCACTTTTCAGTTAATAAACACTATATGAAATTCCTTCTGTGCGTTTTCATCACTGAAATATTAGCTTTGGTGTCTTGATGGGTTTGGGGTTTATTTTCCATTTTCAGTAAGAATTTGTGGTTAGTGAGTTCAGCTGATGTAGTTATTTTAACTCATACAGGGACTAAGCAGGAAACTCCAGTTAGTGCATCCAGTGAGTTACAAATGGAATGCATTTCTTGGCATTATGTATTGCTGTATGTGAAGTATCGTAATCCGTATTTCAAATAATATCCGTGCGAAGGACTAATAGGGAACCAAAACTCCAGATTCTTCCGTGTCAGACAGTGGTACTCATTATGTGTCACTTAAACAGGAACCCAGTGTTTTACAAATGTGGGGAGTTACCGACAGATTTACTGGCTTGAATTGGAAATACGCAGTAAATGCAACCTTATTTTGCACATTGGTTTATGCATTTATGTATACATAAACATATGTGCATGTATTCAAGGATAATAACGGAACGTGAAGTCTTTAAATGTCACCATATAGGTCTGTAGCTTCTGTGTTTGCCTTGCTCATCTTTACCAATATAGATGTAAATTTCAGATGTCCTTTACCAGTAGGCATTTTTAAGGCAGAATATATCACCCATTTTTTTGTGCTAGTACTTTTGAGTACCACTGCAGAAACATACGTTTCAGACATACTGATGAAATCTGTTCATGGAAGTAAAAACTATTGTACTAATTACTACATTCAAAGGAGAAATTGCTTTAAAACAGTTGTCAGTGGTTTCTGCATGCACTTTTTTAGCATTTTGTTTCCTGCTACTAATATTTTTTAGTCTTCTGTGCACTCTGCTGTTGCTACTGTATGACATTTTGCATGTGGATTGTACAGATGTTATTATGAACTTACCACTAAATACAAACCTGCCTAGTATGTTATCTGGCAAGCTGCTAGATAAATTGAAGGACTTTCTGAATAAAGGAACTTTGAAACATTTTGTATTAGCACCCCCCGCATAACATTTCTTTATTTGACCTATTTCAGCGTATACTGTGCTGTGAGAGTTACCACTAAAAAGAAAAAAAAAAAATGAGCCACGGGTAAACTGCAGCTGAAAAATAAAAAACCCCAACCCTTCACCCTCTCACAGACACGCAGTTCTCGTACGTACATAATCTTTCATCCCAAGAGGGCATTACCGTTAAGGTGGAAAGATGCCTTCTGTTCCACCTTTCAGAACACCGCCCAGAACGTTGGCTGCTACACTTACCTCATACAGTTAAACGAAGAAAACTCTGAGAAATTCACATTTGCCTTTGATACAGGCGTAGTTACACACTGAAACTTAGATAGGCAGTTGTATTTTCAACATACGGATCCATGCCGCAAGCTTACTGCTCAGCTCTCGTTACTTGGAACTGCCTATATGGTTATAAATAAAGAAAGAGTAGATTTATTTTCAAGGCTGCGTATGGAAAGATTTTTTTTAAGTTAGTAAGTGGAGCATAGTGGAGACATTTTGATGTATTTCAATTTATTCTTAATTGTTGGTGACAGGTGTATTTCTCAATGCAGATATGAATAGCAGTAGCTCCATTTTGAATGCACTGACAAATGGATGTGCCATCAATGGACACTTGGATTTCACCGCCGCGCAACAGCTCAGCGGGATGGATGCCAGGCGCGAGGAGTGTTTAACATTAACCCCTAACGGAATAATTCCTGGAATAACTTCTCCCAGTAGGCATCGAATTCATACCAGTAACGGCACCGAGGAACCAGAAAAAGCCATGAATAATTCCACCGACATGTGTGGATCTCTACACCTGAACGGAAGCCCGAGCAGCTGTGTTTCTACCCGGCCCTCGTGGGTGGAAGACCCTGGGGATACTTTGCACTATGGACACTATCATGGGTTTGGGGATACTGCTGAAAGCATCCCCGAACTTAGCAGTGTGGTTGAGCATTCCAATTCTGTCACGGTTGAACAGAGATACGACAACACTGTCCTAGGCACAATGTATTTGTACCACGGTTCCTAGGCAAGTGGCCTTTGTATCAAACGCAGGTTGAAATTGCTACCAAATGAAACTGGGGGGGACGAAATCCTCGCATAGCATTAAATTTGAAGATTGCAACTTATTGCTATTTTTACACTTTGTTTATATGAGAAGTAAATCTTTAATTTGACAGCCTTATACAATAGTCGTAGTTTGTTGCATGTATGGGGCTTATTTAGTGATTAAAATAGGTGCTGTCATGATGGAATGTTTGTTATTTTCATTTTTTTATTATGGAATGTTCTGGTTTTGTATTTTTTTTTTTTATCTCTAGGCTTGTGAACACTATCTTTCCCTTCTTAGAGCTGTTTTCCCTTTTATTAAAACAATGTTTAACCGAATTTTGAGAAGAAAACGTTACGTACGTGCATCACTTCGAAGTAAAAGATCGTTCTTTTCCATATCTTCTGCTGAAGCTATGGTAGCAATATCAATGCCAGCTATCACTATGCAAGGTTGAAAGTGGCAATCTTCTGGAGCTTCTCTGACTTTATAGTTTGTACCTCTGTTCAGTATAGTGAGATGTTCATCTTTAAACTTTTTCGGACGAGCTGTTTAGAAACGCAGAGACAAAGTGGGAAGAAGTTACCGTTTCACTTTCTGTAGCGTAGAAGCGCTTTTCGTTGTTATTGTTGTTGTTGCTGTTGTTGGGCTCTTTGCATTAAAGGGTGGGAAAGCGGGCTGCCCTCGTTCGGTCGCAGTTGGGTGTGCCTCGGGTTAGCTCTGAATTTGTGGCGGTTTTTTTTGGCTTCTCTCTTTTTATGTGTGCGCTCAATATTTTACCATAGCTGACAGACCGGAGGCATGTTGGCACTGTTCTGCTTTGTACGCAGTTTAAAGTTGCTGTTACTTGTTATAGAATTTGCCAAGTCAAAATATTTGAGTTTGACTGTCTTGGATATACATTTATTGTCCTTTTTTTTAAACATACGCTTTGAAAATGTAATGTTGTGTACTCTTCGGGCTATGCTCACGGAAAATACATTGTATTTAAAGCTTAATACACAAATCAAAATTCATATAAGTGCACTATACGAGCACTAATAATATAAGTTGCTGCTTTGTGTTACGATAAGTGAAGGGTGGGGGAAGAATATGGTAAATGAGATAAGCCCTCTGAATTGTGTTGATTTTTTTGTTCTTGTTTTGTTTCAAAAGGGACCTTTACAAATTGGATTTAAAAGAAATAAATAAACATATTACATTGTATCGGAATATTTTGTTTAGACGTTGTTATTTTATTGGCAATACTGCTCAAGCAAGTCTCCAATCGTTTTTAAATCCCATTTCTCCAGAGTCCTTCTCGGTGCAACTGTGGAATTTCTTGATTTTGTCAGTATATGGAAGCAAACATCAACAGCCCAGTGAGTCGTCCTTGACTGAGTTACAGAAACACGTAGCACGTATTCTGTGTGTGAAGGTTGTCTTAGCCTCAAACTCCAAAAGTGGGTTAAAAATACCAGTTGTCTGATTTTTGTGGGAATTACACTCTCCTCCGAACATTTTTAGGCAAAACGCAGCAGCCTACAGAGAAGTCAGGGTTTTAAATGATAGGCTTTACGTGGCTCGCTACCTACACACAAGATACCCACCGTCGGTTCAGACCTCTAAGAGTAGCGCTGAGAGGAAAATCAACCAGGCTTTCGGCAAGTCGCTGGCCAGGCCAGCAAAAACTCCTCAGTACCTTCTGGAGACAAATGAGACCATTAACAAAAGCTGGATCTTACCTGAAGCGAGCTGTGCTGGGCACGCCTGTGACCGCTTGCTTGCGCTCAAAGAGCTGCACCCCTCCACAGAGGGTTTAGTTTGCTGGCGTAGTGCCCAGGGGCACGTGTGCTACTGCCATCCCACTAACGCGAGATACTAACTGGAATTTGTTTGTAGCATTTGGATTGGGGATTGATTTATTTTTATTTTTTTTTTTAGTACTTGCAAAGCTTGCTGCATAGGCGTTCTTGTGCTGCTTCAAATAAAGCAACTTGTAGCTGTGATAAGCACTGCCGTCTTATGTACGTGGCCATAAACCGGTTCCTAAAGGATTTTCTTTTGGTGACAAAGTTTGCATGTGTCTGCTCAGATGGTAGAATTTTGGGTACGTAATTGTAATGTGACTCTGTAAGGCAAGGTTTTTTTAAAAAACGTGTGCACTTGGTTTTCGTTCACTAGCTTTTCACATCTTTTCACCTAAAAATACCTTGGAAGATGCTGTATTTCAAATTCAAAGAGAGAATTTACAGCTTTATTTTAGAAAGCACTTCTATGCGTGTGTGCTCAGCCATGTGCTAAAAGAGAGACAGGCTTCAAGGTCTCCAGCTGTTGCTGGGCTCCACGGAAGGCAATTATTAAATTCTAATTAAATGTAGAAGACCAGTGAAGGCCATATGATGTAGACAGTCTGGGGGGGGTTGCTGGGTAGCTTCCTTTATGGCTAAAGTTTCAGAAGACACATGGCTGGGACAGAGTATGCCTCAGCCAAGAGCTGAGACGTATAATTTTTAAAGCATCACATTAATTATTTTCTAAGAATTCGGAGACTGCCTTCTTACGGGTTGCTTTCTGAGACAATACGTGTACTTACAGCAAAGGCCATCTAAAGTCTGTTTTTTTAAATTATTCCATAAATCTTCCATAGACGATGAAATAGGGAGACACAGAATCACAGCATGGTTGGCATCGTGGATGCATACCCAAGTGTATGGTACTGTTACGAATCCATACCGCCCTAACCGGAAAAAAAAAATGTTCTCGTGTCTAATTTCCTGGGGTTTAGCTGGTCTTCTAGTTTCGGATACGTGCGAGCGATGGAAGGGCAAGAGTAATGAAAGTAACAGATCCAGCTGTGCTGCTGGTGGGCGAGGTGCTGAGACAGGGGGTGAAGAACTGGCACTGTCGAGGAGCGTGGAGTGACTTCTACCAGGTATAGCCCTGCCTTTCCGTATGCAGCTGCTGATGACACAGAGGCCGTGTTTTTAAAAGACCTTGCTATTAAAATACCGAGGACTTGCCTGGGTTTTACTGCGTTAGACCCGCTGACGTAGTTTAAGAAGCCTGGTAGAGCTCACGGGCCCTCTTCAGGCCTGTGTGAACGAAGTTCCCGATTCTGCTAATAGCCAGTGGTGCTGAGCCGCTTTAATTATGGTGTGCTCTGCAATTCCTGAAAAGGTTGCTGGGTTTTAAGCGCTTGGAGTGAAATCCTCACAAATTTGTTGTTTAGGAAGGGCAGTAGTACTGCAGGACTCTTTGTACTTGGGGCTTTTGTCCGAGTCTAGAATTTTCAAGGCTTTTACCAACCGAACGATGTTTCAGGTGATGCTTTGTCTTACCGTTGTCTGGGTTCCGGGAATGGTTCTCTGGAACCGAAGTTTACTTTCCATCTGCCTAGACTGAACTCACTAGCACCACCATGCATTTCACGTGGCACGCGCTAACCAGTCGTTCCCGTCGCCCTCCTGGTTATCTCTTCGCTTCAGACCCAGTTTTGCGTGAAATGGCAGTTGATTTCTTCCCGGCTCACGTACATGTTTTTGCCCTAATTCCCCCCAAATGTAACTTCCTTCCTATTTTGCTTTTCAAAACCACCTGCAAAGTTTTGGCAGAAAATAAGCACAGATTCAGGCAGTATTTTGGTACGGAATGTTTCTGACCCAAGTAGCTGAAGTTTGGCAACGTTGGAAGAGGGAAAAGGGAAGCCTTACGCGACTTCATATATGGTTACAGTCTTTAATAATTTTTCACAACTGATCCCCTGATTCCAGATAAAATATTAGTCTAAACTTCTAACAGTCGTGAAAGGCGGCTGTCATTTGAGAGATATGTTAGATTAAAATGAGATGCTGCTTGGCTTCAAGACCCGCTGCAAAGGCTTTCAGGCCCTGCGAACTTCTCTGAACGCTGGTCGTGCACCTGACTGTGGTCAAATCCTGATCCTTCTTGAGACTCACAGTCCATAAGCAAGCGAAAGATTCTCTGTCAGTCTGGTTTACTAAACTCCTTTAACAATCATCCTTCTGCAGTCTGAAATTGAATCCCAGCTTGGTATTTATAGCCAAGTTATAAATCAGTGAGGAGCTTCTGCCATTCCAATTGCAGATGTAATACGCCTAAAAGAGCTGCCTCACAAAACATCCAAGTCCTGAGCACAAAACAAGCCTAGAATGGAAACGGAATCCTTGCTCTCCCATACGCTAGAGCCAACCTACGGTACAAGCTTTTATCAGGACCACACACTTTCTGAAGTACGGCCTTGCATGCTTCTCCCCTCACTTTGCATCCAACCAGTTTCCAGTTTCTTCCAGTCAATGAAAAACTGCATGCTTCGCGGGGTTGGGGGCGGGGAATGGAAAGCACAACAACAACAAAAACCCCCAAAAGTACTCTTTCACCAGCACAGGACTGCCCCCCTTGCCGCCCCATGCCGGCATAGCCAGTGCAGTACGTCCTTCGCATCCCTTGACCTCCTGGGCACGTTGGGGCATTTTAGCAGCGGAGGTTAAGGACCACTCCTCCCTTGCTGGTGCCACCCCGATGTGGCATATGCTGCAACTTCCCACTGGCACCTTCAAATCCTGATAATATCTTCTTCAGGGTGGTCACTACCCTCACAAAATTCTTTTAAATTGTGCTTTCTAGGGGTCTTTGGGACAAAAAAAACCCCAAACACCTTCTCTGTCACTCTGAAGTGAATTTTCTTGTTATTTGCCTCTAACTCTCGAGTTCAGCTTCACGTAAAGCTACAGCTAAAATGAATTTCTCGATGCTCCTGGGAGGAAGTCCGGGATGCCTTGGTTTGGGGGCAGGTAAGCTGGAGATAGCGCAGTGTTGCAGACTTCCTACAGGGATAAAAAGAGGGGAAGGGCAGGGGAATCTTCCCGTGCGGGGCAGCACAGTAGTGGAAGAAGAGGCGACAGTGAAAGGTGGCACCCTGGGAGCACCCCACGACCCTGCTGCCACTGGCCTGGGGGACGCAGATCCACAGGGCAGGAAATCTTTGAGATACAGCCGAACCAAGGAAAGTTAAAAAAAAAAAAAAAAAGGGTTTTGTGCAAGCAGGGTTTACTATTCCTGGCAACTGGTAACTACATTTCTGCGATGCTGCTTAATGACTCCCAGATATTTCACACCTCTCCTTCCGTTCCCAGAGTTTCCTGTCTCCAAGTGGCGACTGGCTGTTTACAGGCAAGGATCAAAAGAACTCTGGGTTGAAGCAGATGGTTTATTTTTAAAGTGCATCTGGCCATAATATTTAAAAAAAAAAATACACTGGAATAGTTCATAAAAGTACCGTACACTTGCAGCATGTATCCAAATTGAAAGCTTTGGCACACTCAAAATTGTAACACCCCCCTCCCCCCAAAAAAAACCATGTAATGTATGTTACCTGTGGTATGAGTATAAAAGCTAGGCATCCTCTCTCCCTCCAAAAAGAGCAAGTTTTTACGAGTCGCTTCTCTTTGCCTCGGTGTGACTCGGTTGCTGGATCCAGGGCTGGATAACCGTTTCCACATCGGTAGGAATTAACCTCAATGGGCTGAAGCGCAGGCAGGGGAGATGATGATGCGGCATTTGGCGCTGGAGACGAGTCCCCCGGCTCGATGGCTCCTCTGAGCAGTGCTCCACAAGGAAGACAACGAAATGCCTACAGCTGACCACGCTACCAAGCTGCATCATATTAATTATATCTCTTCTTTCCGGGCTAGAATTGTAAGTTAAAGAAGAAAAACAAGTTAGTCTGAGTTTCTCTTCCTGCAAAGGCAGGATGTAATCTTCCGAGAGAGGAAATACCACATATTAATAGAGCTCTTCTCTTGATGTTACCGAAGGGTCAAGCATTGTTTGTTGGTGCTAGCAGGCAGCTCGACCTCACCAAAGACGCGTGTGCTTTCCTGCGACGACCACAAACTTGACGGTGCCTGTGGGTTTTGCCGGGTTTTGTTTGGGGGAGGAGAAGTTGGGGTTTGTTTGCTTTTATTTTATTCTCGCTCTTCCTAAAAGAGGTTGCGAGTTGGATCAAGTCTCAATAACATTAGGCGCATAGCTTGGAATCTCGGTTTATTCCAAGACAAATTATACATTTTTTTTTAAAGAATATTAAAATAGATAAATAAAACATATACAAATATGCTATATAATATATAAAAATATAAAAAAATTATAAAATAAATTATAAATAAGATAAATTATAAAGATCAGGTAGGTGCACAATGTGAGAAGAACCAAGCAAAAGTGTTTCTCTGCATGATGCAGAGAAACACTTGCTTAAATGGTAATTCCTGGGATGAAGCAACTCTCCTGACAATAAGATGTCCAGAAAATTCTGTAAATTCTGTAAATTCTAGGAAGTATAAAACCCTCAGGATTTTTTTATATATATATATATATTTTATATATCTAGCATAGCAGACAAAATGCCTAGAGATTTATTTATTAGACTATATTTTTAATTGATGTTTCAAATCTGCATTTTCAGCTGAAATTCTAGTATTGGTAAATCACAGACAGGTCTTCCATTAGCTGATGGGTTGGTCACTGCCATACCAGAAACTGTCACCATTTGCTAGATAGATTTTCACTTGTCATCCTGGAGCATCATCCTGCATGTTTGCCATCAGTAACCAAGTACAGCATTTGGTTAAAGAAGTTACTGTCCCGTGGGCAGAGGGGACCATGGCTTTTCTGAATGCATAACAGTTCTTTTGCGGTGTTCATGAGCAGCGTGGTGGCCATCAATAGGCGCAATTGTCCGGCGGCCTCTGGTAGATGGCAGTTTTACAAGAGGCAGGGATACTCCAACCACTAAAGAATTGGAGCTAAGAATTGGAGCTGAAGAATCACCATCATCTATGCCGATATGCAAAGAAATTACAGTGGCAGCACCCACCTTAGCGTTTTCAAGGGGTCTGCAAAGTCGCCTCTCCCTAATGCAGGCAACGCAGGGCACTGTTCATATACCACACCTGCCGTGCGGTCTGCAGGAGGAACAGGGGGGAGGAGTTTGTGTGATCATTGATAAAGGGCTTTATCTGCTAAATATTTTCAGAGCTTTAGGAAGTTTGGGAACAAAATGAATCTGGTTACCCTCGCTGGAAAGCAGCCTTTGGTACTTGAGCCAAGGGAAACTGGGAAGGGTGATCTGTCAAAACGATGTGTCGAGCAGGTCTACTTGTGATTGCCACGGCTGCGGGCCAGGATGGGCAGCCTCCATGCATGCCCTACTGGAGCTTCTTACACTGCTTCAATCGCTGCACGTAATTTTGTATACCTGCATCTACCAAATGGCTACTGCAGCATTAAGGAGGAGGTCGGTCTTTTCAGGTCATGCTCAGCACCCGCTCCCTGTTTCAACCCGCAGTCCTGGTTTCCCGGTCTCTTAGCCAGGGCCTTGCTGGAGCACGCCGTGGCTCTGGTGGAGCCTGCACACCGGCGCTGCCTTCCCAGGGACAGCGAGGGCCGAGGGGAGGTGACGGGCACCTGGGCACTGCCTGCCGTGAGCTGCAGTCAGGACACCACCGTGATACGTGCCAAGACCAAGGAGCTAAGAAACCCTCCTGGAAGCCACCGTGCAGGATGAGTTTTGCTCTGAAAGACTGATTTCGAACTAGAGGTCTCATCCCGCGCTGTTCAGTATCGGGTGCAAGGAAAGGAGCAGTGGCAGAATGACCATCGCCCCTGGCAGACCCCTCTCTGTCCTGGGACCAGCTGGGGATGATGCAGTCTCGTTGGGTGCAGTCTCGGTGGGCGCCCTGGCTGCAAGGGCCCTGTATTTCTCAAGGTGCTGAGATGCTGCCCAGATTGTCCCTGCACAGCCCCCAGCCAGACGTGTGCCAGCTGGAAGCTCCGTAACCAGGTTAGCGTGGCACCAAGCCCAAAATAATAAGCTCTGTTTATGAGGTCTTTGCTACTCTGCCTGAGGTTAAGCCTGCCGTGGCCTCGATAGTAAAAGGCAGGACAGCTGAGGGAATAATCCTGCTGAACCCAAAGACGAGAGAATAAGATCATCCCTGGGACTCAATTTGCACAGTGAAAGAACTGAGATATGCACAGGTGACCTCTGGCACAGGACAGCTGGGTAGCGTGAGATTAAAGACAGCAAACGCAAACACGATTGCCTCATTCTGAAAGAAGTTCAGAAAATGACGGACAAGCTAGCCACGCGGTAAGGGAGAAGGAGCGGAAAGGTGGCATCCTCAGTATGGGTGGCTCTTTGGGACAGACATCCCCAAGGACTCACCAGAGGTTTTCCAGTATAGAAAGATAATATCTAAAAATCCAGGGATGAGATGAGATGAGATCCAGTGATCAGAAATCCAGAGATTTCAGGAACCAGAAGAGGAACACAGGCCAAGCAGCAAAATGAGGTGATGAAAATACTCAGCCTGAGAGTAAAGTAGTATCCTGTCTGCCGCGAATGGCACCAACAATTTTATTACTGTTAGTGAGTTTTTAAATTATTGTGAATAAAATGAGCTGTCCTATAGCTGTCTTATGTCTCCTGTAGAGACCCTACTGTGCAAAGCATTGAAGGATTTCAGTAAGGTTGTGCTCCCAAGCTGTGTAAATTCAGATGCTGGACCTAAAATTAATTTGTACTGAATTGGAGCAATTTGTCCGGGCACTGGATAAATTCAGACATATTATATCGTTACCCCAGTTCTGGCAGGAAAACCACTTAAAATTGCAAAGGCTGAAATCTGCATAAAGAAAAGCTACTTTTTAATGGAGATAAATGCTCCCAGAACTGGTATTTAACTTAAGGGCATTCCAGGACAATGCATGACACCAGTTTATGCACATGCTCTCAAACCTGTAATTTCAGGTATATTACTTCTGGGAGCAGTAGAAGGAGTAGCAGGGGGGGGGAAAAAGGCAAATGCAAAGTCTGTTATGACCAGCAAGACAAAACCTTTCCAGAATCAGGGCAGAGTTACATATTTCACAGCCATTTGTTTTCAAAAGGGTGAAGTCTGCACGTGGTGCAAATGACACACGGTGCCCGTTTTACCTGATACAGCCGTTGGGTCTCCTTCTTGCTGGAGCAAAAAATAAACTTGCCCAGTCTAAGCACAACATGGGCTTGAGGAACTGCAAATGCTGGTTCCTGACGGCCAGGAGCAGAAGTCCATGGGGGACTGATGGATATCAGAAGGTCTCCAAGCCTCCAAGTGATCTGCCACCACGTCTGGTGCACCACTGAAGTGCCTGAAAGATACATAAATAACTGCATATACAGCGAGTCTGAAGTTTCTGAGGAGGTCAGGACTGGCAGGTCCTCAGTGCCCTGGAAAATGTCACCTGGAGAGGGTAACGGGGCCCTCACTGCCAGTCCTGGCCCTCAAGCTGGGGCTGCCCTGCCGTGGCTCGGGGGGGCATCAGGGCAGGTTGGGCTTCACCTAGGTGCCCTCCTGCATCCGCACCCCTTCATTCGTGTATGCATCCTACCCTACGTGCCCCCTGCTAGCAGTCTGAGGGGGATACTCAGGGCGTTACACAGTTGGATACCTGCTGCTATCTGAAGTTTCTCCAGGCATTGCCTGCCAGCATCGCAGCATCTTCTTTGACACTCACCATCCGTACAACACAGAGGGCTTGCTCCCGTAAGGGTGGGAGCTACCTGGCTCCTCCTCACGGGTCGGCCCACAGGCCAGCCCAGCGAAACTTGTGAGTCGAAAGGTTACGTGTTCTGGGTGCCTCTTGGTCGTCCCCACGCAGCCTGCCTGGCTTTTTCGGGTCTCCTCTCCCCTTGGCCTCTCCCGTCCACACCATGTGTTCGTCTTGCTTGACGCTCCTGTGGAAACACCTCTGCTCTCTCCCACCAATCCAGACGACTAAAACTGTTCTCTCATCAACTCATTACTCAGCTATTTTTCACTAACTTTGATATCTCTGAGGGTGATAAATGAAACCTAACCTAGATGAGCTCCATATGAATTGCTGCTGAAAGACCATTTCCTACCCTACTGGTTTGATCATATCACCCCTTGGGTCCTTCAGTACATGTCCAATACAAGACATTTCCTATCATTTTCAGTGCCTTTCATTTATTACCAGCCCCTACCACCCATCACTCTGTTCAGTCTGAACTTTCTGACTCGGTGTGGGCCATCCTGTCAGCTCCATCACGCACTCACTGAATTTTTAAGCAAATGCCTTCATGCTTTTCCTATGCAAGCTTTCATGCTTGGAGAAATTCCGCTTTCATGTCTACTAAGATACTCCACTGTGCTCCTTCAGATGCTCCCTGGAAAAACTGTCTAAAACCTAAAAACCTCCCCACCTTTCCCTACTTTTGGGCCGCTGATGGGTTGATACTCAAACCTATCAGGTTGACCAGCATCCCCCCCGTTATTTCTTGTGCTACCTGCCTCTATCTGCCAGTCATCTCTTGTCCTAGATGTGCATTGCATACCCTTTGAGACAAAAACCTTATTTTTTTTAGTCGTGTGTTCAGATGGCATCTGGCACAGTGAAATTCTGGTCTTCCAGGAATGATAGTAATAATGACAACAGCAGCAACAGCACATGGCACACAGCAGCAGCTCCGACATCTGTTGGCAGTGACGCCGCGATGTAATCTTTTCTCCTTCCCTTTCCCCACTCTCCATAGAAACATACTGGAAAATATCAATTAATATGATATTGTGGATTGTGTGCTGTTGTGATTATTTGCAAGAAAAGATTGATTTATTATACATTTAAGGACAGCCTTCCTCCACATACTGCTCTTGTAGTACCTCAGGCTGAAGAATCTCTTTTCTTTACCTTATCTTAGGTCCCATTTTCAGACCCCCTTCTGGCTGCCCAGTCAACACAAATGTGCAGGGTTCCCCATCCATCCTTACATCCTTTCGTGTCCACAGCCAGGAGTCCAGCCCTGCTCTCGCCCTTCTCCGGACCCTCTATTCTGCTTCTCCATGAGGGTGTGCAGAGCATGTGGCGATACCCTAAAACTGAAGGGGAAGGGGAACTGGCAAAGACAGAGGTAGAAACCAAAACAGATTATTCCAAATCTGTTGGGGAAAAAAAAAAAAGACAAAAAAAAAAAAAAGGGGGGGGGAAATCAGAAAAAACCCACCCCAAAGCATCAAGAAAAAGCAGTATTTAGGAAGTAAACCCCACATTGTGCAGCTATGGAGGTGCAGGGCTCACAGGAGGCCAGCTGGTGGGAAGGAGGCCTCGGTTCCAGCGAGGGCTGGGCGCTTGCTTCTTTGGAGCAAGAAGCAGACTCCAGACACAATTTCACACACGAAAGGGGTTGACAGGACCAAACAGGACTGAAACAGAGGATAGCCAGCTAAGACATCAAAAGAACCCTTTCAGCAGCTACGTTGTCCCCCTGTCCCTTCACAGCCCAAATGCGAGCAGAGCCATGTGGCTCTTGCTAGCTAGGTGCCGTGCATCGGCTTCTTCGCAGGCACCTGTGGCAAACAGGAGACGTTCCCCAGCCCCTCCCTGGGCTGCTAACAAGGCACCGGTCCTCTGCTCAGCACAGCCAGGGGCTGCCAGGGGAGAGTAGGTGGGGTTTTTCTTTTTGGAGCTGTGCTGGTACAGTGAAATCAAAGAGCCTCCTCAACGGTGAGGGGAGTAAATTGGGAGAGGGTTGTGAGAACGGCTGTTTGACACAGAAGGAAAATGGGGAAGGACAAAAGCAAAGTGGGGAAGGCGTTTAATGAGGCCCCAGCAAACATTTTGCTTGAGCAGAAAGGTCTGTGCACTCCCACGCAACGCCTTGCCTGCTCCAAATGGCTAGGAGGTGGGTTTCGGTGTACTTGGGAGTCTTTGAAGGATTTTAATCATTGCGGGTCGCGGGAAGGGGAGCTCAGCATGCGCCTGGTGTAGCATTTAAAATATGAGAAGTTTTTATCTTGCAGAATACTACACGTTGAGCATACTCTTTGAGCCGGCCTCTGGTTGCACCTACATTTCCACTCTGCACGTCAGCTCTGGTGCCCTCTTGAGAACCTCCTCCCTGAGACTACTTGGTACCGTAAATGGGAATGGCATCGTGCCAAGGAGTGCCTGTTGGCTGGCACAGGGGGCTACAGAGTGCTTTTTCTAAATAGTAATTCGCTATGCTTTAGAACACATGGACTATGGGAACATATGGGCCTCTCCGCGCAATTTGGATGTTAGGAAAACAAGTCTTTGTAAGGAAAGAGATAGTATGGTATTGGCAAAGAGACAGACTGAGGACTGTGCCAGATCCCGGAGCAGAGCTATCAAATTAGGGAGATAGTGAATGAACTGCAACTACAATGAAATGGGGAAAAAAAGAAAAAAAAAAAGAAGGCAGAATCTCATCAAATACAGACTCAATAAATAAAAACAGTGGGTGTCAGCTGGGGTGTGCATAAAAGCCAAATCCAGAGAGAAATGAACCGCAATTAGCTGAGGAGACTGAAGACAGAAACGCGCTTTCTATTCTAATGTCCAAAATGAGAGCAAGTGTGAACACAGAATCATGGAATTGTTTAGGTTGGAAAAGACCTTTAAGATCATCAAGTCCAAACATCTATTTCCCGCAGCCGTCAGGGGTTGGTAATGGCTCTCCATGACAGGCGCTGAAGTCCATCCGCCTAGGGCCATGCAAGAGGGGAGACCCCTGCATGCTCCATGACCCGCCATGGGCTTGGGGTTGGGCAGGGATGGCAAACACCTCGATCCCCAGGTGCCAGCCGCGGAGATCAGGGTAATACCAGCTCGGGACCACTGGCTGAGGACGTTTCTCTCGTTGTCATAACCCTTATTATGGCTCTCGTGAAGGGCTGAATTGTCTGTTCTTTGCCCAATGAGCAAAGGCAGAAGAAAGCTCCTTGGGGATCTTGGGGATCACTGGCTGCTCTACCCATCGCCTGACAGGTGGGTGTAGTAAAGCATCAGAGAAATAATTCTGCTTGTTCTTCCAGCTGCTAACTCAACTGGCTGAATTTGCACGCCTGCCAGAGCCCAGACACGTACATCTTTGCTACACTCAGAGAGGACCCCACATCTCCTCCCTGTCTGAAGCCCTTACTGTTCCGCAGGCAGGTGTGGTCAGTCCCTATTGCAATGAATTCATGTGTGTTTTTTCTCCACGTTTCACTTTTTGAATACTTAGTATTGCACATGTGGAAGGCATCCAAGTGGTCACCTCGGTTCTGTATTTATTCACAGAAGTGATAGGGTACACATACTGGCAGGTCGCTTTGCCCTCCGGTCTTTCATGCTAAGCCTCTGGTGGGTCCTAGAGCAACCAGAGGCTGCACAGATCATCCCAAGGCAGTCCTTAACCTTCAGTTCCTTCAGCCCTCCATCCATCCCTCACGTGCACCTAAAGCCCTCTCCTCCTGCACATCTTCTAATACTCTGTGAAGACGAAAGGGAAAGAAATATTAGCTTGCAACAGCTAATGACAGAGCCTTCACAGGGTTTCACTACCACGTCAACTATTGCCGCAGATTAAAATGAACACATTTCTATCTAAATAAGACTGGAGCTCAGACACTCGGCGCTCCCATCGCTCTGGTGGCTGGATTAGGGCACCTGCAGGAACCAAATGAGATGGCCCAAGGGAAAGCCTGCTTGTGCAGCATTCACAGGTGTTATTTGGTCTGCGTACCTCTTGCTGAACTTGTAAAGAGGTTTTAGTCAATTCAGAGGTAATGGAGACAAAACCCACCTTCTAAAACCTCAATATGAAGATAGAGCCTGGGATGTATTTCTGCTACCTGATGTATACATTTGTTGGAGAGAAAGTTGGATGTGAATTGAAGACTCGAAAGAAATTAAATTACTTGAAAGGGTACTGTAATTGAAAAGAAGAGAAACCTGTGTGCTTGAAACAAATTTATTTACTACCATGGGAGAACTGTAATTGAAAAGAAGAGAAACTTGTAGAGCGGAGCATTTGGAATTGACTTGAGAGGGAGAGAAAGTACAGGGCTCCTGCGCTCTGAAATGAATTTCTTGCTTGATTTGTAGTACCAAACTTTGGAAACATCTATATCAATTAACTTGAAAGTGTAATGTTTTGCCCTAGGGATCCAGGCATCTCTATGTAGGGATAGGAAAATAAGATGCTTTAAGCTTGCTCCTCAGCTCCTACACAAAGTGGAACAAGGCATTGACTGAGATACAACCGATGGCAGTGCTAGGTCCAGATTTCAGGTGCAATGCCACCAAGTTTTTCTTCTCTGCATGTGAAAGCCCAGTTGTGCCTAAAATCTACCTGGGGGTAAATCTGGATATGCATCATCCTGAAATGGCTCATGAAAACAAATCTCAGAGAGCCGTGTTACATGAGCAAAACAGCACTGTTCACCAGCATCTGGCTAGTACTTGCCGCAGGAGATGGTTTGTCCTTCTTATACCAGAAGAAAACAAAAAGAGGGGTGTCGCTGAGCACCAGAGAGACTTCTCTGTAATCACGAGGTGGGATTGTCTCTCACACCCTTCCCAAGATGCAGTCCGAGCAGCAACTGCTCTGCACCAGAAGGTGTTCTGCAACCTTTCTGAATCGTCACCCATGGGACTTCAAAACGACCGACAGCTCTTTCACTGTAGTTGCCGCTTGCAGCTGCTTTCGGGAATTCACACAGTACCAAAACACGGTTGTAGGCTGAAAAGAGGTGAAAAATGGCCTTGCCAGATCTGTGCATGCTGTGCTACAGATTCAGTAGCTGGGGTCACCCTGGGAAATGTCTGTGCTAGGTCTTCTCAGCCACAAACCCCACAAGCTCAGCTTAAGAGCATAGGGCTGAGCTTGTTTTTTTCCCTGCCTCACACATGACAGAGTGCATTTGGGACCGTGCGGGGCGCTGAAGGCTTTCATTGGCACCTCTGCAGCCATGGGGCAGGTGTGATTGATCAGCCGCCTAATAAGAACTTGCCAAAGCAGCCAGCTGAGGATGCACAAGATGGAGTGGATGCCTTAAACTACTTTCTCTTCCTTGCAATAGCTCTGTAGGGTGGCCATGAGTCAAGCGCAGTTACAGTTTCATTTTGTCACAAGGTTCAGGTCACTCTCAGGCTTCAGGGTTTCTTCTCACGGAATTGTGCTCCAGGATCCCATTTTTCATTAAATTTACTTTTTTTTTTCTTTTACTGTCTACATTTATTTCCTTGTAAGAACACAGAAAAAAATAAACAGTGGCATTGAGTCTGACTCAGGGACAGTCTTATCCAATATCATATTTTCCCCATTACGGCTTTCTGATCTCTGACAATTTCTACCTGAAGGAATTAGAATCAGAGGATGGGATCCCTGGGTCATTCAGGCTGGAAGGGACCTCAGGAGGTCCCTCGTGCACCCCTGCTCCAAGCAGGGCCAGCTGTGAGACCAGACCAGGTTGCTCAGGGCTTTGCCCAGACGGGTCCTGAGACCCCCCCAGGACAGAGCCTGCCCGCCCTCCCTGGGCAGCCGGTCCCTCTGCCTGCCCCTGGCCTCACGGGGGAGAGGTCTCAGTACCCAGCCCAAACCCCTCTCGTTTCAGCCCATGCCTGCCGTACCTGTGACGAGCCCAGCTGCCCCCTCTGCATCCCCTCCCCATCAGCACTGGGGTGGCCGCGAGGTGCCCCCGACGCCGCCTCTGCCCCAGGCAGGACGAGCCCCGCTGCCCCAGCCTCTGCTCACGGGGACACCCTCCGCCCCAGCGCCGCGGGGCTGAACTCACTCCAGGTTATCGGCCTCTCTCCTGCACTGGGGGCACCAACTGGCCCAGGTATCCAGGTGTGGGCTGACAAAGAGCGCTGGGTGGAGGGGACACCCCCTGCCCCGAGCTCCTGGGGGCGCTCCTCTGATGTAGCCCCCGATGCCACCGGCAGCCCCTGCTGCCAGGGCTTGCTGCCGGCTCCTGCCCAGCTCGCTGCCCCAGCCAGAGCATGTATCTGCATGCTAGTTTTCCATAGCCCGTGACCGCCTCCCTGCTGGTAGTTCATTTCATTATTTTTGCACCTGTTTATAATTTCAACTTCTACAGCATCCTTTGTCAATGAGCTCCACAAATTCAATGTACACCACATGAAAAAGTACTCCTTTCTGTTTGCTGCCTCTATTACATTTGGTGACCCCTGGTCCTGTGAGAAAGAGTGAATATATTTTCTTATGCCACACACAGTTTTATAGCACTATATCACATTTCTCCTCAATCATCTGTTTTCCAAGTGGAGGAATCATATCCTGCTTAGTACTTTTTAAGAAACAGGTCTATACAGCATCAGGATGATGCTGTATAGATGTACAGTAATTCTCTGTACCTCTTCCTCATTTTGACTACAACCTTTTGAGATAAGATGACTGTATATGAAAAGAGGACCAATCATAAATTTATGGTGTAATGATGCACCCTGTTTTGTGCTCCCTTCTTTCCCTAGTAATTACCAAGAGTCTCTTTACTACTTAACACTGAACTGATATTCTCAAAGAACTGTTCACAAGCACCACCAGTACTTTCTTATGTGGTTAGAGAAAATGGTGAGCTGATCATTAGGTATATGTATGCAGTTAAGTTCGTTTTCCCTGCATGAATTACCCTGAACGTAATAACACCAGCTTTCATCTCTGGCTTTATTTCCAGCTGATCAGTGCCATGAGATCCTGCTGCACCTCTCTGCAGCTGGTTTCAGTTCAGATAACTCTGGATCATTTTGTATGACCAACAAACCCTCCTCACCTCATGATGGGAGCTTTTCTTCATACAGCACTTACAAGTATTTTGAATAACGTCGGTCACCGCATAAATTTCTCTCAGGTTTCACCCATATTCTCCTTCCAGTTGCTTATTTATCCCTACTTTTACTCCCTATTTCCAAAGATGCTCTTAAAACTTTCCTGTATCCTCTTTTCTATTTCTATAGAATAGAATAGAATAGAATAGAACAGAATAGAATCACTTTGGTTGGAAAAAACCTTTAAGATCATCGAGTCCAACCGTTAACCTAACCCTGCCATCCTACCACTAAACCATGTCCCTAAGCACCTCATCTATCCTTCTTTTAAATACCTCCAGGGATGAGGACTCTACCACCTCCCTGGGCAGCCCATTCCAGAGCCTGACAACCCTTTCGGTGAAGAAGTTTTTCCTAACGTCTAGCCTAAACCTGCCCTGACGCAGCTTCAAACCATTCCCCCTCGTCCTCCTCCTGTCAGGCAGTTGTAGAGGGTGATCAGGTCTCCCCTCAGCCTCCTCTTCTCCAGACTAAACAACCCCAGTTCCCTCAGCTGTTCCTCATCAGACCTGTGCTCCAGACCCCCCACCAGCTTTGTTGCTCTCCTCTGGACATGTTCCAGCAACGCAATGCCTTTCTTGTAGTGAGGGGCCCAAAACTGAACACAGTATTCAAGGTGCAGCCTCACCAGCACCGAGTACAGGGGCACGATCACTTCCCTGCTCCTGCTGGCCACACTATTCCTGATACAGGCCAGGATGCCATTGGCCTTCTTGGCCACCTGGGCACACTGCTGGCTCATATTCAGTCGGCTGTCAATCAGTACCCCCAGGCCTTTTTCCACCAGGCAGCTTTCCAGCCACTCTTCCCCAAGCCTGTAGCGCTGCATGGGGTTGTTGTGACCCAAGTGCAGGACCCGGCACTTGGCGTTGGTTGAACCTCATACAATTGGCCTCGGTTCATCGATCCAGCCTGTCCAGATGTCTCTGCAGAGCCCTCCTCCCCTCCAGAAGATCAACACTACCACCCAGTTTGGTGTCATCTGCAAATTTACTGAGGGCACACTCAATCCCCTTATCCAGGTCATTGATAAAGATATTAAACAAGACCGGCCCTAGAACTGAGCCCTGGGGGACACCACTTGTGACCGGCTGCCAACTGGATTTAGCTCCGTTCACCACAACTCTCTGGGCTCGGCCATCCAGCCAGTTTTTAACCCAGCAAAGAGTACATCCATCTAGGCCATGAACTGCCAGCTTCTCCACGAGAATGCTATGGGAGACTGTGTCGAAGGCTTTGCTGAAGTCCAGGTGTACAACATGGTAACAGGTATACAATCTTGGGTAAGGGGCCTTATCAAGAAACTTTGAAGGAATTGGCTTGATTAAATACATCTGATGAAACAGGAGTACTCCCCCTACAAAATCCACACTGATTCTTTCCTACATGTCCTGTTCATCCACGTGTCTCCCACTTCTGTCTCCCATTAGCCTGACAACCAGACCGTCTGTTAGAAAGTTGAGTCACCTCCGTGATCTCTGGACCGGCCATTTTAAAAAGAGGTACCACATCGGCCAACTGTGTATCCCCGCGCAATGAGGCAGGTGATGCGCCGCGGGCATCTGGCACCTCCCCCTCTGGAGTCCTCAGCTTTGCCCGCCAGAGCTCCAGCTATCGGTTTGGGCTAGATTTTCTTCTACTGGCGCATTAATCTGAGACGGATCCATGGGCTCGTCGTCTGCAAAGACAGGGTTTGACCTCCCCCAGGGGCCTGTATAGGGTTTTTTTTGCCCTCTAAATCTGAGGAATTCTTTTAGGCCTGTCATGCTGTGGGTTTCCATTTGGTCTGCCAGAGCTTATCCTTTTTTCTATGACCCTCACTGGGATATGTCTCCCATTTTCTGAAGGGATTTTGAGGGGATTTATTTATTTACTTAACTTCTAGCAGTGCTTTTTACTGTTTAAAAACATGGAAGTGTAGTTTTTTTGGATTTTTTTTTTAGAGTCTTTTAAAATATATTTTCCCTTTCATCCTCCAATGCAGTGTCCATAAGGCATCTCAGTCCCACTGGTTACTTTTGGCTGTACCGTTTAATAAGCTTTCTCCCTTTTACATTATTTGTCTCCTTGAAATTAAACATTGTTGTAATGGACTTTTTTTTTTTAACCTTTCCTGTAAGAATGTTTAAACGGAGTATGATCCAGGCAGGCCTAGTGCAACCGTTCAAGATTAGATTGGGAATTGCATCTTCTGAGTTTTCTGGTGACTTGCCGTAGCTAGCTGGGCACGCACTTACGGTGTCTAACAGATCAGTCTCTGCACCACGCTCCGTCATGATGCTTCCCTCTGTGCCTGGGAAGCACTGAAATATATTGTGTTTTCTGCCCTCCCATCCCTCTCTGGTCTCCCTTAGCTTTTCCAAGTGCCTGTCGCCACCTTGGCCGGACGGCTGCTGGCAGAGGCCCAGTACTCTAACTCTTGCAGCTTAGATATGGCACTGTTATCCGCGGGATTCCCTGCTGCCAGCTGAGACACCCCAACCGGGGTTCACCCTAGGATATTTCCTGACACTTCCAGCACCGTTCCCCAGCGGAAGGGAGTTCTTGCTAAGTCGTTCCCAAATACTTTGTGCCCCAAATGACCACTGACTGAGCCTCAGTGGTGGCTCGCACGCCTTCTGCGGCAGCCTCTGGGGTACTGCGGTGCCCTCTGATGACCCCCTCCCCATCTTCCCCAGCACCCCAGGTGCCCGCTGCGTCCTCACCGGCGTCGCTCCAGCTCTGCACCCTTCCCTTCCTCTGTGTTCCTATTTCATAAAGCCCTGCTAAAACAGGACTCTAGTGATGGTAACGGTTCTTTGCCCATTTTTTTTGCTGAATTTTGTCAACTTCTGTCCTTTCTTCTCCCCGTTGCCTCTCTGGGATATGGAATTTATATATATATTTATTTATATATAATTATTAATATATAAGAAGAGTGTGGCCAGCAGGTCGAGGGAGGTTATCCTCCCCCTCTACTCTGCCCTGGTGAGACCCCACCTGGAGCACTGTGTCCAGTCCTGGGCTCCCCAGTTCAAGAAAGATGAGGAACTCCTAGAGGGAGTCCAGAGGAGGGCTACAAAGATGATGAAGGGAGTGGAGCATCTCCCCTAGGAGGAAAGGCTGAGGGAGCTGGCCTCGTTTAGCCTGAAGGAGAGAAGACTGAGAAGGGACCTCATCAACACATACAAATATCTTAAGGCTGGGTGTCATGAGAATGGAGCCAGACTCTTCTTAGTGGTGCCCAGAGACAGGACAAGGGGCAATGGCTACAAACTGAAGCATAAGAGATTTCAGTTGAACATGAGGAAGAACTCCTTCACCTTGAGGGTGACAGAGCACTGGAACAGGCTGCCCGGGGGGGTTGTGGAGTCTCCTCTGGAGATATTCAAAACTCTCCTGGACGATGTCCTGTGCAACCTGCTCTAGGTGAACCTGCTTTAGCAGGGGGGTTGGACTAGATGATCTCCCAGGGTCCCTTCCAACCCTTGCCATCCTGTGATTCTGTGTAATTGTTCATATCTTCATCCCCTGAAGCCACAGTACCATAACCTCTGCGCTTTTCCCTGCCTCTCTGCTTTCCCCCAGCCTTTTGGTTAAATTGCCCCTGGCTTGCCTCCACTGTGGCTTCAGGGGAGCAGTTCTCTTCTTCGCCGGGCTGCCTGCACAGCTAAAATTGAAGTGAAAGCAACAACAGCTGCTGTGCCATTCCATGTCAGCAGTTACAGCTTTGAATATTTCTATGGGACAGTTCTCTGAGGTGGAAGGTGCTCCTATTTATTTAATGCTCATCAGACCAAAGGACAGATGCTTTGGAAGCACTTTATAAAGTAGCCTACAGCACTTGGTAGGGGTGATAGGCTTCAGCCTCCCTCCCTGATGTACCCTCTAACAAACTGTGCACACGGGCATCCCGTAGCTCAGGACGCTGCAACATCTGTTTCATGTGCATCCTTCAGGAGGAAAAACTGCACCATTAGGCGAGCAGCTGGGAACGGTACAGGGAATGGGGTCTAGTTTATTTTAGCACTTTTTTTTTTCTTTTTTTTAAACTGATGTTGGAATTGTCAATAAAGTAACAAGTGGTCTATCACAAACTGCTCTGCAGCGTCTGTGGAGAACATGGGTTTTTACATACTTGGAAAAAAGAGGTGCTGCTTCCCACTTCCAACCAAAGTGGTTGGCTTTCTACGGGAGTGCTCTTGGTCAGATGCTGCTCTGAAATGCACTGTGTCCGACCACACTGCTCGGAGCTGTCTTGCCCTGTGTTTCCTTACCAATGTGATGGTTTGACTGCACTGCAAGGCGGGCAAAACCTCCTTCATCGAAACATCGGTACCCTTTAAAATCTCTCTCATGGTTAATGGGTGTGACCTAGGGGAAGAACTTAAGAGCAGTGCTGCCCACTGGTCTGCACTGCCCTTCAGGAGATGGCCAGTCTGCATCAGAAGACACCCACAGTATAAATCTACACCAGCTATTAGGAAACCGCATGCAACCAGCTTTTTTTAAATAATGAAGGCTCTAAACAAATATTTACTACAAGGTTGTTTTCACCGGGGTAGATGAGAGGTGGCATTACATCCGTGCAGCCCTGGTAAGACGAGAGCTGGTAATTCCCCTTTGGGCTTTGCCCATAAACACCTTAGATGATAGGACAAAACCTCCTTTAGGAAAGAGGTTCCACGGTAAGCTACAGGGTGTGCTGTTGTACTACTGTGCCTCGTGGGGAAAGCGAGGGTGCCTGCTCACTGGTCTGCAAGGAAAAAAGGTCTCGCCCTCCGAGAGGGAGCAGGATGGTTCATACTGCTTTGTGGAGACTCTGGGCTGCCCAGTTCTGTACTGGGAATCACGGGGAGTCTCACCGCATGCCTCACTGCAGGTGATGGAAGCCTACAGCTTCATTAGGGAAGAGAGGGAAGCCTCTGCCTGGAACAAACACAGCCTTTCTCCATAACCTACCTGAAACGAAGACAGACCTGGTGTAAATGTGTCACGCGCGTGGGCCTGTTACTGAGACATTTGAGAAATGGTTTTATGTGTAAGGAGACATATCATCTTAACAGGGAGAAGTTGTGGGTTTCAACTGAAAGCCGTCCAGATAACTCACCTAGAAAAGCCCCAAAACAACCCAAAGGGGACAGCAGTCAGCTGCTCACCGACACAGCTGGGAAGCGTGGGGTTATCACCCTGTGGGTCACCACCCTGCCGGGTCATTCCTCTTCACGAGTGGAGCGGGAGGACCGGGGAAGATGTGGGAGAGGGAAAGTTGGAAAGGCGGGAGCTGATGCCATCCCTCTGGGCTGTGAGACAGGCTTGTTGGAGCAACAAGACCTCTCTGCTGTTAGCCCTAATAACCCTAACTGGTGGTGGCCCTGACACCTTTCTGCGGTGAAACCTCAAAGGGGCCACCCAGGGGAACATCAGTGCCTTGGCTCCAAGGTGGCACCGCACACGCGTGGAGCGCAGACGTGCCATGGAAGCTCATACTTGTGCACGAGCAAGGTCAGTCATCCCCCCATCCTTGCTCCAGCAGTGGCCCAAGAAAGGCACATGAGAGACCTGAGACGGGGACTGGGGAGATGACCCCCCGAGAACTGTTTGCCACAGCTTCACAGTGTCATCAGTCCAAGGACAGCCTGCTCCAAGATGGGGTTAAACATGAAGCAGCATGTCACCACTAACTGGACTCTCTGGGAAGCCCACCTCCCTCATACACCCCCTGGGACATCAGAATAAAGGAAGGACCACTTGCTTCTTCATGCAGGACATGTGCTGGACACAAATGGCCCCGTTCCTGCAGCTTTTCACCTGGCACAGGGTATGGAGAGACCAGCTCTTTGTTAGGCAGGAGCTCCAAATGTTTCCAGCCCAGAGCAGATATAGCACCCCCATCCTACACTGACCACATGCTGTTTGCTCCTGGATGTGGCTGGCAGTGATCCAGCAAACTTGGCTGTGGTCCATAGAATCATAGAATCATAGAATCACTTTGGTTGGAAAAGACCTTTAAGATCATCGAGTCCAACCGTTGACCTAGCACTGCCATCCCACCACTAAACCATGTCCCTAAGCACCTCATCTACCCGTCTTTTAAATACCTCCAGGGATGAGGACTCCACCACCTCCCTGGGCAGCCCATTCCAGAGCCTGACAACCCTCTCGGTGAAGAAGTTTTTCCTAATGTCTAGCCTAAACCTGCCCTGGCGCAGCTTCAAGCCATTCCCCCTCGTCCTATCATCTGTTACCAGGGAGAAGAGGCCGACCCCCACCTCACTACAGCCTCCTGTCAGGTAGTTGTAGAGGGCGATCAGGTCTCCCCTCAGCCTCCTCTTCTCCAGACTAAACAACCCCAGTTCCCTCAGCCGCTCCTCATATGACTTGTGTTCCAGACCCCTCACCAGCTTGGTTGCTCTCCTCTGGACATGTTCCAGCAACGCAATGCCTTTCTTGTGTGAGGGGCCCAAAACTGAACACAGTATTCGAGGTGCGGCCTCACCAGCACCGAGTACAGGGGCACGATCACTTCCCCACTCCTGCTGGCCACACTATTCCTGATACAGGCCAGGATGCCATTGGCCTTCTTGGCCACCTGGGCACACTGCTGGCTCATATTCAGTCGGCTGTCAATCAGTACCCCCAGGTCTTTTTCCACCAGGCAGCTTTCCAGCCACTCTTCCCCAAGCCTGTAGCGCTGCATGGGGTTGTTGTGACCAAAGTGCAGGACCTGGCACTTGGCATTGTTGAACCTCATACAATTGGCCTTGGCCCATTGATCCAGCCTGTCCAGGTCCCTTTGCAGAGCCCTCCTCCCCTCCAGAAGATCAACACTACCACCCAGTTTGGTGTCATCTGCAAATTTACTGAGGACACACTCAATCCCCTTATCCAGGTCATTGATAAAGATATTAAACAAGACCGGCCCTAAAACTGAGCCCTGGGGGACACCACTTGTGACCGGCCGCCAACTGGATTTAGCTCCGTTCACCACGACTCTCTGGGCTCGGCCATCCAGCCAGTTTTTAACCCAGCGAAGAGTACATCCATCTAGGCCATGAACTGCCAGCTTCTCCAGGAGAATGCTATGGGAGACTGTGTCGAAGGCTTTGATGAAGTCCAGGTAGACAACATCCACAGCCTTTCCCTCATCTACCAGGCGGGTCACCTGGTCGTAGAAGGAAATCAGGTTGGTTAGGCAAGACTTGCCTTTCGTGAACCCATGCTGACTGGGCCTGATCCCCTGATTGTCCTCCATGTGCCTGGTGAGCACACTCAAGATGAACCGCTCCATAATCTTCCCCGGTACCGAGGTCAGGCTGACTGGTCTGTAGTTCCCCGGATCCTCCTTCTGGCCCTTCTTGAAGAGAGGCGTCACATTTGCCAACCACCAGTCATCTGGGACCTCCCCTGTTCTCCAGGACTGCTGATAAATGATAGAGAGTGGCTTGGCAAGCTCCTCTGCCAACTCCTTCAGCACTCTTGGGTGGATCCCATCCGGCCCCATAGACTTGTGGATGTCCAGGTGGCATAGCAGGTCAAAGACTGCTTTCTCCTGGATTATGGGGGGTTCATTCCACTCTCTGTCCCCATCTTCCAGCTCAGGAGGCTGGGTACCCTGGGGATAACTCGTCGGGCCATTAAAGACCGAGGCAAAGAAGGCGTTGAGTATCTCAGCCTTTTCCTCATCTTTAGTGGCAATGTTCCCCCTTGCATCCACTAGTGGCTCTCTTTTTGCTGTTAACATATTTATAAAAACTCTTCTTATAACATATTTATAAAAACTCTTCTTATTATCCCTTACAACAGTGGCCAGGTTAAATTCCAGCTGGGCTTTTGCCTTTCTAATCTCCTCTCTGCATAACCTGACAAGATCCCTGTACTCTTCTTGGGTTGCCTGCCCCTTCTTCCAGAGCTGGTAAGCTCTCCTTTTTTCCCTTAGTCGCACTAGTAGTCCTCTGTCCAGCCAGGCCAGTCGTCTTCCCCGCCGATTCGTCTTACAGCACATAGGGACAGCCTGGTCCTGTGCCTTTAAGACTTCTTCCTTGAAAAACACCCAGCCTTCCTGGACCCCTTTGCCCTTCAGGACTATCTCCCAAGGGATTCTCCCAACCAGTGTTCTGAGCAGATCAAAGTCTGCCCTCCGGAAATCCATGGTGGCGGTCTTGCTGACCCCCTTCCTTACCTCACCAAAGATCGAAAACTCTACCATTTCATGATCACTAAGGCCTAGATGGTTTCCGACCACCACCTCTCCCACCAGTCCTTCTCTGTTAGTGAACAGGAGGTCAAGCAGGGCACCTCCCCTGGTAGGCTCACTTACCAGCTGTGTCAGGAAGTTATCTTCCACACACTGCAGGAACCTTCTGGACTGTTTCCTTTCTGCTGTATTGTATTTCCAGCAGATGTCTGGGAAGTTGAAGTCCCCCACAAGAACAAGAGCTCGTGACTGAGAGACTCCTGCCAGCCGCTTGTAGAATTCTTCGTCAACGTCCTCATCCTGGTCGGGTGGTCTGTAACAGACTCCCAACAGGATATCTTTCTTGTTGGCCTTTCCCCTCATCCTCACCCATAAGCATTCTGCCTCACCACAAGTGTCAAGCTCTGTACAATCTAAACACTCCCTAACATACAGAGCCACCCTGCCGCCTCTTCTTCCTTGCCTGTCCCTTCTGAAGAGTTTGTAGCCATATTAGTCTTAGTCTTGCATGCCCAGTGACAGAGGGAGCACGTGAAGCATGAGGGATTCCTTGAGCTGCTCTCCACTTGGGTGAAGCTACCAAAAGAATAAGAAAACTGCTGTTAGCCCTGTGCCTTTCACAGTACAGACAGACCAGCTCATCCTCTCCTTTCTTTTTCCTTGCCTGTTGCTTCTCCTGCAGCCTGCTCGAAGGGCTGCAGAACTTGCCTCTGAACCGAGTACTCAATGTCTGCAGTGCCTTCAATTTTTATCACTTTCGCAGGAATGATTACTGTGCGAAAGGGACAGAAAGCCCTTCAAATAAAAAATAGTTTTACTTCTTTTGCTTACTATCCTCAAATTACATTAGCATTGAATTTTAAAGGTCAGGGCCAGAGTAAGACAGCTCACCACTTAGGCCTTTGCTAGCCTGTTATTGCACCAATTTCAGAAGGCGAAATCTGAAAAAAATTGCCGAGGGAGACCAAGACTGGGCGGGTGACAAAAAAACTGAAATGAAACAACGCGGCGCATTGTGATGGTGCCTTTATTAGTTTTTCCACTTCCTCCTAAAGCACACTTCTCCCACAAAACTTAAACACCGATGCTCTGCAAGAGAATCGGCATCCATGCCAACACAGCCACCTGCGGCCCCTGCGGGTACTCAGGGCTCCACCTGAACGGCGCGAATAGAAACGCGTCGAAAGGCGAGCATTTTAGAGTGGGTGAGTGGCAAATTTTCAGGTGGCTCACAGAAAGGTTCTTGTTGTCTCTGGGAAGACAAACCAAAAAGTGCTGGCCCAGAGGGCTCCTTCTGTATCTGCAATTTGTAAAATGTTAGGAAGCCAGCTGACGGTTGCTAATTGCTTCACCCTTGAGAGAAGGGGTAAATAGAGGGGGGTAAAACCAGCAGATCAAGGACTCTCTCCTCAAACAGCTCACATATAAAAAATACTTTACCAATATTCTCACATAGTCAAAAAAAGTGGTGTAGGAATGGCTAAGCATCAGCGCAGTACGGAGGTGCTCTACATTTGTAGAGCAACCATAAAATGTCCATGGGCAAACAGTAATAAAAAAAAAGGTGAGAACAGGATTCCTTGCAAAAAGTTGTTGTTTGAAGTAAAGCAGTGCCAAGCAGGGGGAATGGCCAAAGAGAAGAAGAGAACAGCTAAAACACAGGATGGGTGGCTGGTACAGTCTTTTGTAAGTGGGCTAACACTCTGCGCTTGCTTAACATTTTACTTTGATCAAATAAACCTGGTTTACTTCCATTCTGAGTCTTGTCTGGTAATGAAGTGATCTCCTAGCGAGCCAGGAGATGGTGATGTTCTTTACAGAAACAGCAAACTGCTGAATGGGATGGCTTGGGACAAGCCAGCAGTGCATACGGTTCAGCACGTGTGTTGGAGGACGTCAGGCGCAGGGATGCAGGCTTTCATAAGTCATCTGGCAAGCAATAGCCAAAGGTGAAATATTTCCTCTAACAGCTTCTTCGGCAAAAATCTGCTGCTTTTCCACATCTGAGAAGAATATGTTCAGTTCTCAATGAAACAATAAACAAGCCGAGGGCACAAAGAGGTGGGAGTCCTGATATGCATGTGCTGGTTTTGGCTGGGGTAGAGTTAATTTTCTTCATAGTAGCTGGTATGGGGCCGTGTTTTAGATTCGGGCTGACAGCAGCATTGATAACACAGGGATGTTTTCGTTACTGCCGAGCAGGGCTTACACAGAGTCAAGGCCTTTTCTGCTCCTCACCCCACCCCACCAGTGAGCAGTCTGGGGAGGCACAAGGAGCTGGGAGGGGGCACAGCTGGGACAGCTGACCCCAACTGACCACAGGGATGTTCCAGACCATACGAGGTCATGCTTAGCATATGAAGCTGGGGGAAGAAGGAAGGAAGGGGGGGGGGACATTGGGGGTGATGGTGTTTGTCTTCCCAAGTCACCATTACACGTGATGGAGCCCTGCTTTCCTGGAGCTGGCTGAGCACCTGCCTGCCAGTGGGAAGCAGTGAATGAATTCCTTGGTTTGCTTTGCTTTGCTTGCGTACGGCTTTTGCTTTCCCTGTTAAACTGTCTTTATCTCAAGCCATGAGTTTTCCCACTCTTACTCTTCCCATTCTCTCCCACATCCCACCGGGGGGGGGGAGCGAGCGAGAGGCTGGGTGGGGCTGAGTTGCCACCCGGGGTTAAACCATGACAACATGGAGGACTTCACTGCTTGAACCTGCGTGTGCATGGCCTTCACCCACAAGTTCTGTTCATCCTCTACTCAGGCTTTGCCTAGCAAAGAAGTCCTGGCAGTCAGCCCATGGCCCTTGCAAATGTTTCTGATGGAGAGTGACTGGCCAGGGAGGGTTTCGTGATTTAAGGAGATCATTTATTACCTCCTTGACTCTAATCAGGTTGATTTATACTACTGAAGGATTTGGACTGTGTACCTGTCTGAAAAGTGTTTGTAATACCCCTGATTTGATGATTTAGCCTGACCTTGCTGGCCTTGATATCCACACTATGGCCTGTGATGTATTCAAAGTGCTCAAGCACTTTCCTTTGGTTTGGGGGATTTTTGGTAGCTATTTCTGAAGCCCCGATAGATGGCTGAAACATTACAGCTTTGGATTTTCCTGCCTTACGTTAGATAGCTTTTGCACTCTAGTGCTAACAAATTACTACATCGACACTTCTGAACCTCAGCTTTACAAGTATGATGTATTAGATAAGATCAGAACCGCGTAACAGCTCCTGAAGATGGATTCGTGTTACCGTATTAGTGTCACGTAATTCTTTCTAGGTCAACATTGAATGGCATTTGTACATTTGTAATGTAGGAATGGCTGGCTAAAAATGAAGTCCTGGACTTTTAAATGACTTGGCATAGCCTTCTGGGCCTGAATGTCAAGTCCAGCTAAATATGTCTTCAGGGATCAGATTTGAGTTTTCAGTCTTCAAACAGTATCAACATCCCTTACATTTTTGTTTCCTGGGAAACTTGGAATGATCGTGGTTTGCCAGTGTGAAATTTTACCTCCTAAAAGTTTCTGAAGAGTTAATTCCATCAAAAGCCAATGTCGTTGGGGTTTTTTTAATTATTTTTTATTTGATTACCTTTGAAGCTTACGCTGTACTTATTCCCTGTGTATGGACGGCACTGCAAAGTAACACAGAATCTACTTAATATCTGGTTCAAACGCTAACTTTGAAACTCCATCCCATCTATTCAGACTCAAAAATCTTACGAATTCATTCTTCTTTTCAAATCCTAAATACATTTAGTTATATTACATCAGACCACATCTTAGGTGACATTGGGATGGCTGGAATTACCTGATCTGCTGTTTGGGATTGTGAATGTACCGTATCGCATCTCTGAATACCACCATTCATTTTGAAATGCTCTGAACTGGTGGCACTAGGAAGACTAATTACTGTGCCGTGGTTCCTGGTGTGTTACATCAGTCTTAATAATTACATGCTTGATTTAAGATTAACATATTGTGAAACATGCTTGCGTTAAGATACTGTTTGTGGCAAATGAGGCATCAAACATAACACTACTTCCCTCCGCAATGTTTGAAGGCTATCTTTTCCTCTTTCTCCGGTAGGGCATACTAAATCACCATCTTTGTTACTTCAGTGCTGAAGTTTTCCGACATTGTTGGGCAGTCAGAAGGTAGTGGGGCTGCATAAAGAAATGTGCAGATTGAATAGAATAGATAGCAATGGTATGACTTAATTTGGCGAGAATGACTCTTCGTATGAGAAAGGATATGCCAGTGCCTGCATAGGTTTAGACTGGATTAAAAATAAAATAGCTGGGTTGGTCTCTCTTTTCAATGGGATCCCTGAATAGAAAGTTATTTTACTTATAAGAATTAAAATTAACTGTACTTCAGAGCCTGGGCTCTGGGATAAGTGCTTTTCAAAGCTGCGCAACTCTGCTTATGCGTCCTTTTGTTTTGGAGAAGAGCTTTTGGTTTTGTGTGACTGGATTTGCCACAGCAAATATCCCCATCTTGCCGACAGGGAGGGCTCAAAATTCTCCCTTGAATTTCTCCTGCAAGCACAGGCACCTGGCTCCATGCACAGCAGCCAGCATGCTGGAGCATCGCCTCGAAGGCTCGTCCCTCCTGCGTGGAGCGAGGTGGCACCTGAGCAGGACTTGCATGAGGCAGAAAGCTGAGCTGTGGGTTGCGGCTGAAGTTTGAGGTGCAGCTGAGAAAAACGAGCTGGTCCCATGTCTCCTGCTGCTGGCTGCACTGTCTCACCACCTCCCTTTCATGGCTAGCGCCTTTTCAGACCCTCTCCTGTGCCCATTTACCCGCTGAAATGAAAACCCTACCGGCTGCCTTTTCTCAGCATACCTAGTGGAGGTGGTGGTGGGAACTTTGGCCAGGAGTTGGGATGGGAACTCGTCCCCTTTTGGCAGCAGCGAGCCGTTACGTTGGCTCATGCCATCTTGTGAAACCTTACCCCAAGACAGCTGCAGAAGGAGGAATATCACAAATGGGAACCTGGAAAGAAAAAGGCAAAGCAGCTTCTTTCACCTCAGCCTGACTTTTCCTATGTGACAGCCAGCTTTAAGAAGCTGGTGAGAGGAGAAGAGTAGAAAGAACAACAGCACTGGACACAGGTGCCTGATCAAGGTGTAGCACGAAGACAAAGAGGTGGGTTGAAGCTCCATGCAACATCTCTAGTGGTGTGTCTGTTCAAAAAGAAGCCATTTGGATCCAGGAGTGAACCATAGCTTCCCATATGGAGAGGGAAGCGCAAAGACAAGTCCTCCGGGTGACCAAGAGCTCGTGGGACTGCCCAGGACAGCATCCCGGCTGGCTCCGGGAGCAGGCTGCTTGCGAGGGTTGTGCGTGGATGCTTGGTCATCTCCTCCCCAGCTCGTAGGCTGCAGATTTTTGGTACTCCGGAAAACAGCCTGTGGGATATCCACGACTGTGAGGGCAATGGTGCGCGTGGGTCTGGGACCAGTTCCCAAACCTCTCTGCAGGAAGTTGTGTTGCTCGTGCGTAACACCCCTACTCTGTTGTGGAAACTTTAGTCCACAAAATCTTGTTTTTCAGGAGAAAAGAGAACAGTTTTACAGTTCCTTTTCCCAGACAAGTTAAGCAGCTGGAAAAGGTTCGATTAAAGGTGACAGCTTGGGTTTTGCTTAAAGCATATGTGGAACTGCATGAATTCCAGCCAGGATTCAGGGGCTGGTCGGTGACAAGGTTACCGGTAGGGGACAAAACCTCGGTCAGATTTAGAAATCCCTTAAGACCCGAGGGATACTGGCGGTAGCTTTACTCCTACTCCTTTACTCTCGCTCTCTATCCCCCTGATATTTCTTCAGTTGATATTGATCCATTTAAGATGTATAAAGCAAATAACTGTATTTAACAGCCCTAGTTGTGAGCAATCAAAGAGCTCTTAAAAATCTCAGAATGTGAATCTACAATGTTTACCCTCAGGCAGGAATCCCATTAATAATTTAAGATGTCTGTATGCAATTGAAATGTAATGGTAATTTTCAGCTACAAGGGATCAATCTAGTAGCGTATTCCAGTTCTCTCTGTACTGTGGAAACAGCGCTTCTCTGGGTAAATGCCATCTTTATATACAGTAAGCTCTGAAAAGTTACAGCCATTTTTTTCTACGGTTCATTTATAAAGCTTTCCTGAATCCTAGGAAAAGCCTTCATAACGTGACCCACAGCTCGCGTGCGTTCCCACTTGCCTTTGCACAGCCAGCAGGGCTGCTGCTGGCTTGCCCCGTAGGTCCCACGCTTCTCAGGTGCCCAAAGCCCCAGAAGCAGAGGCACTGGCTTCAGCATGCCTTCCCGCAGAGCAGCACCAGATCCACCCAGAGCTGGATCATCTGCCGGGTCCAAGCCAGGGCACATGGCATATTGCACATCAAAGGCTCAAAGGCGTGGTTACGTACCAGGCAACATGCTGTTTCTGCAAGAAAACATCTTTTGGGAGGATGCCTGGCCACCAGCTTGGTTGCACAGTGGGACCTGAGGGGACAAATCCATGGTGGGTCTGCCTGCAGGGCCAGCACCTCTCTGCCAGCCTGGTAGCACCCACGGGGAGGACTGGTTGCATAAGTATGGAAAACGCTCCGTCAAGCCAAGGGTGTAAACCTCCGCAAAAAGTATTTTCAGGAAGGGCAACAATCGAGAAATCAAGCAAGGAAAATATGAGCACAAATAAACCCCACAAGAAAGTTAACAGCTGTAAAAACACCCAGCCCGGGCAGTGCCCGCAGGCCAGCCCAAGCAGGCGGAGCAGACTCCGCCACCACAGGGCACCGGCGGCAGCTCTCCGAGCGAAACAGGGCACTGCTTTGTCCAGGGGCACCTAAAACCTCTGCCGATGTGTCTTCCCAGTGGGTGGATGGTGCAGCCCCTCCGGTGTGGTAAATAAAACGCCGTAGCATCCCCCCTGGAAGGAGTACACCATGAACTAAGGCTCAGTCTGAAGGTCTCTGCTGGCTGCCTCCAGCGGGAGGATGTCACCCGTCCCTGGCCTTCGTCCTCCTTCACACGCTGCTGGGCGCTTTCCATGTCGGCCGTCCCTACCAGTGGCCTTAGGGCTGTGGAAATTTTACCAGATGTGGTTGGCACTGTAACAACAAAAACCAGCCTGACAGACAAGGCTAATGGGAGGGGGGGAAAAAAATCATCAGTTTTTACTGGATTTCTCCGAATTCAGCCTCCCTCAACAAAGATTATTACAACTAATTAAGCAGAGCACGCTAACAATGCTCACATCTGGAAATGTGGTTTCTCAGTGAAAGGGGAAATTAAATAGGATGCCATCAGGGAGCTGCAGACAAAGAGAAAATGAGGCCAGTCCAAACAAGCAGGTTTTCGTCAGAGAACAGATGAATAGATTAGGTAATTTATTTCGTTGTACCTAGAACATTAGTAAGTGTTACATAGTGCTATAGTTTGCATTTCCAGTTAAAGCAACTGATACACCATCCTTGAGGACGTTTCCCTCCTGCCCTCAGCCCTTTCTTCGCTTGGGAGGCAAGGACGCACAACTCAGTTAAACCTTTCCAACAAGCAGAGCTCCTTCAGGTGATGCTAAAATGCCTGAAACATCCCCCAAAGTGAGGGAAGCTGGGGGTGGGGGGGAGGGAGAAAGGAGGTACCTTGGAGAATCCTCTCCCTGCACCAAGTATCCAAAGCAAATGTAGATGTTCAGTGCCCAGGGTTGTAAAGCTGGAAGGACACCTCAGCAAGCTGAGGAGCAAAATAAGGAGAGGAATCACAGAAACGTAGAATCATTTTGGTTGGAAAAGACCCTTAAGGTCATTGAGTCCACCGAGAGGAGGTGCAAGGTAGAGCTGGTGACTGGGCACAGCAAAGGCACTGGTGGCTTTGGCACAATTGGTTGTAACCTCTGGTGCCTCAGAGCCACCCTGCCAAAATTTCTGGAAGGCATTTGTGCCAGCAAAGGAGCTTTAGCTGAGAGCAGAGACTTGTGCTGCCTGGTTGCTGGCAGGTCTGATCCCAGCTCTAAGAGGCAAAGCTCTGTCCTGAGCATCCCATGAAAACACATCCCCGAGCTCGTAGCCGCTCTTGCGAATGGAGGCCTCCAGGCAATTGCCTTTTTTTTACATCACTCTGCCACATAAGAACTGGGAAGCATATTAAATAGCGGTACCTTGAACTGACAGTACCTTTTCCCTCTCTGCTCTTGGCAGGACCCCCAGTGCAGTCAGAGACATGAATCAGCTCGCTGTGGAAGTGCGAACCAGGCTCTTGCCGTGCCTCTTCGGTGCTAGCGAATGGCAGGACGGCATCTAGCAGCCACTATTTGCAGTCACGGACAAACACCAAAATGCCTGCCTGTGGGCTGCTAACACAGGAAGCAGGGGACTGAAAAAATTGCTGCGGATTAAAAGTAATGCCAGGGGAAATCCCTCTGGCCACGAACTCTGCACAGCAGGAATCAGGGAATTTCATCCAGCAATTCCTGCTTCACCTTCTCCTATGGGCTGAAGGAGCAAAAGCATAAACAGGTATATGAGAAAATTATTGCCTCAGCAATGGCCTCTCCATAACCGAGCTAGTGGGAAGGAACCATGTGCAAAAAAGAATCTGTAGGCAGAGATAATGATTGCCAATAAAAGCTTCAGGCCGTGTCACTGAAGCTGTATATTATCCATGGAGTTTACTGAATTTATTTTAATTTAGCAACTGCCCCAAGAATATGAATGGGGCAAATAAAAGGCTCCAGAGGAGCAGTAATAACGGGGAAGCTAGAGAGGCCTCCACGTAGGGACCAGCAGCTCAAGCTTGAGGCAAGAGTATAAATAATCAAAGATGGGAGCCCAGCAGTGTGTGGTTCCCCCCGGGTGCCTCATGCTGCAGCGTCACCGCTCGCAGGAGAGCCTGGCTGCCGCGGCAGGAGAGGGGCAGGTGATGGATGCCTGCTCTGGGCAGGCTGGGCAGCGTGCGTGGGGACAACTGTCCCGAGGCTGAGGGAGAGGGCATCGCTCCCGAGGGCTGCCGGCCAGCCCTTTATGCAAGTGTCCTGCTTGCTGAACAGTGTTTTAAATTGGGGGCGGAGAAAAAAAAGTGTGTGTGTTATATATATATATATATATTAGCCAAACTTCAACCTAAAGGGAAAAATGTAACAACAGCCCCATTTTAAGATACATTGGCTGCCAATAACATAAGCCCCCTTCTTCTGTTCCCTCCTCTGAACACACTATAGGTTCCCAGCTTGCTCCATCCACGGCCTCCCATCGACTCCCTGCACCACCCTGAACATATGGACGCCACCTCTGTACTTCAGCCTTCACTTCTGCACTGAGGTGGGGAAGGATAAACTTATTTTTCCAGACAACCCAGAAACTCTCAGGTAGTAACTTGTCTGTCTTTAAAAACAATTATTGATATTTTTTAACTGTTCTAAAAATAGTGGATTTCATTTGTCCTAATACCGCTGCTATTTTTTAATTTGTATTTCCCTAGCACATTGCAGAGGAAGAAACAAGTAGAGGCATGAGAGAAGCTGCTTGAGCAGAGTTGGACAGAGAACATCAATGTTCGAAGGGGCACCTGGCTGTTCAGACAAACCCTGGCCCGTACTCATTTCATTAAAGCATTCCTCCTAATACTGCCTGTTTGCTGAATTGCTTCTTTCTAAGAAAGGAAAAACTTGCATAATACCTAGTTCAGACAAAAAAAGCTGCACAAACAATTTACAGGGATACCCCAGTAGCTCAAGCCCCCCAGGTTGGGGATTGTGAACTTGCAGGTCACCATGGCTTTGCAGGCACCGAGAGCAGGGGGAAGAGCTGAAGGGGGGAATGAAGGGAAAAGACATGGGGGACAGCTCTCTTTCCAGCCCGCCTCCGCACCCCCAGCCTGAAAATTAAAGATGTGGTTCATAAGGGACTACGGATCACTTGAGGATTGAAAGCCAGCGGAGCTGCGCCCTCCGTGCGGGGAGACAGGGGTGGGGGAGCCGGAGCCGGAGGAGCCCTATTTCAAGAATTAAGGTTACCACCAGAGCTCATGAGAACTCCATGTCTAATGTTTCTGTAAAGGGCCCTGGCTCGACAGCAACTTGCTGGTGCTTCATGTGTACCACAGAACAAAATGGCACTTTTGAAGCGAAATGTCTCCTATGCCGTAGCGAGCTGGCTTGCAGTTAAACAGCTTAGCAGCCGCAGTGCCCAGCTGAACCGGCTGACAGCACGGGCGCACGTCCAGGACGGCGGTTATCCCGGGCCGCAGAGGTCCAGTGTGACACCAGCATTCCGGTGGTGCTACAGCTACTGGTCTTCATCTCCTTATTTCACACCACAGCCCAGGTGAAGGCGGGTAGGTAGTGCTTTGCCTGCACGGTGCCTGGCGGCGAGCACAGAAGAGGGGCTAGGAATCTGCTCCGGCAGGCTGGTTAAATGAGTTTTCTCCTGCTGACGCCTCTCTTCACAACTGCTGCCTCCATATGAAGCCAGTGTGGATGAAAGGTGCAGTTCACTAAGGCACCCCAGCTGCAGGGAGCAGGGGTACCAGCAGCAGCAGCAGTCAGCAGCCTCAGGAGCTTGCCAGCCCAGAGAAGAGCCAAGTGAGCGCTCAGAAAGGTACAGCATCCTCTCTGGAGCTCCACGGTGCCTTTCTAAGGCAGGATGGAGACAAACCCTAAGAAAAAAAGGGAAGGATAATCCTTGGGGCTGCATGCGCTGTAGTACAGCTGGAGCCTCTCTCCCTTCAGAAGGTTGCAGTTAAAGGATATAAGGACTGCTCCTTAACTGATAAGAAGGAGCTTCTCTTGTGTGGCAGAGATGCGTTCCACGGAGGTTTGGGTAAAGGCTGAAATTAGCAGGGTTTGCCCAGGCTGCTCTGATGGCCCTGCTGCAGCATCCTTCTACAACTTCCCACTCGTAGAGGTAATTTTTTTCCAACCTCCCTTTCTTTCCTTCTCTTTTCTGCCACTAGCTGCCAGCTGCCTCTTTTATTTCCTAGCTTTCCTAAGGCTGAGCGAGACGTAACCCTCGCAGGTCTCGTGGGGAGGGGAGATGGCCCTTGCTGCGAACGCCCCTACCCTGGGTACCAACGCCCTTCCTTCGCTCTCCTGCTGAAAGGTTCAGCTCATCATCTGCAAAAGAAACACAACATCTGCTGGGGCAGTGACAAGGAAATGTGTAATAGGGCTTCTACACTGCGTGCACGGTGTCACCGTGTCTCACCTACGCTTACTCATCTGGCTCCTGCAACGGAGAGCGTGGGTGGCCCCATGGGAAGGGACTGGGGGCAGCCAAAAGCTTTTCCCTTCGGGTGTCCCCAGACTCTTTCCTAACTTTGCGTGTGAATGAGGCCTTCCCTGGGCCCGGTAGGGACCGCAGGCAAGTCTGGTTTTAGCAGAGGTCTAGCCTGGAGCTGCAAACTGCAGGGCGAAACCGGGGCAGAGGGGCAGCTGCGGTTCCTTGGTCGGCATCATGGGACAAGGAGCGAGGATGCCCGAGCACGGTGGCTGAGGCGGGGTCAGTGTCCGGTCTTTCAGGGTAGGAAATCTAGGTCTTGGGACACAACGCAGTGATAGCTGGAGAGGTTTTGATGCTGCTACTGGAAGTTAACCTGATGTAAGGCAGGAGAATATAAAGGGATCTTTGCTCTAGTGGGTAACAGGACACAAGGAGAGACAAGTCTTGATACGAATGCCTCAAAGTTTCTGTCTGCCTTGACTTCAATCTTTGCTTCTGCCCTTTTGTAGACTTAATTTTTTAATTGCTACCATCCTATTATATTCATATTTTTAACATTTTAACTAGCAATTCCAACTTAAAGACACCAGTTTATTTTCCTTCTTGGTATATTTAGCAATTATCTTATATTTCCCCCATGGTATGATTAGCAAATTTGCACTTACCCAGTTACCGTGGGCAAGACATTCCATAGGGACAGAGGGAATCATAGGAGTTACTTAATGTGTCCAATCCCATAAAAGCCTGGCAACATGGGGACCTTAGAAAAGATCAAGACCTTCTAATTACAACAAACTGAATCCCCAGTTGTACTGGATCTTGTGAAAACAAGACTTACTGACTTAAAATATCATGTAAAACATATTTGAAATTCCATTTGGCTTTGGTAAAAGCTGTAGGGCTTCATCTGACAGCAGAATTGGGCACAGAAGGATGGGAAGGATGGCATGGACGGGGCGATAAGGCAGCATGCATGTAAATAGTCAGCGATGTGACATATGAAATCAGTAGGAATTGTGCTTATGCATGTGAATGACAGTTTAGTCCCAATTCCCAGTTCTACAGCAGCACCTGTTCCTTGGGTTAATTTATGCTCATCTTCACTCTTGCTTCTTACAGTAGGCTTCCAGTATACACAAGAGAACTGGTTGGTCTTGCTGTGGGCTAAATAAATTCAGAAGCTGCAGAAACAGCTCTCTATTAGCATAAAGCAGATAAGTTGCAGCAAATCGATAAACTGTGGTTTCACCGGCACGCTACCACCATCAAGAAAACCACCCGCCAGGGTCTGCAGGCCCTCTGGAGCACCCTCCCCATGGCCTCCTGGGGCACACGAGGAGACAGGGACCCGCTCATTCACTCCTTGGCTCGTGCCACCCCGCCACAAGGCTCGCAGGTCTTATTTTTGCGAGACGGTGCAAGTGCCCTTCTCCTGTTCCACAACTTTGCCAACCACTTGTGCCTCCCCTCTGGGATCATGAAGCAAGAAGGGACATAATGTCCAGCGGAAGCTGAGGACAGTCCCAAACCTGCCTGTGGTGTGGGTCAGCAAACCTGTTGCGTGGGAACCCCCCCCTTCTCCGCATACGCTCTAGTGCACAGCCGTAGCCATAAGCAGTCAGTGCCCGAGTCGTTCACATCAAGGACATGAGGTCTGTGCGCTGAGGCAGATGACATCTCGTAGCTGTCTCTCAGACCAGGCAGGTTTCTTTAGGAAAAGCTTAATTTCTCCCCGGAGCCTGTAACATCCATGTGTTTCGGGTACTGCTGCTGTGCCCAGCTGCATACCTCCAGGCATCACGGCGGCAGGAAATACAGCCGTGCCAGCCTGGGAATGCACGCCTTGCACAGAGGACAAGGGGGCAGAGGCAGCAGCTCCTGACCCACAGTACAGGCCTGCACACAGTTTTATGCTGTTTTCTCTCGTCCTTTTCATCAAAACCTTCAGCTTCCTTTCTGATAAATGCGGTATCTTCACTGTGAATCTCCTGTTTCCTCAGTTACCAGATATATAGAAAGAAAATGGCAATTATGAAAACACCACCCCAAGAAAGGCAAGTTTCACATTGCTCCGGTCACGTGGATGGCTAAGCCTGGAAAATCCCATTGCTACAGAATTTTATTTAGGAAACTGTGTTGGGTTTGCATGGCAAGGTTTCTGTAGCAGGGGGGCTGCAGGGGTGGCTTCTGTGAGAAGCTGCCGGAAGCTTCTCCCATGTCTGACAGAGCCAATGCCAGCCGGCTCCAAGCTGCTGGCCAAGGCTGAGCCCATCAGTGACAGTGGTAGTGCCTCTGGGATAGCGTAGTTAGGAAGGGGGAAATAAATCTGCACAACTGCAGCCGGAGAGAGGAGCAAGAGGACGCGAGAGGAGCAGCCCTGCAGGGCCCCAGGCCAGGGCAGCAGGAGGGGCAGGGGTCCAGGCGCCGGAGCAGAGATTCCCCCGCAGCCCCGGGTGCAGCCCACGGTGGGGCAGGCTGTGCCCCTGCAGCCCAGGGAGGCCCACGGGGAGCAGATCCCCACCTGCAGCCCGGGGAGGACCCCACGCCGGGCCCCCCCTGGGACCGGTGGGGCCGGGGGCCGGCCCGGGGAGAGGAGCCCAGGGGGTGGAGGGACTGCAGCCCGGGGAGGACCCGCGCTGGGGCAGTGCGTGGGGGACTGTCTGCCGTGGGAGGGAGCCCAGGCTGGAGCAGGGGCAGAGGGTGAGGAGTCCTCCCCTGGGGAGGAAGGAGCGGCAGGGACAGCGTGTGATGGACTGACCCCAGCCCCCATTCCCTGTCCCTCTGTGCCACTGGAGGGGAAGAGGGAGAGAATTCAGGAGTAAAGTTGAGCCCCGGAAGAAGGGAGGGGTGGGGGTGAGGTGTTTTAAGATTTGGTTTTATCCCTCATTATCCTACTCTGATTTGGTTGGTAATAAATTAAACTGATTTCCCCAAGTTGAGCCTGTTTTGCCCATGACGGTAACTGGTGAGTGATTCCTCCCTGCCCTTATCTCGACCCATGAGCCTTTCGTTATGTTTTCTCTCCCCTGTCCAGCTGAGGAGGGGAGTGACAGAGCGGCTTTGGTGGGCACCTGGCATCCAGAAACTCAACATTGTGGAGTGTTTTAGCACCAAACTTTTTTCCCACCACTGTGAGCATTTCAAACAGCTCTGTTCATATCCAGGTGCTAAAGTAGCAATAAAAAACCAGCAGCCAAAAATAGATGTCAGGTTTTGGATTTGTCTAAAATTGATCAGAAACAAGATGTGGGGAGCTGGGAAATTACCTGAGGCACAGAAAAACCAAAACATAAATCTTCATATAAATTATATGATCCAGGGACTCCCTTCTCCTGTACTTCGATTAAGGAAATGGTTTAGAAAAGCTGGTGATATATTTTCATCTGTTTGTATTTGACAGAAAAATCACCATGGAATATCTTTTTCCAAGAACAAAAATAATATAACCCTGCAGGACTCCAGAGCTGTAAACTTGTGTCAGCACCAGTTAAGGATGGATTAATAGGGTTACTCTGCTTATTTAGTTTTTCTTCACAGCGCCTATCCCCACGGATGAAGCCACAAGTTCATCTCCAATGTTTCAATGGATTCTTACATCTGAAATACTAGTTGGTGGGTGTTTCCCCATGGACTTCTGGGAAACTGCATGAATTCAGCTGTCCTTGATGAATCACACGAGGCTCCCGTCGCCCCCCCCCCCTGCCGATGGGAACAGGGTGTTAGGACAGGCCGCAGGACAGACCTGCAGCACTCCGCTCGTTGCCAGCTCCCAGGAAGAAGGTATATGTCCCCTTAACCACGACCCTCTGAGCCTACCACCCGAAGAGCTGCTTACCCATCTAGTTGTCCGCCCATCCAGACTGTAAATTCTCAGTTTGGATGCATGGATATTATGGGAGACAACACTGAAAGCCTCGCTCATGTTTACGTAGATGGCATCCACCTTGTTAAAGCAGAAGTAAATGAGATCCAGTGCTCTCCCCTCATTCACAAATCCCATCATTTTATCACAGAAGGCTAACAGGCTGGTCAGGTATGATTTGTCCTTGGTAAAGCCATGCTGAAGGCTCTCATTCACCTTCATGTGCCCAGAAATATGCTCCAAGGGGACTCGCTCCATGATTTTGCCAGGGACCGAAGTGAGGCTGACCTACTCATAGTTCCCCAGATTGTCCCTTTGGCTTTTTTTAAGATGATCGTATGTAACAACCTTTTCCAAATCATGCTACATACAAGCAGTCATCTGCACACCCAGCATAATTTATGTACAGTTCTTTCACCTGTCCTGTGGTCATCTTCTTGATCATCCCACTTTACCTAAAATTATTTTGGGGAGGATTGAAATGAGAGATGTTCATAACCCTGTAAAGGGAAATTCCCTTCAGACAGCTGGCTGCTGGGAATCCCAATCCTATAGCGATCCTTTCTGCACCTATAGCAGAAACCCAGCCCTGTACCCTACAGCCTGTCTCAGTTCCAGCAGTGCTGGACAAGGAGAAGTGGCTCTGTAGTTACTACCCCTACCTTGTCCTGCAAGCATGTACAGAATTGCCCAATCCACCGTGCCCATACACTACCACAGACTGTCCAGTAGAAGTAACTGAGTAGAAGTAAGGAGATATGTGAGTTGCCAAAGATTCATTCAGTATATTGCAGAGAATGAAGTGCATCCACTCATCATGTGCATTACACCCCTCTGTCCCCCTCCACCTCCCCCCCAAAAAAAGAAAGTGCAAAAAAGAGTGTGTTTGAGATTCTTGTCTATCTACCAGGAGGACATGTCCTCAGTGGTTTCCGTAAGAGTAAGTACAGAAACCCTGGAGACAAAAAATTTTGTTGACCACTGAGATGTGTGCAAAATGCTGATAAAACAGCTGCCAGCAGCTGCTTGATATGGAGCAGAGATGCCTTACCTGTATTTTTTGTATGGAGGGAATCTCTGCTGTTTGGAAAGACCAGGTGAAGGTCCAGCATACCATGGAGCGACCTGCACAGATAGCATATGGGAGCCTGTGTCTCTAGTTTTTATTTCAAGCGAGAAATCGATCTTAAGAAGCCCTGCGTTAGAAAGGATGAGGCAATGAACCCTCCTAAAGTTAGGTGAAGCAATCGAAATAAGATTTACCTTGGTTTTACAAATGAAAATACACCTGTTCTTCCTGAGCTCTGGTCCAGACCTTTTCAACTAGTCCTCCAGAAGTTCCTTTGTTTTCACCGTTTATACGCTAGTTGTGTCAGAGCACAGATCTTGCCACTTAATGCCTAAAATATTTCCCAAAATACGAGCATCTGACATTTGCCTCACTTACCTATGGAAAATACTAATGGCTTACTCATGGAAATTCTCATCATTCTGTAAATTCCCTTCATCACCCAGCATAGGTTCTTTGGCCTTGAAGGAGTCGTGATAGTTATGGAAACACTCGTCTGCTGTTGTGGGATCTTTGGCTGAAGGTGGTGTATATCCACTTTCAATGTTTTGGGGATTCTGTGCATCTTTGGGGCCAGGCTCTGAAGACTTCTTATCAGAAGGACCATGTTGGACTCCTTGGATGCGTTAGGATTTGAGAAATGAGCAAGGAATAACCCTCAATAAGCGTAATATAAAAGCCCTGTCAGCAAACAAATCTTGGAAGAACTTAAATTACTCTTGACGTATTTGTGCTTTTTTGAGAAACTCGCTTAGCTATGGCTTGGCAGTGAGTTGAAGTGAAATACAATTTTGCCTGCTTCTGCTCTGTCAGACAGCATGAGTGGACCCTTGGCCTCTGACTTGCACATGGAAGGTTCTTTGGCTTCCCTCGAAGCCTCCGTGGACGTGGGTGCTACCTCCTGCCAGCGGTGCCTTCTGTTAAATAACATCTGTAGCTGATAGGACACCTTGGTAATCCACTTCTAACAGTTCTTCTGATACTCTCTCGTACAGCATGACAGAGTTCTGGCTTTGCAAAGAGTTACTACTGCCCCTGCACGTAACAGCCTCCAGCCCTGTCATCAAAACTAGCAGAAGCGTGCAAGTGTCACATACTTTGTGTTTAGCTTTTCGGGAAATTTGATGCTCTATTTCCCTTGAAGCTATTTAGCTAGAACTCCGTTAAATCTTTTATCGCCCAGGAAGGATTACTTTCGATATCAGAGTCCAGCTGTTTACCTTGGTATTGTAGCCTTACTTCCACTCTTCCCAAGTCCTTCTCTTCCTTTTGTAAAGGATTATTTGTGTTGATTCTAAGGGCTCAGTGTAAGGGAGCTCTCATGACACCTTCTACGCTCCCAGGAAAAAATAAATATATATATGAGTGTGAATAACAAAGATCGAGAGCAGTATCAGTAATTTTAATTTAAAAATATTACTTTTGTCTTCTTGAAGCTGTCTCCAATCCAAGCAGAATAGACTCAGCAGATAAAAAACTGAGACAAAATATAAAATAAATCAAATCCTGACAAAGCATGGAAATGCAAAACCAGGCCATCCAAACAATCATATTTCTCTTCTGCGGTGACACTATGCCAAAACGATACGATCGCGATCAAAGGTTTGAAGTAACTGTGACCATACATTAGACTTGATTAAAGTTTAAGACACGTAACATTCATTTTCTTCTGCTTTCAATGTCCTCCAGGGATGCCTACAAACTAAAGCATTCAAACTCAGGGGACTTTTCTGAAAGAATTGCCCTTAATCTTTTAGTTGTTGAATAAAATCATGGTGTGGAACATGCATCTAACAATTCATCTTCTACTGATACGGCTCTCAATAAATTGTCTGTTCCCAACGTTATAAGACTGAAGAAGCTATTATGAGAACGGAGCATTTTATTTCAGATGAAACCATGCAAATCTCAAGAAGAGAGGAGGCTGGCAGAAAGAAAAGTCCCCTGATATATATCTTTTAATTAACATAGCAAAACATTCCTTTCTGTATGCAGGTAAATCATTTATGCACAATTCACTTGGGTTTCTCATCCTGATCACTAAAACCCTTTTTTTTTTGCAAGTTTGATTTATTTGGGAGTAAAAAAAAAAAAATCAAACTAGCAAAGTGTATTGTATGATGAGGGAGTTCAGGATGTATAGCACTGAGGGAACAGCAGTTATTAAAATTGCATTAATTCTTCCACAAAGTGAGAGTATAAAGGTGACTCTATCTGCCTTACCCGAGTTTTACAATATTCACTTAAAAGATCCAAGTTTATTTTAAGTATTTATTTATTTATTATGGTGCTGAGTCACGGGCCCTAGATAAGTTAATCTCTTAGGGCCTTAGCTGACTTGTCAGCAAGCCAAATGCAAGCGACCACTCCATTTTCTTTGCACCGTGATCCTTTCCCCAAAGCGTGACACAGAAGCAGAAGTTCAGGCCCAGTTCAGCCAGCGCCCGCGTGGACAACTGACCTACCACAAGCACGAAGTCACCTTCTGCCTGCCTCTCCCTCAGCTCCCTCAGAGCCCCTTCCAGCCCCCAGTCTTGGCCGACGGCCATATAGAAAGGCTGATTTATTGAAGAACGCTATTGAAAATAAAAATAACAACTTAAAGCAGCTTAAAAATGGATGTTACTGTCAATATCCATAGGACTACATTTGATAAGCAACCCGAGGAACTGCCTTGGAACTTTTTCGGGGGGTAGACTCAGTGCGCAGGCACACGGTGCATACCGCACAGTCGTATACAAACTCGAATTACTGTGCTGCAAGGAATTCTGCCATTTCAGAGGCATTTTTTGCCCCCTGCTTCACTAGTTACCTAAAGTTTGGGTGGAGGTTAGATTTTCACCCCAACAAACTGAATGGAATTTTGACTTCTACACAGCATCCATCCATCTGACCAGGATTACTCCCACAGTCTCTGCAGCATCTGAGAATTCATGACCTGATGTTAGATGGACAGACAGCATGCAACGTCTTTAAAAACGGTTAGCTGAACTACCAGGGTATTTTGGAGAGGGCAGCAAAGCCAGCAGTCCTTCTCAAGGATGTTAAGCCACAACGCTTACTTACACTTCTCAAGTAAGAGCTGGAAATCTAAATGCTGGTGCCTATTTTTAAAAGTTTGGTACCGACCAGCTTTCGCCTTCTTCCAGCAGAGGGGCCGGTTACACAGGCCAGGGCAAGGGAAGGTAACCACCATCGGTGAAACTGTTTGTAAAGCGAACTGAAGGATAATTTAACCTGGTAATCAGACTGCACACACCGATAACCAGAAGCCCGCAACTGGGGAGAGCCACCAGCCCTTCACACTCCCGTCCTGGTCACCGACACAGCTGCCCCGCTGTGAGAGGGGACAGAGGTACCTTAGCTTTTTTTGACTACCACCAACAAAAAACGCTTACTGGGAAAAGTAATCTAGGCATCCTGCACTCAGGAGAAAACTTTAACACTGTGTCTCAGCACTTCCTATACGCACTTGGTTTGCTCTGGTGCTCTTCCTTACTGCGTCATTCCTCCTACTTGCTACGTATGGGACTTCAGTAACACCTGGGGAAGTAAGAAGCTGCATGCAGTACTATTAGCTTGATTATTTTTTGACATTACATTGAATGCTCGCACTACTTTTGATACTCAGAAGCAAGAAATTATTAGCTCTTTTGAGCTATGGCGAGCACAAGGGCCGTGTTTGGGGGTTTTTTTTAATGTACACAGAGCAAATAGGCCACGAGGATGATAAGAAGTCTCACTAAAGCAACAGAATGCACTCCAAGGATATTAAAATTTGCTTTGAAGTGTTCCCATTACAGACAACTTTTTTTGTATTATATTCTGTGAAACAATTGACAATATTTTGTCTCTCTCTTTCATTGTTATTACAATGTAAAAGATCAACTAAAAATACCCTACCAAAAAATGAGATCGGTGGAGCAATCTGATTCAATTGTATTTATTCTGCATGCTCCACAAAATTAGGACACAGTTAATCAGCAACTGTGCTTAATTAGTAAGAAACCTATTTAAACCTAATGATACACATGGCCAGGGTTGCTGCTGCTTAATGGAGACAGTAGTTCTGCTTAACTGGCATGCTTTCAGGTGACAGAACGCTTGAAACCGATGCTTTGCTCTGCTGTTTCAGGCTCACAGCGGTTCTCTCTCTCCGTCCCGCTGGCAACATTTTGCAGTCGAAGCTGACAGAGCACCCAAAGTGCTCCCTTGCTGCTGCCTTTTATCTCCTGACTCGAGCCTTCAGCACGGCTTCTTCACTGCCAGCTGCCCTACTGCGGAACAAATCTGCTGCCCGAGGACGGGGGGCAACTGAGGTGTAAGGTCTGCTGCCAGCTCCCTCAACTTGAGCGTTGAAAGGGCGCTTTTCGGTCATCGGAAGGACTTCATCATCGGCTCAAGGGCCCAGCGGCACCGTAGGGACTCACCTGTGACACCTGACACAGACCAGCAGTGGTCACAGCTACCTGAATGCTTTCAAGAAGAAGTTTTAGGAAGTTTGCCATTCCTGCTGCTGGGACTTCCTCCTCAACAAGCACACACCTGCTGATTTTTATACGCCACATTAACGCTACCGTGCCCGAGAGTCGCTCACTACCCCGTGGGAAATGAGCCAGAAGGCTTAGCTCGGTTTCTAGAAGAGCCTCCCTCTCACTCAAACCTTTTGTTGGCAGCCGCAGCGGGAAAGGGTCGCCGAGAGATTCAGAAGTTTTCTCAAACCTGCGGATGATCTCCCCAGATGACAGCACTGTCACCCTCCTGGGCAGTATAAGGAGCTTGCAGATTAGGTGATCTGTCAAGCAGAAATAACAAAAATTGACTCAAAGGATGGCAGTTCCTCATGGCTATTAAATTCACTGCAAATAACTAAGAAAGGAGGATTTGCAAGACATTCTGTACAGACAGCATTTTAGACAAGATACCACAGCCAGAACAAGGTTTGCACAGTACGCAGCACGTGGCTGTGGGTCAGTAGAACATGAGATGGCCTCGCGTCCATCATCAAAGAGCTTGGTGCCACAGCAGAGCCCCTCACATCTGACTGAAGTAATTAATTGTGCCCATCAACTGAAACCAGACCTGTCAAACGGTACCACGCCGATCCAGTCAACCCTCGGGATCAAGCAGCAGAACAACGTTGCAGCCTGTAACAGGCTGGGTTGGGAAGGTAATACAACTCTTGGAAAAAACGTGGAAAGGGATGCAACTCCAGGCTGCCTCACAGAGCAGCAACTGTCTTTTGCAAAAGGCTGAAATATGGGAGACCACAGCCAGCCTTCGGTAGCTGGAAGTATATTCATCTACGGGCAGCATAAATATTGCTCTACCGATCCGTCTTTAGCTGAACTTTCTTACTTTTCTTTAGCTGAACTTACTTTTTTTTCTCAACTCCTTTTCACCTTTGCTGTTTTCTTCTGGCTTTTCACACGCAAAGTGCCCCACGGAACCAATGCAGGCATTTCATGAAACAGGCTCGGTTTGAAACCGTGTCTGCACCCGTTCCGACATCCCAAGTCTCACTGGGGTTTCACTAGTACAGTCCTGCTAAGCATTGGCGTTCTCAGCGTAGGCTGGTGGGAGGACAGCAGAACGGCTGAGGCAGAAAAGACCAGAAAGGTCGGGATTAGCCACAACAGCAGCAAGTGGAGGGAGGCAGGAGCAGAAGAGACCGGTAAGTGCGTAGGGAGAATGGAAAACCAGCAGGCTTTAGAGAGAAGAGGAAAAGAGAAGGGTGAGAGAAGCAGGGGAAATTAACACACCAACCCGAAACCATCGCAGGAGCTGGAGACGCGGTTCCGAGTGGTCCTTTGCCCAGGGCAAAGGCGGCTGGGTGGAAGGGGACAGCCTGTAGCAACTGGAAACACACACACGCATGGTGCACCTATTCAGCAGCAACGCAGGGCTTCTACCTGTGACTGTGAGTACGTCTGCCTGGCAGGGAATATCCATGAGAGCTGATGCGGCGCAGCGTGGGGCTTTTCAGCACGTCTTTAAGGAAAACACTTGAGCCCCTTCAACTGTCTTGTGTTCAACCGGATCAAAAACATCCGACTCCCCTACTTCCAACAGAAGGACCTGCTGGAATACATCCAGCATCACTTCAGTGGTGTGGTTTTGCTGTCCATGAGGGAAAAAACCACAATTATAAATTTTAAGAGAATTCTGTGTTCCGAAAAAACCCAACCCCAGCCTCCCACATTTTTACAAGACTCCTCTCTCACCCACCAGATTTCAGAGCCTTTGCTTCCAGGGCCTTCCCACCGCTGGTCCCGTCCCCTTCTCACCTGCAGCGAGGGCCGCCAGGGAGACGAGGAGACAAAATCCACTCAGCTGGAACGTCGGCCACTCCAGCTGCACAGGCGAAGGAAACCGCCCGTCCAAGCTTCGCTGCAAAGCTAAGGGACAGGGGGTCTGGCTACCTAACCTAACGCACCGCGCCGTAGCTACTGTGTTTTCCTATGAGGTGACCATGAAGAATAAAAATGCCTACCCCGGAACGGCTGCAATACTACTTTGAAAATGCTGAAACGCTGATAACAAGCATGGAGTAATTTATATCCATAGCGTAAAAGCATGAAAATAACCAAATGAGACCAGCTCCATAGTATCGATTTTTAGATAAATGGCCAGGCTCCGGAGTGACTGCAAGCACAAAGAGAGTTGGATGGAAAGTCAAAAGCTATTTCGGCTCTCCTGCAACCATGCTGGTTGTAAGTCCTACGAAGATTCGTTATCAGAACTGTAATTTGGTTACCACTACAACAGTTTCAGGCTTCCTTAGCAGTACCTCGCTGGAGCTGCTGAGGTTAAAGACAATTTTTTTTTGTTTTGTTTTTTAAGCTCTCTGAACGATCATTAAACATGATTGCTAAAGCAGCAAACTGTCAAAGTTGTTTCATTTATTTCTTCATATCACAGCTGTACAATTTTCATACATACAGCAGGAAATGCACATTGGTTACACAATGGCATTTGGCTGCATTTCCAAGTATAATACAGTAAGTGCAACTCCACTTAAAAATGTACATTTATACAACTTAAACAAATTAAGGATTGCTACACTACTATCTGAGACAGTATAAAGCTTCATTTATGTTAAGTCTCATTACTAAACCACTTCCTGGTTAAATATAAAACATATTCAATCCTTTTAAAATGGCCCTTGTGGTACTTGGCCAGCATATAAAATATTTGTTGTGTAAAATTTTACCATTAACTTTTTTTTTTAAAAAATAATCCTCTAAGCCTATTTAAACATTTGCTATTGAACTGTTATACTGACACTTTGTAGCAGGAACCAAATTTTTTACCCTCCTTTTGTTTGCTCTTTCTTGCACTGCTTACCATCGAAAGAAGTTACATTTGTGATGTATTGCAGCTTTATTCCGATACAACCAGATGGCTAAACTATTTAACAATTTCGCTCAAAAGGTAAATAACATTCTTCAATAAAGAAAACAAAATTACATTTCAGAGATATTTGTCATCAAAATTTTAATGGGTAGAGTGCTACCAGCACTGGGGGGGGGAGGGGGGGGAAAAAAAAAAAGTATTAATTTATCTTTTAAGACCCACCCGAATATTCAGTTTAAACTCTTATAACTTTACTTTTGGAGTACATTGGTCCACAGACCACAGTCTTTAACGTTACAGTTTACCAAATGAAAAACAAAATTGCTTATTGCCGTCCCTATAACAGGAATGGTTCAGTTTTAAACCTCCTTTAAAAATATACATTTTACAATCCTTTCACCTCAACAAAGGTGACGCTGACAATAAATACACTGGTTTGGTGGTTTTATTTTTCTTCACTGCGAAAGTCCACAAACTACCTGTTGTAGGCCCTTTCTTTTTTAGACTTCTCCAACGCCTTGTCCATAGTTTTCTCGTTTTCTCCTCTACATTTGGGGCAGTACCATTTGCCCTTTGGTTTATGATTGAGTCCCACGCAGGAAAAGTGAAACCACTCAATGGGGCACTCATCATTATCGCATCCTATCATTTCTCCATAGGAGACTTGGTTGCACAAGCAGTATGTTGGCTCGTTAGGGTCAATGGGAAGGTCTGGGGGAGACGCTTCCCTCTCTGCTTTAGCCTTGGATCGTTTCTTCTTCTTGGACGTTTTTGCTTTCTTCTCCTTTGGAGTTCCTGAGGTGATGTCATCATGATCGTGATTATTTGAAGCATTTTCTCGATTCTCATTATTTCTTTGCCGCCTCGATCGCTTATTGTTGGGCTTTTCAGCCTGCGTGATTGTCTCGTTCTTTGACTTGTCTTGGCTGGCCTTCCCGCTGTTTCCAGTGGTATCGTTAGTCTCCTGACAAGTCTCAAACAGTTCCACGTGGCTGTCCACTTGCCTGGTTCTGTTCTCAACCAGCTCCACCATCTGACTGACGATTTGGATCTTCTCGTCCCCCAGCTCCTGACTCCGAATCAAGGCTCTCTGTATGCAGTGCAACATTCTCCTCTTCTGCACCGCATCTGTCTCTCGCTTAAATTTTTCATAGTAATCGTCCAGGTCCTTCAGAATCTCTGCAAGGAAGGAACAAAAACCATAAATATTTTCGACAAGGAGGATGGTGCAACAAAGCCCTCCCACGTCCTTCCCTCCGCGCAGCAACACCTTACTCTCTTTTTGTCACGCACAAAGCTGATCAAAGCCAGATTCCCTGAAGCTGGTATCTGACACAGGGCTCACGACTCCAGTGGATTACTTTCGCGCTAGTCAGTCCCGCAGGACTAGAGCACAAATGCCAATTTAGGGGGTAGGGGTGGAAAAAGGGGACTAAATAGAACCTCAGCATGTTGACAATTCTTCCCTTTAAACGTATTAGTAATTAAAAAGAACTAACTAACTAAACAACTGTACACACACCACCAAAAGTTCCAAAATTATTTGAAAAATTAGAGGGGAAATTAGTAGATTGTTTTCCTGGACATCTTCTGTATAACAACATTCATCATTTTTAGTGAATGACTGAGTGGGACAGAAAGAAAGCACAGACCAGTGCAGAAATGAGATGCTGAGTTACTTAATAATCACTGTCGTGCTTGACAGCTGATGCAGAACAACTCCAAATACGCGGGGCTAGACCCTAGGCTATGGCAAGTTTCATCCGACACTGCCGAGTTATTTTAGCTGAAAATGCGAGGCCACTTAAATCCCTAGGACTGCAGAACTGGGATTACAATATCCACGATGTCTAGATGATTTCCTCCCTATACTTCTGTATGAAAAAAAAAAGTTGCTTACTTTTTAAAACACAGAAATATAATCTTCATTAAATATTTACTGCAGAGAAGGAGATTAAAAAGTTGGAAGGTAACATGAAAGATGATACGCCACAATTGGAGCAGCTAGAGCTTCCAATTTAAAATGCTAACATCGAGAATATGTTAGATCTTGAACTGCACCTCAAGGATTGTTCCAACAGCGTGTAAGAAAGAACATGGCACAAAAGTGTTTAAAGTTTCAAGAACAGTTCTAGAAACCTGCCTTTAAGCAGATGTTTTTGAGTTTTCCTACGATACTCAAATCAACTCAAACATACAGGACACCCAGCGTTCCCATACCTAGCCCTCAAAAACACGCAGAATGTTTTTCCCCCCCATCTCCTTCTCTGATTTTTCCCTCCCTTGCAGGTTAGAACTTTCTGCCTTAGAGAAGCAGAACACACTGAGATCTAGAAAATCTAACCTCGATTCACCTAACAGAAACCAGGATCTCATATACATGCAAATGGCATTACCAAAACTGTCTCTGAACTTCGCAAGTATGAACTTACTCCTTTTTTTGTTTGTTTGTTTTAAAATAAGAGAATGTGGTAACAGAAATTTACATATGCAACCAACAGTTATCCCATGACTTAGGTTTTGTCTTGCCTGGGTAGATTTTCTGAACACACGCATTCCACATTTCTTGTGAAGATGTGGAAAGTTTATGCGAGTTTTTGGAGCTGCAGCCTATGCTTCTCACATCAGTTCAGCACGACCTTCAGCAGGCACTGCAATATAACCTATCTGATCAAAATTAGTATTTCGAGGTGTTACTAACTATCTTAAGCAAATAACCTTTTTTCCAACTTAAAAAAAAAAAACACCACAAAAAACCCCACCAAAAAACTCATCAAAACACCCACGCAAAAAATCCCACCAATCAAAAAAAAAAAAAACAAAAACCAACCATAGAGAAGATTAAGCATTCAGGAAGACTAAAAATTCAGCGTCAACTATTTTCCGTGGCTGAAATGCAGAAGTTTTATGTTCCAAGTTTTGGCACTCGACTGACGTCACCAGTTTAACCCATCTGAATCTGGTACACAGGGATCTTTCATGAAGAATACTCTCTCTCGATACCACACAATAATTAGCGACTTAATGACTTCCGTCAGGCATTAGGAACGCTCCGGTTCTAGCACTGCGTCACGACAAGTCCATGACATCTACACTACAGCACCACACCACCTCCCGAAACTGCCGTTATTATGCAGGAGACGTAGCTGGCTGCCACGATCTCGCATTCTGCAAAGCCCTGCCGGGCAGCGGCAGGTTTAGCGCGTCAGACAGCACACGAGAGGTGCCTTGTCGCAAACGCCCGCAAACAGAAAGGGCCGCTTAGCCTCAGCGTCGGAAACACGTCGTTTCAAGCAGCAGCGCGCCGGCTAGAAGGAACAGCTTGACAGCTGCCTACTACGGCTCGGAGGAGGATTGCACCGCCGTTCCTCAGGCCGGCGTGCTCGGCAGAAGTTGCCCGCCCTGCGGAGGCTGCCGTGTACAGGGATTCCAGAAAACTGCCTTCCCCTGGCGTGCTGTAACAGAAAGACCAGAAAGCAGAGGGGTTTTTTGCGCGATTTGCGCCTTACGCAATCGTTCACCAGCTGTGAGCGCACACACCCCCCACACCCCCGGCATCACAATACACCACGCTGATAACAAACAAACAAACAAACAAAAAATAAAAAGGTGGCGTGCGTTGTGGCAGCTGCTTTATTCCCGGAACAGCTCCGTGGCCCTCACGGGGGCTGAGACACCGCCGGAACGGCTGCGTGCCCGCGCACCCCAGGAGCCCCCTCGCGCTCGCCGGCCGACCGGGAGAGCGGCCTCGTCCCGCCGGGCCGGGGGGGCCGCCTTCTCCTAGCAACCAGCGCGGCGGCAACGCCCCGGAAGTGACGGAGCAGCTATTGTTCTCTGGCAGGAAACCGGCGGCGGTCGCCCCGGTTCGCAGCGTAACGGGGCGGGAAGGGGGGGGTGGGGGGGGGAAAGGGAGGAAGCAGCGGAGGAGGGGCGCGGGAGGAGGAGGCGGTGGCGGCGGCCGGGCGGAGCCTATCAGAGCCGCCGCCGGGGACAGCCCGCCCCTGCCAGCCCCGTGTTCCCAATCGGAACCAGAAAGAACCAGAAGAGTAAAAAAACAATAATTAAAAAAACCCAAAAAACCCCAACCCCACCACCACAGCCAATCGCAGCGGGCAGAGCGAGCTCGCGCCCGCCCCCTCCAGCGCCGGCGCGCCACTCAGGAGCAAGAGGAGGCGGGACGAGCGGCGTGCCCCGCCCCGAGAAGACGTCAGTCACGCTCCGAACGCCCAAGGTTGGCCTGCCCGCTGCTGCCGCCTCAGCCAATCAGAACCCAGAGGCCGGGGCAGGCCGAGATATTCAAATCAACCCCACAGAAAAGTTCCTTCTCGAAACGTCACGAGGAGGCGGGGCGCAAGGCGGAACAGCCCGGCCCGAGGGCCAATCGGCGGGAGGAGGCGGGCCGAGCCCGCCCCGTGGGGAGGCTTTCTCCCTATCAGCCCCTCCGGGGGCGGGGCCAGCCGCCATATGCTAACGAGGGGCGTTGATAAAAGCCGGGACGACGCCGAGTGCCCAGCAAAGCGCGGAGGCGCCCGCTGGCCGTGGCGGCGTGTGCCCGGAGCCGCGAGAAGCGCGCTGCCCGCCCGCCCCCCCCCCCTCCCCTCCCCGCCGGCCCGTGCCCCCCGCTGCCTCCCGAGGAAGTTTCCCCCGGCCCCTTCCCCCGGGAGCCGCCGGGCTCCCTGGCGGGCTGCCTGACCGGCGGCTGGGGGCACGGCGAAGGCTCGCTGCCCACCGCCCCTAAGGCCACATCCACGGGGGCGCGGGGCGGCGCGCCCGCCGGGGGAGAGGGGGGGGTCCTCCCCGCCCGGCACCCCGGCTGTCCCGCTGCTCGGCGGGCCGAAACCCCCCCCCCCCCCCCCCCCCCCCCCCCCCCCGCACACCCCACACCGCACACGCCAGTCCCGGCCCTCCCCCGCCCCACGGAGCGGGGCTGCTTTACGGGGTGAAACGAACCCCAGCGAGGAGGGAGCGAAGAAAGCCCACCCTGCCCCCCACTCTCGGCTGCCCCCCCCTTCCTCCCTTCTTCCCTCCCGCCCGCCCTCCCTCACTAGCTGCCTCTCTCCCCTACTACAGCCATAATGAATACTGTACATTCCTAAATGTTGTGCTGTAATCTCTCCCCTCTCTGTCCACCCAGCACTTTCTTCTGTACCCCCAAACCCTTCCACCTCAGCCCCACGGCCGGGGACGGCCCCCCTTGTGCACCGCACACCCCACTTCCCGCCCCCCGCCTCTCGGCCGCAATTTACACAGAAAAGCAGAGTCCTTGCTTAATAAGAGAAGCCGGAGACCTTTTGTTCCGCCCCATGACAAGAGCTAACGCTGCAGATCAGCCCCCCTCTCCCCTCGGATCTCTCCTCCCGGCTTTCTCCCTCCTCTCACCTCCCAAAAATAAAACTACCACCCCTGCGGGGTGCAGAGGGGCAAACGGAGCCGAGGCTCAGCTCCGAAGAAAAGAAAAGACACGCTGTCCCCCCACCCCACCCCCCCGCCGCCCCCCCAGCCCCGTACCAGACACACGGACACACAGACCGAAAGCACTTACCTTGGTATTTGGCGTCAATTTCCCTCATCAAGGAGACGTTTCTCTGCAGATCGAAGGGCATAGACTCGATGGAGTCCAGATAATCCTCCACATAGTTCACTAGGTGAAGCTGGTCTCCGTTTGCAGGACTCAACATTTTCATCCGGCAAAGGGAAGGAGGAGGAGGAGAAGGGGGAGGGAGAAAAAAAAAAAAAAAAAAAAAAAAAAAAAATCTCCTTCCCCACCCATCTCTCTCTCTCCCTGTCTTGTCTGAGAGCAAGTGTTGCTCCCTCCGAAGACGGTCACCCCGACGAACGGCTCGCTCCCTGCCCACCTCTCTCTGTAGCTCCCCCCAAAAAACCGAGAGAAGCTACATCTGACTCCTCTTGTGTGAAACGGAGGGAGAGCGAGAGACACACACACACACACGCGCGCACACACACACACACACGCACACCCTCCGCCAGTCCCCTACAGCCAGCAGCAGCTGATTGAATGGCTGTCGTTGTGGGTAATTCACGAAGGAGGTGGTAGGAACAATCAGAGGGATTTGTGTGTGTGTGTGTGTGTGTGTGTGAGGGGGGGGGGGAGGAGGAGGAGGAGGAGGAGAGAGAGAGAAAGAGGAGGAGAAAGGAGGGGGGCTTAAACCAGCTCCTCCGAAACAATCTGGAAACAAAATGTGCTCTGCAAAGTGTCTGTCAGGAGCGGCGGCAGCCCCTCTGCATGCGCCAGCGCCGCGCTCCTCCGCTGCTCCTCCGCTCTCCCCCCCCCCCCCCCCCCCTTATCCCTCCCTCCCTCCTTTCCCCCTCTCCTCACCCCGCCGCCGCTCCCGGCGATATTAACGCGCCTCCTCGCTCCTATACGCCGCACTCGATCCAACGTGGAAAAACCAAAAAACCAGTTTCAAACAAATTGGGAAACATTCAGCCCCGCCACGCACGGCGCATTTCGCACCCCTCCCAGCGCTGTATACACACACACCACGGGCACGGGCACACTCACCGCGCGCGCACACACACACACACACCACACTCTCTTTTTCTTTCCCCCCCTCCCCCCCCTTCCCCCCCGGAACCGCGGCGGGGCGAGCGCTCCTCTGCTATTCATCGTCCCTCTCCCCTTACTCACGTTTGGGGAGGGAAAGGCGGCGGGGCTTCGGTCGTAGCGAGGGGGTGGGTGGGCGGCTGGGTGGCGGCGGAGAGGGAGGAGGCCCCCGCCCCTGGGCGAGGGGGGCGGGGTGGGGGGGGGAAGGGAGGAGGCTCCGGTGAAGTTGGGCGGACGCTTGCGAGGCGAGCGGGGCCGGCGGGGAGGCTGGAGGGGCGGGGGCGCGGGGCTGGCGGGGCCGCCGGAGCTTGCGAGCGGGGGAAGTTGTGATGCTTTTGCGGTAGGGCACGGACTTTGGCGGAGTCTCTCGCCTCCTGCGAGCTGGTGGTGGCCGGGGCTCGCTGCAGAAAGGGAGCAGCTCCGGGGAGGAACCGGGGGGGGGGGGGGGACGGACGACGCGACGAGGGAAAAGGACGGGACACACAACTGGGAACCATGCGACGCCACAGGCGGTGGCTGCGCCGCCACCCCCGTTTGGGGGCAGGGCTGCCCCGGGCGGCGCCGGACGCTGAGGAGAAGCGCTGCCTCCCGCCTCAGCGGGCAGCCGCATCCATCACCCCCGCGGCGGCTGACACCGCCCCAGCCAATCAAGCTTCCCCCTCGTGTCCCGCCCGCAAGCTCCCTCGGCCAATCCTCGCCGGGCGGGAGGGCGCCGCGGTGACAACGCTGCCCGGGATACCGGGGCCGCGGCAGAGGGGGCGGTAACGTCTCGGGGGGGGGGGAAGAGGGAGGGGAGGAGGCGGGCGGGCGCGGGCGCGCTGCCCGCAGCGCGAGGAGAAAATGGAGCCTCCCGTTAACAGACCGGATTCGACTACGCTTCCAGCGGCCACTCGGGGGGCGGGCTTGCCGCGGCGCCCCTTTTCCCCCGGGTGCGGCAGGCGGCGGCGCGGGAAGGGTTAGCGGGTGTCGCTGGAGCGGGGGCAGCGCTCGGGGCTGCGGTATGGAGCAGCCTGGCGGCGGCTGCCCCCGCTCCCCTCCCGGGCGCCCGGCGGAGAGGGCTCCGAGCGCCCTCTAAGGAGGAGGAGAAGAAAGGGGCGCCCGGTTGCAGCCCCGTGCCTCCCGAGTTCTCCCCGCCAGGCTGGTCCGGGGGCCGTGGGGAAAGGGACCCTGCTGCCGGTCGCCCTTCCCGGGGCGGGGGCTCCCCGGGAGCAGCCGGCCTTTGTTTCTTCAAGTTGCTGCCCCGCCGCCGGCCGGCCGGTAACGCGCCGGTCTGGGGGCGCGGGGAGACCGGGCTTTCTTCCTCCCCAGGCTCCCGCGAGCCCTCTCGGCGTTGCCAAAATCCACCCTCGCCACCCCTCAGTCCCCGCGGCGGGGCGCCGGGCGGCAGCAGGCACGCCTGGCGGGGCAGGGGGCGGTGGCAGGGCCAGGAAGGCGCTCCTCTCCCGGCGGTGGCCGGCCCTGCCGGGCCGGCCCCCCTCAGGCGGGGGGGCCCCGGTTCCGTGTGTCCCCCCCCCCCCAGCGGTGGCGGGAGGCGGGGCGGGCGCTGAGGGGGGGCGGTGGCGGGCGGCCCAGCCCGCCCGCGGGGCCGCGGAGGGCGGGCTCCGGCCCGGCGGGGCGAAGCGAGGCGCCGTTGCCAGCGCCGGCCGCGTTACCTCGTACCTCGTTAGGGAAGCGAGCTGGCTTCTACCTGGCGTTTCCTCTCGGGAAGTCCCCGGAGCTCGCAGACACCCGGTCCCGCCAGGATCAGCGAGGAGCGGGGAAGGCGGGCCTGGAAAACCTACCCCGGCTCCAGCGGAGCCAAACAACGCACGCTTTCGCCTCTTATGGTGGTTGGGGTTTTTTTGTTTTTGTTTTTTGTGGGTTTTTTTTTTTAAAAAAAAAAACGTCACTGGCAATCCCCTAATTTAGGGGAGACTGACTCATCATTTCTAAACGCTCGACTCGCTGGTGCAGTCGTTTATTGAGGCCTGATGTTCTCGTAGGGAGCAGAGAGAGCGGCGGGCGGCCTGGTGAGGATCTCGGCATCTTAACCCGGTGTTCCTGCTGCTGGCCTCAACTTCGGGCCTTGATGCCAGAGTGGGATTTTCAGGGGAGCACAGGCAGCTATTTACTGATCCCTCCAGTGGGAGCCGAGTGCCAAAATAACTTCTGAGGAGGGAGAGCTGATCGTCTGTAGCATAGACTAAGCCTGTTTTTAACTGAGCCTGCCCCGCTCCCTTTTGGGGAAAATTTTAGAAGGGAGTTGCTTGTTTTCTGAAGATACTTGTGAAGTTTTTCCGTTCTTTTCTTCCCCTCGTTTCTGTTTCCATGAGTTGCTGATGTAAACCTCGAAAACCTGAGATCTGAAGTATGTAAATGATGATGAGTACTACGGCATCTACGTAGCACTCCAAGCCAGTGTTTCTGGTCCTGGTGCCCTGGTTTATAGTGGCATCGAGAGGGAGTTGTGTAATGGCATCACCTTGGTAGTTACAGCCTGTTTCACCCTTGAAGAAGCTGAGCCACTGTCAGCAATTAAAGGTAGTTAACAGTCCCCTGGCTAGTATAAGAACCCAAGCCAATAATTATGATTCAGTAGAGGCAAGACATCTGAAAAGAATACACGAGTCCCAAAAAAAATGATTCTTGCAAAAAAAGTTAACTGCCACTCTAGACACACAGTAGTAATTACAACTAAGAAATCTGTTCATAAAAGTACCTGCTAATTTACTAAACAAGAATTTCCGTCCCTCTTCTTTATAGACGACAAAAAAAAAAAAAAAAAGCATTGGGAAGGTACAAATTTCAAATGTAGTTGTGGCCTGCTAGGCTTCAGTAATTTGCTCAAAAGTATTGGTAGGCTTTGGGTGCATTGAGGACAGAGAGCTTGGTATCATCTGCCTCTTAAAAGTACCATCTAGTAGACCGACTAGACTGACCTAGTCATCCCTCTGGTAGCCTCTTGTATGTTGCCAGAAGAGTGACAGAAAAAAAACCAAACATCGTCGGGACTTTGCACAAGTCCTACAGAAAGGATGGGGCTGAGCTCACCCGAAAATGCACTTTGAAGGTTACTTTTTGCAGTTCCCAAAGGTGATTCTCGGTGTTTTGTGTAGTGCTGTAATCACATATACCTGTACCCAGAAATACCTATTCTCTGCACCCCCCTCTAGGCTCAGCAGTGTGTTAGCCATCCTTTTTAGGAAGCCAGGGGAGGGGGGGGAATTCAGTATACGTGTGAGAAAGTTTTGGAAAAATGTGGAGCTGACATCCATTGCCCATCTCTGCTTCTCCTCTGCTTTCTTTTACTTTGGCCTTTTGCCTCTGAACTGCGTAGGTAAGAGATGGGAGATGTGAATGGAGTTTCAGTTGTTCTTTTTTCTTGGGGGCCCGTTTCTTACCCCTGGTGGAACGCTCACAAGTAGAAGTGTAGGGAATGA